>CM042014.1:23521403-24086403 GCA_023525715.1 Cichorium intybus
TATTTGTAATTACGTGATTTAGAAATCAATAAGAAAATTCAATCAATTATCAATTTCTTAAAAATTATGCCGTGGTTCTAAAAAATCAACATTAAAAATTGTATAAAAGTAAGTATTAATTTTAATCTATGTGTATAAATCCTTAATATTTAAAATTTTAAAAAGCCAACTATAATAACAGATTAAAAAAAAATGTATAAACGACCTCCCCCGAAATGGAACAAAAACACTTCCCCGACAACCTTTCCTTCATTTGGAACTTGGTGCAACTTGGTACTTCTCTCTCCTAAGCCATAACGAAATAATGAAAATATAATGAACATGTTTTAGAATAAATTTATGTTTATAAAATGTAATTACTACTATAAAACAATAAGAAAGCTAATCATGTGATTGGTTAATCATTTGTGTTTCCTTTCCTCCGATATTAGTTTAATATAATATAATACAATAAGTCAAAGTACATAAGTTAAAATAACTGTATGATTTTCGTACATACACTTGCATCTTATTATAGTAACAAAATAAGATATTAATAAATTTTAATATTCATGGGAACTTTATACACATGGTGAAGGCTTATTATGGTTGTCCCACAACATTTTGCATCTTTGATGACTTGATATTTCGATACCACTTGATCCACATCCACATCGTTCATGAATCACACCCCATTTGGCCATTTATGACATTGGACTGTGAATCTTTTTTGTCTCATCATCTCATTATGGTTATCACACTTACTAAAATAATCCACTCATAACTTTCTCTAGGTTTTGTTTTTAAGAAAAATATATAGTTGTTTGAACTTTGAAGTTAATTAATCATTTTAGATCCAAGTAAAAGCTATTCTTTAGTTGTTGGTGGATAAATAATACATGCAAAAGACAAAGATGACTTGTTCAAACACATGTACTAATCTTCACCTTGTTCTTTAACATTCGTCTCTTTTGACATCAACCATTTCCCGACATTCGGGCCCATCTATCATTATTCATTAGGGTTGCAATTAAATGGACCAAACACTTGGCCTTGGCCACCCTTCAATCTCTGACCATCATATCGTTTGGTTTCCGTGTTCGTTCCACATTCTTTTTCCTATGATTTTTTCTTGATTGTTCTAATAAATATACAATCGTTGATTAGGTACAATATTTGAGGTTGACTGAATGCTGAGAATGTTTTATTTGTTTAAAAGACGATTTGTATGATGAAAACTTTCTAAAAGGAGATCTAGCATTTCGACTTCGTGTCAAGTGCTTATTAGGCTTAAAAGACGATTTGTATGATGAAAACTTTCTAAAAGGAGATCTAGCTTTTCGACTTCGTGTCAAGTGCTTATTAGGCCGGAATTTATGGTCTTGCAACAAAATTAATAAGACTAATCTTAAAATCATCTTTTAGATTCTCTACACTCATTATCCATAAGGATTGCACTCCAGGACAGAAAAATGTTAAGAGATTGTTGTTGACAATATTTGTCTACAATATGAACATGTATGGTAATAATAGATTTAAACGTAAAAATCAATATATTTCGCTCTATCCAAAAGATCAATATTCTAATGCGTCATTTATTGATTGTCGACAAGGGACAGTAACATTGACGTTTACGAAATATGGATACTAGATTCAATTTGATACGATAATAAAAATCAAATTGAGGAATCCCGCAGTTGTCAGCAACCTCGGTAAAACACAAAATATTCGAATCAAAATGGGAATACGGGGTGAATTAAATATAATTTATGCAGAACTATTATACAATTTGCATAAAAATTAAATTACTACGCCACTATACAACAAATGCAAGCCTAATCATCAACCATCTCTTATATCTTGATGAGAACTTGAAAGGGCGTGCTAATTAACGCTAAAAATGGTAGAATCAATATATGATCTGTAATACTATAATAACATCAGATCTACTGCAAGAAGTTCATGAATCGAAGCCAACCTACACCTGCTTTCGTTGCTTTTTCTGCTTCATTCGAGCAAGTAGACGATGTTGGTGCTGATGATGTCGTCAAATTATAATCGAATCCAACTCTACCCTCGTCATCGCCATTTCCGGCGGCGGTGGCAGTTTGTTTAGGACAGAGAAAGAAATTCCTTGAACCTAACTCGATTAACTTCTCATCTGGATCCAAACCTGTCGATCATTAATCCGTAAGAAATCAATTTTACAATCGTTGAACAACTCATTGTAACAGTTTTAATATGAACCAATTACTTGCAAGCATCAACGATCAAGTATATGAAGCAATAGCAATCGATGCCTATTGGTGCTTATAAGTATGAAATTAGGTGAATCAATGAAAGAGACTTTAGCTTACTTTCTAAGCTAAATTGAGAGTAATGGAGGCCGAAACCAGAAGGATCAAGTGAAGGTAAGATCGGTCGTCTGCCTTCCTTCAAGTACTGCCGTAGAGCGGAGGTGACAAGGTCATTGACGGTTGACTCAGGCGAAATCAATACGTGCAATGGACCCAGGCTTCTCTGTACCATCACGTTAAGCAGTAGCTTCGTCAGCTTCGGACGCACCACCTCCGTCGGAGAATCAACCCTACCGGAAATCAAATCCGGCACCGTTCTCGGCCTCCGCAGTTTCCCTACCATTTCTTCAGCAGCCTGGCCGTGAAACGACATAGCTTTCTCCGCTAATCTCCCCTTCTTGTTCTTGTCCTGGCTTTTCCGGCTATTCTTCTTCGTCAACATAATCAATCTCTTAGCGTACTTATACAAGTAAAAGCAACCACCGATTTCTCAACGTCTTGGTATCTATCTAGAGATTATCGGTCACCGGAGATGAGCGCGGCGGCGGTAGGCAAGGTGTAAGGTTTGTAGTTCATAACCGGGAACGGCAGAATGGTAAATGACTGAGAGAAAAAAGGGGCATCGATGAGTTTGAAACAACATGGAGTCATGCGTTTATATTCAGTGGGAGATGGCGGGGGATAAGGAGGTTTGTTCCCAGAAGGTAGCGACAGATTTATGTTCAAGTGGAGAAAGCTTGGTTACAGGTTATTTCCGTTAGTTGTACAGAATGTTTACTCTTTTTACTTTAAGGTTGAATGTTTGATAACCGGCTATCGACGGTTCCCGCCGTTTTTATCATAGGTAATGTATCATATCCATTAAAGAGATTATACGTGTTTTGATTAGAGAGGTTATTACGAAATAAAATATACAAATAATTATTGGTTTGATGATTATAGGAGGGCTTAATTTAACCACAATGATACATCGTGTTATATTATTATTATAACAAACATAAAAATCTAGGTTATCATATTTTATAAAAGATAATATCGTACTATTTTACATTTTAAAATACGCAAGTCTTGCATTCTTTAAAATAAGGAAACATGATTTGTTCCGACTCTATATATTTCATCAGTATTATATAAATATTAAGGATAATGATATGTAAAGATAATTAACATTTTCTATATATTTAGTCACTTATATATATATTTTTTGTCTATATTTAGTCATTTATGTTTTTTTATACATATAATCATTAAACTTGTTTTTCTTGTATATGACCATTAAAAAAGTTTTTGTACAAATATGACCATTAAGTTATTGGTTATATATGTAAAAAAAAAATTTATATGTGTATAAAAAATATTAATGACTAAATGTAAACAATTTTAAACTTTCATGGTAAATCAAGAAGTTCATTGACCAAATTTGAACAATTTTAAAAGTTTATTATACTATCAAGTCATTATCGCTAAATATTACATATTTATTGATCGGATACTTTTTACGTTATACTTTTTTAAAAGGCGAAATAATATTATTAAAAATGAGACTAGCAATGAACTAGAACCGTAAAAAGTTCGTTACAAATGTTTTGTATGTTTTCGTTTTTACATTTGGGGAAGTACACCAAAAAACCCCATGAAAACAGTTAATTATCCTCTTATGAACTGTAAAATCGGTTATCTATTCAACTCCATAATTTTCGACCACGTCTCCTTCTTCTTCGACCTCATTCATCCCCACGCCTCCAATCGCAATGGATATCTATGGTAACTATACTTTTTTGGCTTATAAATTGGACCCTCGATATCAATCGTTGACTATCTTCAATGATGGAGAATATGAAGCATGTTCAGCTTCATATACTGGAAGAGTCGGGTGAAGTAAAGACTGTAAGTTTCTTAAACCTGTTATTTGCAATGTAAATTGTTCTCAAAGTTATTTGTGTTTCTTTGTTTTCTGTTTATTTGGATTTGAATTAGCGATGATGTAGGACGTTGTGAAGAACCTATATGAGGAAGAACTTTCAACGCAGTGGATATCGATCACGTTAAGGTAGAACTACTCCAAGCTACGACTAAAATACAATAGATTATTTTTGAAACCTATTCTATACAGTGACAATTTTGCTAATATTTATAGTATTTGTCTTAAATTTTTGTTTATTTATGTAATGCCATCATTTCTTGGAAGATAGAAATTCTAAAAACTTTAAACATTTTATTTTATTTTCAGAGTAAGCTAAGTTGGAAGCGAAATACATCTAGCTAAACTAGCCTACAATGTAAGACCCATTTTAAATTGAGATGCTTTATAAATTAAGTAGAGTTATTACTTTATAGTCGGTGTGATTCTAGCTAAGAGTTTGCTTAGCGTAAAGGTGTGGCGATCCTTGTGATTTCCTTCGAGTTTTGAGTAATTGATGAGTGAGAAGAGGTTGGAATCCCTCTTATGTACTAATATTGGTTTAATTAAGATTAGTTAAGTTGTTATATGTGTTAGTGTGGTTAGAGGACCTTTTGGGAGAAGTTTGAGTTTAAAAATGTCAAAAAGAACCAACCCCGGTCGTGTTCTAAAACCTGGGCCGTGTTGTATCTACTGAACAAACGGAATAAATGTCGTAAAAGGAACACAGATCGTGTTCCTTAACCCGGGTCGGGTTTCGCCTGCAGACCCCTTTATATATATATATATATATATATATATATATATATATATATATATATATATATATATATATATATATATATATCTTTGAGATAAATGATATTGAGATAATTGTGGATACTTGAGAAATTGATTTAGACTATGGTGATACGACCAAATCTAGCGATCAGAAGTCTGGTATGCGCGTTTTGAGAGTTCCACTTACTAAACCAATATCAGGTGAACACGTTTTAGTATTTGAGTTGAGTTATACTTGCTTAGGCAGAGTGTATATGTTTGTACAAGTATATTTATGTGTTGTGCTGTTATTATGAAGATTGAATAATAGAGGAATATCATTATCTGTGAATAATAAACGATGAATTTGACATGAATACTGAGTAATAAAGATGAGTAGATGTTAGCGTGACTGTGGTTAATTGTCCTTGTAATGATTGTTGTAACCATGAGAATTACTATGATTGAGTGAAGTTGAAGGTGATAATGAGTACATATGAGAATGTGATCGAGTTTATGAGAAGTACCGATTGTGGTATGTATTGATGCGTTATAATATAAAAGTAGTTATAATATAACTAATAATATTTCCATCATAATAACATACTAGTATGTATTTCTTATACCTCATGTGTATATTATAAAAATGGTTACTCACCAAGTGAATGTAAGTTATAATATAACTAATAATATATTAGTTATAAAATAACGTACTTCAAAATAACTTTATATGGATCAAAACGATACAAGTAAAAAATATCAACATCATTCTTATTTAGTGATTATAAAAACAGACCATCGTCCAGAATTTATGATCATATTAACAATTAAAAATGTAAATCACAAAACGATTTTAAATAGATAGACTAAAACTAACCAACTTGATATAAAAATTTACCTTCGAAAAGCATCTATAATTTGATCTTTCTTTTCTTGTATACCTTAATAGAAAATCATTTGACATGTGCAAATCATTTATCCTACGCACGACGTCAACACCTCTATTTATACCGGATCATAATCTCAGTTTATCCCTACTAAGTTTTCAACTCGTGTCTCTTCATCATTTTAGAAATGTAGGGATATTACTATTGAGCTACACTTATCAATTTTCAATCTTATCGTTTTCTTTGACCAAAGTCCGCTTAACCTCTCAAAACTTAGGAACCAAGTTTACAGTATATTTATAGATATAGTTAATAAGCTAATTAAATCAGGTTTTCTTTTTATATCACGACATTTAATTTATAAGGTTCGGTGGTAACATAAATATATTTTTAAGATAGTCTATTTTTATCTATATTTTGATATAACTTCGTCATAATCTGAATTATGTCAACCTATTTTATTAAAGTCTTATTTTCTTTATATCGTTAAAAAGTAGACGTAGACTGCTTTCGTAAAGTATGTCAGCAAATTTAGAATTAGCGGTATCTATTATCACAAAATCTTATCAAATTATACAATATATATTATTTTAAAACTCGTCTATATAAATTAAACGATAACTTATATAACTAAGACCGTAAACATTTATTTGGTCAATCTTACTCGAAATTACGAGTAGCTTATAATTTCCTAAAATATACGGTGTATATAATTGTCGAAAATGCGGGTGTTACAACTCTCTCATCCTTAGAATAGATATCGTCCCCGAAATCAGACTAAGTAAATAACTATGAGTAGCATCATTTCAGTATCGAGATGCTATGTCATATTTGGAGCTTAACGATGATTCCATTGATTTTTTTTTTACTAATCCAATTTCTTTTATATGCAACCTCTTTGTCTTTTTATCTAATATGGCTATAGTTTTTCTACATATCGAACCTTATCAACAACTTAGATGTTTGACAGAGGTATGAAATTCTCTTCTTTTGCTAAATATTTCTGTAGATAGCATATATGAAAGGTATTCTGAATACCTTGTAACTCAAGTGACATGTCTAATCGATATGCTTGTGGCAAAATTCTTTATAATAATTTAAAGCGTCCTAGAAAACAGAGACTAAGATTCCCACACTTCGTGAATCTGATTACTCATTTCTAAGGTGATACATTAAGCATAACTTTTACTTCTACTTAAAACTCGATTAGGTATCCTTTCTTGTCTGTGAAACTTTATGCCAGTCTTATGCAAAAGTTTAGACGTTCTCAAGTGATATTGACTTTATCTTTCCTTTATTCTGCTGATCAAGGTTACATTCATTGAAGGAGAAAGGCCTCTAAAATAGGCTACATGAATACAACGGAAGGAAAATAACTAACTCGCTCAAAAACTGGAGTACTAGCTAAAAACCGGGAACAAATTATTGACCGAAATATTTCATTATTCTATCTTGACTAGGTAACCACAAGACATGTTTGAATGAGTGTCCATCAGGCCCATTTTATATGTTTAAATGGTGATAATATTTCCACTCCATTGTTTTATCAATCCATTATCCACCTCTAAATGTCTTTTAACATTTTTGCCTCTGTCTTTTATTAACAAATATATGAAGAAATCTCAAGATATTGATTCTTTGTTGTCATTCAAGAATCGTCGTTGCTTCTTCACCGTTCACCGTCGCCTTTGCTTCTTTGCCGTTCTTCATAGCCGCTGCTTCTTTTTCAGTCAACGGTCGTTGCTATTTCTTCCAGGGTAAGTAAGTTTTTTTGGTTCTCATTCTTGTTACAAGTCAAGCGATGATATGCACTTAAAGTAGGGTGAATGCTTTGCAATAGTTTATTGTTATTTTATATGTATTTTTTTTAAACATTTTATTGTGATATGCATTAGTTCGAAAGAAAGTAATTTTGTTACGGATTATTGTGATATACATTGGTTAGTGTGGGTTTGATGACAAATAAGAAAAGAGGTTGATTTTGGATTTATTTTATCTTCAATTGCTAGATAGGAAACAAAAACGTATATGGGTAAGAGTTTGTAGCATTTGACGTATTACTCTCTTCACGTTTTTGTTAATAAAATATAAGGGCAAAAAATCAAAAGATTTTTAAGTTCAGTGGATGGATAAAATAAAACAGTGAAAATATCATCACTCTTAGTTAAACGACCGTCAATAAACCGCCTTTATAATAACAAAACTATAATTCAATATCTTTTTAAATTTATGACAAAAAGATATAATACCATATATCTAATTTTTTTCACACTTGTTTATTATGTGAAAATACATCAAACTTAATAAATTTCCTTATTTTTAATAAGTTTTACAATATTCCTAATATAATAAAATTTGTAGTTATTAAACTGTGAGTACTATAACGTAAATTTTTTATTAACTGTGAATTAGTGGTTCTCACGGTTCTCAACTTTTTAGTGGTTCTCATTTGAACCATTCCCTATGCCACTAAATATAAAAATAAGACCCACATATAAATATGTCATTCAAATATATTTGTAATGTTTATAATAATATCAGTGACATAGTCATTTGTCTTAGCGAGCATGTCACTTGTCTTAGCGAGCATCTTTCAAGTTGATATTCGTGATCTTAAATAGTCAAAAAGACTTTTGCATTAAAAGCTCAATAATATACACTCAAACAAACATTTTTTATTTTAAATATTGAATAATGAAGTTAAAGGGAATAATCAACGAAGTCAAAACACATCAGCAGGAGATGTGGCTTTTTCTTTTTAATATATTTACCAGTTCCAAAAAAAAGTTGATAATTGGGGGCAGTGAGTGAATGAGACGTGGCGGTAGAGAAAACCGAAAGATGTATGGAAAGCGTCTACTGTGTGTGTGTGTGGTAGTGGTGCATGCATATTCGTATGTCGCCTTCATCAGCCCCATACATGTTTTTCCGGACTCTTCTTTTCTCTTACCTTTTTGAATTATTGATATTGTTAATTATATTTTTCGTCTTTTATGTTTTATGAAAAGTTACAATCTGACAAAGATACAAAACAAGGGATCTAAAAGTATAATTTGCTAAGAGAGTTTTTTGTTTTTAAAATTGTTTCTTTATGCAATGAAAATCATAAGAGAAATTGTTTTTGTTAACCATTAATTAGATGTGTTTAATAAAACATATATCAAATTTAAAAATTATATACTTTTCTAAATGTATATGGCATCGGGGTACTTCTTTCGGTTCGCATGTTCTTTTGTCTTTTTTTTTTTTTTTGGTTCATTGAATTTTTCTCAATTATTTTGATTGATTTCTAATATTCTTCTAGGTAGTTGTGTATAAAAACAGTAAAATCTCAATTATTTAATTTAAAACGGTGTCCGTATATTATAATAACTTATATCTACTTGAATAAAAGTTCACTAATTTAACTTTTAAGAAAAATAAATAAATTCGCTCTTCAAACAAATCAACATTCGGATATATTTATTGATTGGACTTTTACACATTGATCTTCCATTTGCCTAGGGTTGCCGAAGAAGCGAGCCTACTAGTAAGAGGTTACGGATTAACTTGTCAAAATGCTTATCGAATTCAAGTTCAACCAAACGGATTGGTTTATAAGATAATATTTTAATTATGAAAATATCCAATAAATTATTAAAATACATGAGATAATATTGCATTGAATTTTATAGAGGATTGTCATATCATTATTTTTGAGAACACAACTCTATTTTTTTTTCCTTATTACAAATGTATTGAACTCTATAAAAGTTTTTAATAAAAAAAATTTAAACTTAAAAAGTTTCATTTTTACATTCAAGAATTCAATTGTCATTGAACTCCGTACCCATAAACTCAATGTGACATCTTACTATGATTGATTTTAGACTATTGAATGTCAAATAGGCCTTCCACCTCATTCAACTATTATATTAAACTATAAATTGTAGATGTTCTAAACAAATCCGTTATTATCCAAATTTTCTAAAAAAAACATAACTTCATTTCAATTCTCAATACCCAAAATAGTTTTTTCTTTGAAAAAGGTATTGTTGAGAAACATATGTACAAAAGTTAGGGGGTGTTTCAAAAAAAATATATATACACGATTATCTTCAATAATGATTAAATCATTTCATAGGAAAGAAAGTTATAAAATCAATCCCGATGTCAATACTTTTCTTGAATCAATCACATCCCCTTTTTATTGTTGCTACCATAACACATACAAAAAAAAGAGTAGGCACCCGTGATCATTGCTATTCTTGGATTTATACCTGCAAAATCGTGTTCAATGATATTTAAAAAATAATTTACATACTATAATTTTGTATACACATATTCACTAATGATTATATATTATTATAATTGTTCTAATCATTTATACAATTATATCTTTAATCATAAATGATTATAATCATATTAAAGCTGCCTAAAGCTATAATAAAAAATGATTATAACTGGTACAATGTTAATCATTGATGATTAACACATGTTAACTCATTTGTTTCAAACATAAATCATTTATAAGTGTTAGTCGTTAATGATTAAAGATACAGTTTATATGTTCCTGTTAGCTCATTGGTTTGAAACATATATCATTTAGACAAAGAAATCATTAGATAGTGTATGATTTTTACACGCGATGGTCATTTAGGCTGAATTTTTACTATAAAAAATTTATATGTTAATGATTAGTTAGAATCCTTTAAAAATTAGGTAGAATGGGTATTCACTTGTTAATTTACATGTGTAAAATTTAGATGCATTTCAAATTCAAATGTGAATGTCAACGAACAAGTATACTAAAGAATCATTTTATGCATCGATATGAATGTCTATTTATATAGGATCACATCTTAACACATCGGGAATAATATAATATGAAGACATTATTTGCAATAATGTCACGTCCACTCAAGTTAGGTTCATCATTTACATAATTATACTACTTGTCCACAACGGGGGTTACAAAACATATATTCACAATATATAGTGAACCACTACAATTCTTACAAAAAAGCTAAGTTTAAAGTCATGTCTAATTATGTTTCACTCCATACTATTGCCAAAATTTTATATTTATGATATCAAAAAGATTTAGACCAAGAAAGTAAGTCCTCTTTATCCTTTACACATGAACCTAGAATACATGGCATTAAAAACACAATATGTAGCAAATGATCTCCAGCCTAGCTGGTAATGATGCATCGGGTTATATACTCGCATGGGTGGAAAGTCTCGGGTTCTAGCCTCGTTCATGCGCCCATGTGGGGGATTTTCCAAGGTGTGGTGTACAAGCAGGAATCCGGGCCGCCGACTAAATGCCGACCTGGTGAACTGATGGTGGTTTAACTGTGTCGTCGGTTCCAAAAAGACACAATATGTAGGACCAACTTATCTCTTGAGATACATAGGTTTTAGACACAAAAACTTTTCTTGACATTTAATAAAATTCTTACGTTAAAACACTTGTCATGCCTATATGCAATGCATGGAGTGCATGGCCATATTCCAATGCAAGCTTGGGGAGTTCATACCCTTATGCCACACCATACCGAATCTTTCATTATATAAGTCATTTTTACACTATCTATTTATTCTATTATAAATAGATAAGGCTTGGTCACAAAGGTGACACCCCATCTCTAGACCAAAATATGAATAATGGATCAACCTATTATGGTGTTGTATTCATAAGATATATTCCTCACAAAGGGATATACCACCCTAAATAGTCTTCTAAATCTCTATATTTAGGGCATCAAGTTTTCTAAACCATTTTTACCATAACTATATGTATTTCCATCTAATGTATGCATGAGTAAACTTCTTTTCTAATAATCATTTCAATCACTCACAATGACAGGATATGCATGACGTTCTATCATATAAAACTTTGAATAATGAAAGCAATTCATAAAGCCTTTAATCATTTCATGCCAAACTTTACTCTATAAAGAATTTATTCAAAAGTAATTAGATAATTTAATCTATTTAAGAGTTCATGTAATCATATAATAATAATGCCATGTATCTAGATGGGGAAATCTGTATGTGCATACCTTAGGAAGTTAGCTTAACTAACTTCTACTTTGATCTTGATCCAAACCCTCATTTTCAAACACGTCTAATTAGCTATATACATAATCTTAATGCTTATGAAAATGTTATATAGTGCTAGTAATAACATGCTACTATTCCATTGACTAATACTTGTCAAAATTCCTTTATTTTACACATTTAAATGATGGCAATCCTCTTATTTACTTTTATCCATATATTTTAATATTTTATACTTCAAATATTTCAATTTTAATATTTTTTTGGTGTCAAATTCCTTGGTTAATCAATATTGCTAAAGTTTGACCTTATTTCAGCCAACCATTCCATCTAGCAATGGTGATTCATACCTTTTCTTCAAAGTTATCTTGTAATACTTGGTTAACAATAGCAAATTTTGTTTAACATACGTGTTCTTGCATCTTTTCACTACACTTAACTCATTCACACTACTTATCTTTTCATAATCAATCTATGATTCCATTAAGCAAGTAAATTTCCAATTTTAGACTTCATAAGAAATTCGTAATTAACTTCAATTTCATGAAATCACAAGGGGGTCACTAAGGTACATACGACACATGCAACTTCACCAACACAATTTTAAACCTCCACCCATTCCTATATATGTCATATGCTAGAAAATACCCAACTCCTTCAAGTGTGATCTAACACTATCATGTCACTTCCCCCTCGAACATCATCTTCTCATGGCATCATCGACCATACCATTCTCTACCCTATTTGTTGTAGTTGTTGATAGCCTCCTATTGGCATGCCCGAACCACCTCAATATTTCTTTCCATGATTTTCATTAAATGATGTTATCCCCTAACGTAATTATAATATGTATGCGTCCGAAATTCTGTCCAACATTATACTAGCAGAAGTCTACCATAACATCATTATTTCTGCAACTTCCCTTATACTCTTATTCGAATCCAAACATATTTTGTCTGATTTCAAGTTTTTATCAACGTAATAACAAAAAAACTATTAAAATGTTAACTAATAATATATTATTTTTAACCGTGTATGTAACACCCAGTTTCTTATCTCTGGATTACATCATAATCACTCAAAAATGAACACAGTGATCATGGTATAATCAAGATTAAGCAACAAAAGTACAAGTAGAAATCAAAAGAACAAGTACTTTTTAAACATGTCCCAAAAACTGGTATACAAAAGACCGTTTACAAAACTATACAAAAAGTGTATTCAGGTTTACAACAGTTCAAGTCTAGTCCCATATCCATGCAATCATCCCTCAGCTATCTTCTTACCCCTGTCACCTATAACACAAACCATATAACTATTTTTTTATGAGCTAATTAAGCTCAGTGAGAAAATATATCAAAGTTTAGAAATCAATCTAATAGTTATCAGAATTTCCACCATTCAAATCACTAATCTCTGTTTCAATGACTATCTCAGTCATTGAGTGTATTCAATCAAGCTAAGCAATCACATCAACAAGAAATTCTCAATCTTGTTTAAGTCATGTTAATTGGTTATCTCAACCAATTAAGATGTACAATAAGTCAATTTAGTTATAATCAAACTATTTATAATGAATTATAACTACTCACCTGATATTTGTTCAGTCCGTGGTCCACCCGTGCTTCGTGTATCTCCTTCCCTCCTATGTGTATCTGCTCAAAAAGACATCACATATCATACTTCAACATTTTCAAAACAATTTAACCACATCTAACTCATTAGATCAAGAATTAATAGCTAACAAGATCACAATCTATGAACATCATACTCTATTTACTCATAACTCCCAATTTTTGCGGTTTCTTACCAAATCAACCGTAGGAATATAACAATAACCATAACAGAGACTCAACACAACACATATTAACTATCTATTAACAATAATTGAACTACTTCAAGCAGAAAATCGGATTTGGGTAATTAGGGTTTTGGAACCCTAGAACTCAAGACATACAAATCTCAATTCAAGAACTTAAGAACGAAATCCAAGTATTAAATCCGACTTACCAAGCTTTTTCCCACGTTAAACCCTCAATTGCAAAGCTCAAAAATCGCACATCAGCTCTCAAAAAATCGCCCTAAGTGGTTTGTTGTTCGTAAATGAAAAAGAAAGGAGAAATGGGTATTTATACCCTGCGCAGAACCCGCCCCGGGTTTTTACCCACAACCCGACCCGGGTTTTAATACGCTAAATTTCGCTTGATTTCCGCCGTAACCCGCTCCGGTTTAATCGACCCGACCCGGGTTCCATTTGAACACGACCTGGGCTCAAAAACTCGACCCGGGTTGCCTTGTTTTTTTCCAATTTCCTTCCAACTCAACTCGACCCTTGTTACACAACCCGACCCGGTTTGACCTTTTAAGTAATTTCTTTGTTTCTTTTATCTATTTTGGCATCCTACTTCTCTTAGCTTAGTTTCTAAACATCTTAACTCATGTTTTAACTCATTTAATCTCATATATATATATATATATATATATATATATATATATATATATATATATATATATATATATATTAAACATAACTTTACTATAATTAAAATTTAAGGTATTACAAGTTCTTACCCCCTTCACAAGATTCCGTCCTCGGAATCTCTTGAAACAGAAAGGGATACTTTGACTGCATCTCTTCTTCGCCTTCCCAAGTAACATCTGTTCCTCTATGATGTCGCCATTGTACTTTAACTATTGCAATCTCTTTATTTCGCAACTTCTTGATCTTTTTGTCCAAAATTTTCTCCGGTTGCTCTTGATATTGAAGTTTACGATCTAACTGAACTTCTTTCAAAGAAACTCGTGTCGACTCATCATGTAAGGTTTTACGAAGATGTGAAATATGAAATACATTATGAATTCCCCGTAACTCATCAGGAAGCTCGAGTTTATAAGCCACTGCTCCTACTCGTTGAATTATACGAAAAGGTCCGATAAACCGTGGACTTAGCTTGCCACGTTTACCAAAGCGAATAATTCCCTTCTAGGGAGACACTTTTAACATTACCATATCTCCAATTTGAAACTCCAATGGTTTTCTTCGTTTATCTGCATATTGTTTTTGGCGCTGCTGAGCAACTCTCATATGCTCGCGAATGCTTTTTATCTTTGCCTCAGTTTCTGTTATAATCTCGGGACCCGCTAGTGGCTTCTCTCCCGCTTCTGACCAACATGATGGTGTTCTACACATTGACCCATATAATGCTTCGAAGGGTGCCATTTGAATACTCGAATGATATGAGTTGTTATATGTAAATTCGGCTAAAGGTAGATGATCGTCCCAACTACCTCCAAAATCAATCATCGAAGCTCTAAGCATATCTTCTAACGTCTGAATAGTTCTCTCAGTTTGACCATCAGTCTGTGGATGATAAGCCGTACTCATTAAGACTTTAGTTCCCAAATGTTTTTGAAAACTTTGCCAAAAATGAGAAGTAAAACGACTATCGCGATCGGAGACTATAGAGGTAGGTACTCCGTGTCGTCTCATCACTTCTCTGACATAGATTTCTGCTAATTTGGATGCTTGATAATCTTCTCGTATGGGAATAAACTGTGCTGATTTAGTCAACCTATCAACAATTACCCATATTGAATCGAACCCTCGTGGAGTTCGGGGTAATTTGGTGATAAAGTCCATAGAAATCTCATCCCACTTTTTCATCGGTACAGGTAGTGGTTGAACTAACCCGTATGGTCTCTGATGATTTGCCTTGACTTGTAAACAAGTCAGACACTTCTCCACATATCTCCCAACATCACGTTTCATTCCCGGCCACCAGTAAAACGGCTTTAAACTTCTATACATCTTTGTACTACCTGGATGGATTGAATACCGTGTACAATGTGCATCTTCAAGTAACAGTTGTCTCGTTTCTCCGTGTCTTGGGACCCACACTCGTCCGTGAAAAGTCTTTACTCCTTGTGCATTTTCAACTAATTTATCTACATAGCCAACCATCCTCTCACTCTTCATGTCATTGGCTTCTCTCTGGGCACGTTGAATCATTTCTGGCAATTTACTAACCACTCCCATTCGAGCTGAAACGACTCGAAGATGTGGTTCTTTTCGGCTTAATGCATCTGCCACTACATTTGCTTTACCAGGATGGTAAAGTATTTCGCACTCATAATCTTTCAAAAGATCCATCCATCTTCGTTGTCTCATATTCAACTCTTTTTGATCAAACAGATACTTTAAACTCTTATGATCTGAATATATCTGGAACTTCACACCATAAAGGTAATGTCGCCAGATTTTTAGTGCAAAAATAATGGCGGCTAACTCTAAATCGTGCACGGGATAAGCTTGCTCATGAGGCTTCAGCTGTCGAGACGAATACGCAATTACTCGCCCCCTTTGCATTAATACACACCTAAGACCGATTTGTGAAGCGTCGGTAAAAAGGACAAAGTCTTCCACACCTTGAGGCAAAGCTAACACCGGAGCTTCGCATAACGCCCGTCTCAGTTTTTCAAAGGCTTCTTGTTGTGCTTCAGCCCAGATAAATTTCTCCGTCTTTCTAGTCAGCTTTATTAAAGGCAACGCAATACTCGAAAATTTCTCAATAAATCGTCGGTAATAGCCAGCTAGTCCCAAAAAGCTCCGAACCTCAGTCGGATTTTTGGGTGGTGCCCAACTCATCACTGCTTCTATCTTGGCATGGTCCACTTTAACTCCTTCTCTGTTTATCACATGACCAAGAAACTGGATCTCTTGCATCCAAAACTCGCACTTCGAAAATTTTGCATACAACTTTTCTTTACGAAGAAGATTTAAAATCAACTGTAAATGTTGCTTGTGCTCATCCCAGCTCTTGGAATAAATCAAGATATCGTCAATAAACACTATTACAAACTTGTCTAAGAATGGATGACAAGCTCGATTCATCAAATCCATAAAAGCCGTCGGGGCATTCGTCAAACCGAACGACATTACTAGAAACTCATAATGACCGTATCGGGTGCGAAATGCTGTCTTCGGGACGTCAGATTCTCTAACTCTTAGCTGATGATATCCCGATCTCAAATCAATTTTCGAAAAATACACCGCTCCCTCCAATTGATCGAACAAATCGTCTATTCTCGGTAGGGGATAACGATTCTTCACAATAATCTTGTTTAACTCGCGATAGTCTATGCACATACGAATAGAACCATCCTTCTTTCGAACAAACAGTATCGGCGCACCCCACGGAGACGAGCTCGGACGAATAAAGCCGCGATCTAAAAGTTCTTGTAGTTGTTTCTTTAACTCCTCTATCTCGGACGGCGCCAACCGATAGGGTGCTCGAGCTATCGGTTTCGCTCCAGGAACTAAATCAATAACGAACTCCAATTGACGATTTGGCGGTAAGCCCGGAAGATCGTCAGGAAAAATATCGGCGAAATCTCTCACTATCTCAACATCCTTCACAGTGAGATGTTCGGTTTCAATTGGGGCAACGTGTGCCATAAACAAAAGAGCACCCCTTTTGGTATACCTTTGCGCTCTCGCGAAAGATACAACCGGAATATGTTGAAAACGGCGTTCGCCTCGTATTAACGTCTGAGACCCGCTCGGAGTTCTCACAGAAATAATCTTTCCGTGACAATCCATATTTGCCATATTATTGTCTAACCAGTCCATTCCAACTATTACATCAAACGCACGAGTAGTCATCGGCTTCAAATCAATAAGAAAAGAAATTCCATTGATTTCAAGCCGACAATTTATATACTGAGTATTTACTATAACATCTCTCCCGTCAACAACATCAACTATTAGACTCTCACTCATCTTAGACACCGGGACATTAATTCGAGACGCGAAAGGTACAGATACAAAAGAAACCGATGCACCAGAATCAAACACCATACGAGCTCGAAGAGAATTTAGGCTAAAGATACCTGTAATCACATCCGGTCGCTCTCTAGCCTCCTCCACGGTCATCTGAAAAGCTCGAGTTCTAACGTTCCCACCACCTCTATCTCGTCTATCGCCTCGATTATCACCTCGTCCCGTTCTCGGAGTATCGCGATGGGAATCGGTTCTCGGTTTTGGACAATCCGGCCGAATATGACCGCTTTCCCCGCAATTGAAACACACGCGATTTTTCTTCAAACAATCTCGAGCCATATGCCCTGTCTTCCCACACTGATAACACATAAGAGACGGAGTACTCGTATCGCAGTTTCCAGCGTGTTTTCGACGGCATTTTTCGCACCATTTACTCTCAGCTTTTCTTGAATCACCTCGATATTGATAACTCGAAACTGGCTGTTTTTTAGAATTACCCTCCGGTTTTCCTTCCCATTTTCTCTTCTGGCCTCCACTTCCTTGGTCCCCCTTCCTTTCATTATCTTGCATCCGCAGTTCTTTTTCTCGAGATTTGGCTGCCTCGACAATCTGCTGATAATTTGTAAAGCTGGAACTCTGTAAGAACTCTCGTATTTGGGTCCTCAGTCCCCACAGATACCTGTCAATCTTCCTTTCTTCAGTATCCACCTGATGAGCAGCAAATCTGGCTTTTTCGTTAAATTCTGTCGTATACTCCTGTACCGACCGCGTTCCCTGCTGCAATCTCAGAAAATCTTCTTCTAAACTTTTCATCGCAGTATTTCAACAATATTCCTTCATAAACTTTATTTTGAACTCCTTCCATGTTGGTTCTGGTTCCAATCCTTTCTCTATATCAAGGTTTATGTTCTCCCACCAGAATTGAGCATCTTTGTGTAAACAATTAGTGGCATATTCAACTTTATCTTTTTCCGCACACTTGCTCGCACGAAAAACTTTCTCGATATGTGTCAGCCAATTTCGTGCAATAACAGGATCATCAGTACTGAAGAAATCATTCGGTTTGCATTTGCGGAACGTCTCATAACTGCAACCCTTTGGTTCGCCCGACCCTCCAACTTCAGTATGTATAATAATCGGCTCTCTCTGTCCCTCCCCAACCACAGGTGTGATAGGAGGTCGGTTTCGTTCGTCTCTATTGATCACCTCCGTCTGAGGTTTTATTAAGGTAGGCAATAAGTCCTTAACGGCTTTTGCTACCTCCGCAGCAATTAACTCTTGTAAGGATGATGTCAACTCAGGCGGTCTCTCGCCTTCAGACTGGCGCCCCAGTCTTGAATATTGTGATCCCGAATGCTCATCTCGGTGATCACCTCTCTCTTTCTCCTTTCCAGAACTCATACTGAGGCTGAAAAGAATTTTAACTCATTATAATCTCGTTTATCTCAATACTCTTTTCATATTACATATCTCATCAAAATTCTCGAAATAACACACATACTCGTAATGTGTGTTTTAAGGAACGATTGTATAGGGACAAGATGGAACCTCTGTTTAATAGTTTGAGTTTAGAGTTTACTCTTTAAAGTCTAATTCACTCAAACCCTTGCTCTGATACCAACTTGTAACACCCAGTTTCTTATCTCTAGATTACATCATAATCACTCAAAAATGAACACAGTGATCATGGTATAATCAAGATTAAGCAACAAAAGTACAAGTAGAAATCAAAAGAACAAGTACTTTTTAAACAACATGTCCCAAAAACTGGTTTACAAAAGACCGTTTACAAAACTATACAAAAAGTGTATTCAGGTTTACAACAGTTCAAGTCTAGTCCCATATCCATGCAATCATCCCTCAGCTATCTTCTTACCCCTGTCACCTATAACACAAACTATATAACTATTTTTTTATGAGTTAATTAAGCTCAGTGAGAAAATATATCAAAGTTTAGAAATCAATCTAATAGTTATCAGAATTTCCACCATTCAAATCACTAATCTCTGTTTCAATGACTATCTCAGTCATTGAGTGTATTCAATCAAGCTAAGCAATCACATCAACAAGAAATTCTCAATCTTGTTTAAGTCATGTTAATTGGTTATCTCAACCAATTAAGATGTACAATAAGTCAATTTAGTTATAATCAAACTATTTATAATGAATTATAACTACTCACCTGATATTTGTTCAGTCCGTGGTCCACCCGTGCTTCGTGTATCTCCTTCCCTCCTATGTGTATCTGCTCAAAACGACATCACATATCATACTTCAACATTCTCAAAACAATTTAACCACATCTAACTCATTAGATCAAGAATTAATAGCTAACAAGATCACAATCTATGAACATCATACTCTATTTACTCATAACTCCCAATTTTTGCGGTTTCTTACCAAATCAACCGTAGGAATATAACAATAACCATAATAGAGACTCAACACAACACATATTAACTATCTATTAACAATAATTGAACTACTTCAAGCAGAAAATCGGATTTGGGTAATTAGGGTTTTGGAACCCTAGAACTCAAGACATACAAATCTCAATTCAAGAACTTAAGAACGAAATCCAAGTATTAAATCCGACTTACCAAGCTTTTTCTATAAGAACCCGTGAAAACTTGTAATAAAATATGTAACATAACTATGTGTAATAGTAACGTTAAGAAAAAAGGCAAATTGGTCTTTTGCCATATTTCAGATCTTAATGTAAAATATTTTGTAATTATGGGTATTAATGTAAGAAATAAAAGTATAATGTAATAAAAGTTCAGTTTAAGTGCCAAAATGTAAGAATTAGGACCCGAGGGGACAAAATGAAAATATTGGAAGTATAAATAGTGGGAATATCTCCATAAATTCCCAGAAAATTATAGAAGCATCGGGAGAGAGAGCTAGAGTGCAGGTTCTTGAAGGTTCGTGGCAGTAGAGCAAGAATTTGAGCAACTAACTTGAAGACTTTGATTTCCAAGCCATTTGGGGTAAGAATTTCACCCTTATAACCTAATTCAAGCATTTTGTAGTTTTGGGGTTGGGCAAAAACGGGTTACGGAAGTGGTGTGAGGTTTGTATGAAGTGTCTAACCCTGCAAACCTGTTCTAAACATCATTAAAAACACAACTCCACTTCTAGAATCGATTGAGAATAAGAGGAATTGATGATTTTCCTCAAGAACCCTAAACTAAGAATTTGTGTAATTGAGTTGTTTCTATGGATTAAAACCTGATGTAAACTGAAGGTTTTAGTCATAGAATGTTATATATTGATTAGGTTAAGTATTAAGCACTTAATGGACCAAAACAGGGGGCTGCAGCACAAAAATCGGGCAAAAACCCGTCTCTGCAGCACAGACACGAGTCGTGCATATTTATGCCTGGCATATGCACGAGTCGTGCATCTCAAAATAGCACCATATGATAAGCACGAGTCGTGCTTCCCAGTGAAGAAAAAGAGCACGAGTCGTGCTCTTTGCTGGGCAGCATTCTGTCCATTTTTGAGTTTTGAACTTGGCTCTAGACTTATCCGTTTGGTATATAATTCATACCATAGGCTTAAAATGGTGTGAAAACATGTGGAAAATTGTCGGAACAGAAATACGACCTCCCGAGGGTACTGTAGCAAAATACGTGTATTCCGGAGAAGTTATAAATTGAAGGAAGTTAGTATCACAGTAGTTGTAGTCTAATTATAACCTGTAGTTGCATAATATGGCACTTTTGTGCTGTAAAGTTAGTTGTTATATATATATATATATATGAATTGAATATAAATGTATATCTTGGAAATAATAGGTGGTGGTTCAAATACGGTGAACCGAGCGAAAGAAAAAGAAGTGCAAAAGACTAACTGATTCCTAGGTGACCCGAGGTGAGTGTTATGTGGATTTTCGAGTACATAGCAAAATGAATTTTATTAAAGAATGTTTTGGGAGTCAAAATGGTTTTTATGGAAATTGAAATGAAAATGATTTAATGAAAAAGGAAAGGGTTCTATGGAACCAAAATGTTTCGTGAAACTGGAAATGGAATAAAGGAATAGTAAGTATGTACGGAAATGGTAAATGAAATACAAGAAAGTAATAAAGTGATTGAGCCCTGTTGATAAGTTGAGAAGTATCCGGATAAAGACCACGACCTGCTGCGGTAGGGGTGGCAAAAAGACACTACTGGGATGGTACCTCCCGTCGCGAAGTAGTTGTCTTACCTTGATGAATGAATTCGTTTCATTCTATTGGGGAAGTAGCTATACGGGTGCGTCTCGTATAAAACCTACGGGTGCGCTCATAGGAATGTACCATTGAAAAGAAATAAGGAATACCTGTGGGTGCGCTCACAGGAAAAGAAATATTGAACATCTAAAGAATAATGATATTATTGGAAAAATGATTTGGGTCTAAACCCATAATGCTCACGAGACATTATGTCTCACGTATGTTTTTTTTAAATGCTATGTACTCAGGTAAACAGGAAGGACGTTAAAAGAGTCGGGTGGGACCGTAGCTTCTATTGTACAATAATGTAAAATAAACAGGTTTGAACTATGGCTATGATATGTAATTGTGATACCCCGTTTGTAAAAAAAAATATAAATGGTTTGTATAACTAAATATTTGTATTATAAGTTTGAAAAAAAAATTTGCGTAAAAGTTGGGGTGTTACAATTTGGTATCAGAGCCATGGTTTAAGCGAATTAGGTTGGGTAACCATCCTAGGCTTAAACTAGTGGATTAATAGTAAGTAAAGTAGTAGTACTAGGTACTAACTAACGGGGTAGAGTCGGTAAAATACAATATTGTAATCCACAGAAACCGATGAATCAGGGGGTCTTGTGATAACACCAGAGCCAAAGTATATAGGTGGTTAAAATAATATTGGGCCCGTATTATTGTAACCACAGGATATGCTTTGGAAATTGTGAAGTCACTAGGGAACCTGAGGAATTTGGTTGTGGAAATTAGTATAGAGACACTTGGGAACACGAGTTCCATAGGAAGATTACATGCTATCGCTTTTGAGTATATTGATAAATATATATATATATATATATATATATATATATATATATATATATATATATATATATATATATATATATATATATATATATATATATATATATATATATATATATATATATATATATATATATATATATATATATATATATATGTGAAGTAACAAACGCGAATTCCATTTGTTTTATATAGTAAATGGAGAGTGGAGGTCAAAATCTTTCGAGTGAAGGACGGGCTGCAAGTCATACCCCGTCCCATGGAGATAACCCTGTCGATGATGCGGTTAACATGGGTCCTAACCCAAATCCAATACCGCAACCTCCACCTGTGACTTTAGAGGCTATACAAAATCTCATTAGTAATCTAAAGACGGAGATGAGGGAAGATATGCGCCAAATGTTGAATACACGGCTGGGGGACCCACATCCTAATCCTTCTACTGATGATGCCTCTTGGAGACCCACTAACGGAGATTCAGTTACAGAGGAGGATAGTGTGGGGACAGAAGACAAGAAGAGATGTTCCTTTAAAACCTTTTTGGCATGTAAACCAACGGAATACTATGGTAGCTACGAACCTAAAGTCACGATGCGGTGGATACGGGAGATAGAGCAAGTACTGGAGGTCAGTAAGTGTCATGAGAAAGACAAAGTTTATTATGCCTCACGAATGTTAAAAGACGATGCGTTAGTTTGGTGGAATACCTTGTACGAACTGGTTGGAAAGGATGTAATTTATAAATGGTAGTGGAACGAATTCACCACCCGCCTGAAGAATAAATATTGTCCCCTTCGGGACATAGAAAAACTTGAAGATGAGTTCCTTACACTAAAGAAGGGTAGTTTGACCGTGGCCGAGTATACTAAAAAGTTCAGTGATATGCTACCGTTTGTGGGAAACATTTACACTACGGAGCGGGCACGAATCAACCGTTATGTGAAAGGCCTACCGTGGGAGTATGAATTGGAAGTAAAACGGGCGGTAACAATGGATGCGGCGTTTGAGGCAGCGAGAAATGTTGAAGATGTGTGGAAACGAAGAACAATGGAAAGGCAAGTTCCTGGGGATAAACGTAAATTCAGTGGAGGGAGTAGTAGCTGGAATAAGAAGGGAAAGTCGGTAGTGATGTCAACCAAGCAGGGCAGCCGGAAGACGTGTGAGAAATGTGGGAAAGAGCATATGGGCGAATGTAAGATGGGAAGTGCAGCTTGTTTTAATTGCGGACGAACGGGTCACAAGGCGAGGGAATGTACCTATCCGAAGCTCAGTGAAGTCGAGTGTTTCTCATGTCGCGAAAAGGGGCATTATAGTTTCAACTGTCCGAAGAAGGGTGGCGAGACAATGGTATCAACTGCGCAGAAAAAGACGGAGCCCCAAAAGGTGAGGACTCGCGCCTTCCAACTCACCCGAGAAGAAGCAAAAGAGACACAAGGCGTGGTCTCAGGTACTCTACTAATTAACCAGATGCCTGCCTACGTATTATTTGATTCTGGTGCTACGTGTTCGTTTGTATCCCATGAATTTGGTCTAAAATTCAATATACCGCTAGAACCATTAGATCGTGTATGTGAGGTAGAATTGGCGAGTGGAAAGAAGGTGGAGATAAAACATGTGTACCGTGGCTGCGAACTCAGCATAGATGATCAGAAATTTTCGTTGAACCTTCTTCCGATTGGAGTGAAGACTTTTGATGTTGTCATTGGCATGGATTGGCTTGGGGCCAATGATGCAAAAACCGCACGTGGGAAAAAGATAGTGTCGGTGAAAATTCCAGGTGGCAGCAAAGTGTATGTGTACGGTGAAAAACCCAAGAGGATGTCCAATTTGATTAGCACAGCGAAAGTCAGGAGATGTTTGATGAAAGGATGCTTATCCTATGTGGCGTATGTAATGATGGAAGATAAAGTAAAGAAAACAGTACATGACATTGATGTGGTGAAAGAATATCCTGAAGTGTTTCCAGATGATTTACCCGGTTTGCCACCACAGAGACAAGTTGAATTCCGAATTGATCTTGTACCCGGAGCTTCTCCTATCGCCCGTGCTCCATACCGCTTAGCCCCGACCGAAATGCGGGAGTTGATGTCCCAATTACAGGAATTGCTCGATAAAGGCTTCATACGCCCCAGTGTGTCGCCCTGGGGTGCACCGGTGCTGTTCGTCAAAAAGAAGGATGGCACGATGCGAATGTGTATTGATTATCGCGAGCTCAACAAAATTACCATTAAGAACCGTTACCCGCTACCACGAATAGACGATCTGTTTGATCAATTGCAAGGCGCTGACTATTTCTCCAAGATTGACCTTCGGTCTGGTTATCATCAGGTACGCGTAAGAAATGAAGATATTGAGAAGACTGCTTTTCGCACTCGCTACGGGCATTATGAATTTCTAGTCATGCATTTTGGTCTGACGAATGCCCCAGCAATTTTCATGGATTTGATGAATAGGGTGTGCAAGCCGTTCATTGATAAGTTTGTTATCGTCTTTATTGATGACATCCTTATCTACTCGAAGAATGCAGAAGAACACAAGAATCATCTGAGAACGGTGCTGGAAGTTCTAAAGAAAGAAAAGTTATATGCGAAATTTTCGAAGTGCGAATTTTGGCTGAGGGAAGTGCAATTCCTTGGACACGTTGTCTCAATCCAAGGCATTAAAGTAGATCCAGCAAAGGTGGAAGCAGTGATGAAATGGGAAATTCCCAAGACCCCGACGGAAGTAAGAAGTTTTCTTGGACTCGCCGGGTATTACCGACAATTCATCCAAGATTTTTCACGAATTGCGGTACCTCTTACGAAGCTAACAAGGAAATGGGTAAAATTTGAATGGGGGGGGGGGGGGGTGGAACAAGAGAAA
The DNA here is from genome assembly GCA_023525715.1 of Cichorium intybus. NCBI lineage: Eukaryota > Viridiplantae > Streptophyta > Magnoliopsida > Asterales > Asteraceae > Cichorium > Cichorium intybus. The sequence continues at coordinate 23,546,932 of CM042014.1, forward strand.
GCATTTGAGACACTAAAAGAGAAGTTATGCAATGCGCCGGTTCTTACCCTACCAGAAGGAACTGAAGATTTCGTGGTGTATAGTGATGCCTCTAATAGAGGATTGGGTTGCGTGTTAATGCAGCAGGGAAAAGTGATAGCATACGCTTCTCGTCAATTAAAAGAACCCGAAACTCGGTATACAATGCACGATTTGGAATTGGCGGCAATTGTGTTTGCATTAAAGATCTGGAGGCATTACCTGTATGAAACAAAGTGCACCTTGTACACAGATCATAAAAGCTTGCAATACGTATTCTCACAGAAAGATCTCAATATGAGGCAAAGTAGGTGGCTGGAGCTAATAAATGATTATGACTGCGAAATCGCTTACCACCCTGGGAAAGCGAATGTGGTAGCAGATGCTTTAGGCAGGAAGTTTCATGAAAAGAAAAGTCAAGAGAGGTTGATGAAGATCGAATTGAAATCAAGTCTAATAGAAAACATCAAAGACGCGCAGAAACAAGTATTGGGAAGAGGTGACTTAAAGAAGGAAAAGCTGTGAAAAGATTTGGTGTTTGGGGATAGTACCCAGGGACTGAAGACAGTTAGAGACCGAGTATGGGTACCAAAAGCAGGTGAAATCCGAAAGCTAATTCTAGAAGAATCCCACAAGTCAAAATATTTCATTCATTCAGGAAGCACGAAAACTTATCAGGATCTCAAAGAACAGTACTGGTGGCCGGGAATGAAGAAAAGAATTGTTAAATATATTTCTAAATGTGCAACCTGTGCACAGGTGAAAGCGGAACACCAAGCCCCATATGGAAACACTCAACCTCTGCAAATTCCAGCGGGGAAATGGGAAGACATAACCATGGATCCCATAGTAGGGTTGCCAAGAACTAGAAGAGGCCATAACAGTATATGGGTCATTGTTGACCATTTGACCAAGAGTGCAATATTTTTGGCAATTAAAGAAAATATACAGTTGGAAACATTGGCGCAGATATATAAGGATGAAGTTATAAGACTTCATGGAGCTTCCTTGTCTATTGTGTCTGACCGAGAACCACGATTTACCCCAAAATTGTGGGAAGCACTACAAGAACGAATGGGGACAAAAAATTAAAATGAGTACAGCCTATCATCCCCAGACAGACGGGCAAAGTGAACGAACTATTCAGACCGTAGAAGATATGCTGCGATCGTGTGCCTTAGATTTTGGTGGGAATTGGGACGAACACTTGCCATTGATAGAGTTTTCTTATAACAACAGCTATCATTCCAGTATTGGGATGCCACCATTTGAAGCTCTATATGGCAGAAAGTGTAGAACCCCTTTGTGTTGGTTGGAAGCAGGGGAGACTAAAATAACTGGGCCAGAAATTGTAAGGATAACAAACGAAAAGATCAAAATAATTCAAGCTAATATGAAAGCTACTCAAGATAGGCAGAAGAGTTATGCAGACTTGAAGAAGAGACCTTACGACTTAAAAGAAGGTGATCTGGTAATGCTCAAAGTATCACCGTGGAAGGGTGTGGTAAGATTTGGAAAAAGGGGTAAACTGAGTCTAAGATACATTGGACCTTTCAAGATCTTAAAGAGAATTGGCGAACAAGCTTTCAAGTTAGAGTTACCGCGTGAACTGAGTGGTATACATGCTACGTTTCATGTGTGCTATTTGAAAAAGTTTTTTAGGAAGAGTAAACTTGTTATTCCGCTGGAAGACTTAAAAGTAGAAGCCCCGAATAAGCTAATAGAAGAACCAGAAGCGATGTTGGAAGTGAGAACCAAAAAGCTAAGGAATAAAGAAATCGATTTAGTTTTGGTCAAATGGAAGCACTCGTCGGGTTCAGATTTGACTTGGGGAACTTTGGAAGACATGAAGAGAAAATATCCCAATTTTACGAATTATGAGAAGATTCCGAGGACGGAATCCTCTTAAGGGGGAGAGGTTGTAAGAACCCGTGAAAACTTGTAATAAAATATGTAACATAACTATGTGTAATAGTAACGTTAAGAAAAAAGGCAAATTGGTCTTTTGCCATATTTCGGATCTTAATGTAAAATATTTTGTAATTATGGATATTAATGTAAGAAATAAAAGTATAATGTAATAAAAGTTCAGTTTAAGTGCCAAAATGTAAGAATTAGGACCCGAGGGGACAAAATGAAAATATTGGGAGTATAAATAGTGGGAATATCTCCATAAATTCCTAGAAAATTATAGAAGCATCGGGAGAGAGAGCTAGAGTGCAGGTTCTTGAAGGTTCGTGGCAGTAGAGCAAGAATTTGAGCAACTAACTTGAAGACTTTGATTTCCAAGCCATTTGGGGTAAGAATTTCACCCTTATAACCTAATTCAAGCATTTTGTAGTTTTGGGGTTGGGCAAAAACGGGTTACGGAAGTGGTGTGAGGTTTGTATGAAGTGTCTAACCCTGCAAACCTGTTCTAAACATCATTAGAAACACAACTCCACTTCTGGAATCGGTTGAGAATAAGAGGAATTGATGATTTTCCTCAAGAACCCTAAACTAAGAATTTGTGTAATTGAGTTGTTTCTATGGATTAAAACCTGATGTAAACTGAAGGTTTTAGTCATAGAATGTTATATATTGATTAGGTTAAGTATTAAGCACTTAATGGACCAAAACAGGGGGCTGCAGCACAAAAATCGGGCAAAAACCCGTCTCTGCAGCACAGACACGAGTCGTGCATATTTATGCCTGGCATATGCACGAGTCGTACATCTCAAAATAGCACCATATGATAAGCACGAGTCGTGCTTCCCAGTGAAGAAAAAGAGCACGAGTCGTGCTCTTTGCTGGGCAGCATTCTGTCCATTTTTGAGTTTTGAACTTGGCTCTAGACTAGTCCGTTTGGTCTATAATTCATACCATAGGCTTAAAATGGTGTGAAAACATGTGGAAAATTGTCGGAACAGAAATACGACCTCCCGAGGGTACTGTAGCAAAATACGTGTATTCCAGAGAAGTTATAAATTGAAGGAAGTTAGTATCACAGTAGTTGTAGTCTAATTATAACCTGTAGTTGCATAATATGGCACTTTTGTGCTGTAAAGTTAGTTGTTATATATATATATATATATATGAATTGAATATAAATGTATATCTTGGAAATAATAGGTGGTGGTTCAAATACGGTGAACCGAGCGAAAGAAAAAGAAGTGCAAAAGACTAACTGATTCCTAGGTGACCCGAGGTGAGTGTTATGTGGATTTTCGAGTACATAGCAAAATGAATTTTATTAAAGAATGTTTTGGGAGTCAAAATGGTTTTTATGGAAATTGAAATGATTTAATAGAAATGAAAATGATTTAATAAAAAAGGAAAGGGTTCTATGGAACCAAAATGTTTCGTGAAACTGGAAATGGAATAAAGGAATAGTAAGTATGTATGGAAATGGTAAATGAAATACAAGAAAGTAATAAAGTGATTGAGCCCTGTTGATAAGTTGAGAAGTATCCGGATAAAGACCACGGCCTGCTGCGGTAGGGGTGGCAAAAAGACACTATTGGGATGGTACCTCCCGTCGCGAAGTAGTTGTCTTACCTTGATGGATGAATTCGTTTCATTCTATTGGGGAAGTAGCTATACGGATGCGTCTCGTATAAAACCTACGGGTGCGCTCGTAGGAATGTACCATTGAAAAGAAATAAGGAATACCTGTGGGTGCGCTCACAGGAAAAGAAATACCGAACATCTAAAGAATAATGATATTATTGGAAAAATGTTTTGGGTCTAAACCCATAATGCTCACGAGACATTATGTCTCACGTATGTTTTTTTTAAATGCTATGTACTCAGGTAAACAGGAAGGACGTTAAAAGAGTCGGGTGGGACCGTAGCTTCTATTGTATAATAATGTAAAATAAACAGGTTTGAACTATGGCTATGATATGTACTTGTGATACCCCGTTTGTAAAAAAAAAAAAATTAAATGGTTTGTATAACTAAATATTTGTATTATAAGTTTGAAAAAAAAATTTTGCGTAAAAGTTGGGGTGTTACATTTTCCCACGTTAAACCCTCAATTGCAAAGCTCAAAAATCACACATCAGCTCTCAAAAATCGCCCTAAGTGGTTTGTTGTTCGTAAATGAAAAAGAAAGGAGAAATGGGTATTTATACCCTGCGCAGAACCCGCCCCGGGCTTTTACCCGCAACCCGACCCGGGTTTTAATATGCTAAATTTCGCTTGATTTCCGCCGTAACCCGCTCCGGTTTAATCGACCCGACCCGGGTTCCATTTGAACACGACCCGGGCTCAAAAACTCGACCCGGGTTGCCTTGTTTTTTTCCAATTTCCTTCCAACTCAACTCGACCCTTGTTACACAACCCGACCCGGTTTGACCTTTTAAGTAATTTCTTTGTTTCTTTTATCTATTTTGGCATCCTACTTCTCTTAGCTTAGTTTTAAACATCTTAACTCATGTTTTAACTCATTTAATCTCATATATATATATATATATATATATATATATATATATATATATATATATATATATATATATATATATTAAACATAACTTTACTATAATTAAAATTGAAGGTATTACAGTGTAATAGGGGTGTCAAAAATCGATAACCATGTCCCGTTCCTAGAGGAGGGGGTATATTTAATGCATATTTGTTGTATAGAAGTAGGCAAAAATTTTGTAAACACTTTATATCTAACATCATGGGAACCATGAATGAAAGCAAATCATGTTTTATTAATTTTTTATTATATCAAGGTTGAACACAATAGATGTTTTATGAATAAAAAGAAATCAAAAAGGAAACTTGGAATGTCTTACTCTCATGGTCCGAACAAGTTGGCAAATTGGAGTCCCATGTTGTGGATTTGACACTTCATGTTCTCATAGCTTGGAATTTTCGACTCAAACACTCCTATACACATCAAGTTGATTTATGATCTTTACTCCGAACATTTAAATATTTTAAACATTTTCTTACATGTAACAGTTTTTTAGGCAAAACTACAATTTTATAAGTTTGTTATTTTAAAGAATAATGACCATACACTACTAGAAAATTGGATCGTTTCCGACAAGCATTTTCGTCGGTAATTAGTCGGAAATCGAGTTTAGCGACACATTTCCGACAAAACTAGTTTGTAGATAAAAGGGCCGTTGGAAACAGGGAACCGACAAATTTCCGACAAAATGTCGGACATATTTCCGACGGAATGGTTCGTAGCAAATTTCCGACAAAATTCCGACAAGGCTTCCTAACCCAATATTTCCGACGGAATTCCCACAAAACATATTTCCGATGAATTTCCGACAGATTTCTGACGGTATAATTTTCCGAAAAATATTTATTTTAATGTATTTTTCTGTCGGTATTGTGTCGGTAATAAATGCAGTTTTAAAAAAATTATAAAATACAAAATTTAATTTATTTATTTTTTTACACAAATTGTACAAATAAACTGGGCCATATCACTATATCAGTATAATTGAAACCAAAGAATCCATCCACCCGTTTATATAAGTTATACTTCATTGGGATTTTATAAAAGATGAAATTAGTCGTATCCCAAAATGCCAATATTCAAGAACAATGATAAACTCCATATGCAAATTACTATATCAAATAGAAAAGCCTTTGTTGCAGTCATTACATTAAAGTGTTTTGACTAGTTAGATCTTAATGAACGTCTAACATACTAGGTAATCACATGATTTATACATGTTGCATGACAAGAATCTTCAAGCTCTTGGTCGTTTCAAATACCCAACAAAATATAGCTTGTAAGTATTCTGTATCACTTGTCCCCAATTGGATTTCCAGCCAACTCTAGCAACAAAATCAACATTAGAAGATGTTCCATGGACAAGAATTCAGATCAAACCAAAACAGTCTTGCAGGAACCAAAACAGAAATTATGATCCTACCTAGCACGTCAATGTGTGGTCGGTTGTCCCCATCTCACAGGCATATCAACGTTGTTGAAAAGCACACACCCATAAACACATTATAACAAACTAGGTTAATCATCAAACTCCAAAAACCTCCAACAAACAACAAATTAGATCCGAAATCTAAAAATCCAAGAACTAACAGAGTAGATACACACCTTGGAGCATGTATTAAAATATTATCAATTCTGCAGTGAAGAAGACACATGTTATAAACTGATTTAAAGTATTATCAATTCTGCAAATCCAATCTGAAATTGCTACAAAACAATCAATTACCTGGTTCTTTCAATTGTTCCTTAGACTGTTCTTTAGGTTTTACCTTGGATTGTTCCGATTTTCTTAAACAACTTTTTCCGGTTGTAGTAGCTCTTATCGTCTCCTTCTTCCGTATGGCTACTACTTCGGCGTTCTCAACTTCCTCTGCCAGAACCGCCCCACCCTCATCCACATACACTGACGTAGATCTACAGTGTTCCGGTACATATTTGGGCGTCTGCGGCTCTGACCTAGGCGACGCAGACATGTCAAATATCGGTCCCTTTAGCGCCTCCGCCTTCTCCGGATCGTCACATACGACGATATCGGCGGCGGTCTCTTCCTCTTCTTGATATAAAAGATCGTCGTCTTTGTTGAAGACCTTCAAATCATCAAGATCGACGCTGAACGTATGGCGTGGGGTTCCTCTTCCGTCGAGATGATCTTCGTAGAGAGACGAAAGCGGTGAGTTGACGTCGTCGTTGAGGTATATGGATTGGGCAGAGCGGGAATTAAAATTTTGGGCAAGCGGGAATAAAATTTTTGGGGGTAAGAGTGAGCGGGTAGGGTTAAAATGAAAAGGAAAGTCATTGTTTTCTTTGGTTTTGTCGGTAGTTTGTCGGAAACTTCCGACAAATTTCCTACGGAACTAAAACTTCCGACAAATTTCCTACGGAACTAAAAAGTTTTCAAAATATGCACACGCCGAGAGTAGAACTCGAGCAAATGCTAAGGCTGGGTAACCACTTTCCCATTGGGGCTGAGACCTCACCAACAAAAAATACCCTTTTAATTGATTATATCCTTCTATTTTAAATCTAATTATTATTATTAGTTTTTTATTTATTATTATCAGTTTTATAATTATTATAAGTTCGACATTATAATTTGTATTTAATTTTATTATTATTATTAGTTTTATTACTATAACCTTCCTTATTATAAGGTTTATTAGAAGTTGTATTTCTGGGTTTTGTGTGGGGTACGTGGGTATGTGGGACCATTTTCACAATTTTTTCATATGAGTATATATGTAAATGTCTAGGGTTTAGAGTTTAGACTTTCTCTAGAGATTTTGATGGTTGAAGGGGAGAATGCAATGTTTTATGTAGTTACCTGAATCCTTCTAGAGAGTTTGATAGTTAAAGGGGGAGAATGCAAGGACTTGGCAACATCTGGTTGGGCTTCTAATACATTCTACTGTTGTAAATGACATGTAGGTGTCAAAATACACACATACATAATATGCACATAGATATACATAGACATACTAAACCCTAAACCCAATACGCACAAGCTGATAATGTAATACCGTAACTTTAAATTATGGTAGAGTTATGTTAATTATAATATAAATAAGATTAGATAAGTTAAAGTACGAGTTAAGATGTTTAGAAACCCATCTAGGAGAAGTAGGATGTTAAAAGGGTAAAAGAAACAACTTGGGTTCTTGAAAGGTCAAACCGGGTCGAGTTTTAAGACACGGGTCGAGTTGGGCTGAAATGAAAATAGAAAAAGAGTAACCCGGGTCGTGGAATCGTTTGGCTTAAAGACAGACGATGTATGTGAATCTTGCTTACTTGAAAGATGACAATAATGTCATTCACATGAAACTGTGAGAGAGGCAAAAGACTTGTTGGAACTAATCCACACAGATGTTTGTGGACCATTATACGAAAGTCGGGGTGTTACACCATACATACACATACATATGCCTATCTAAATTAATTTTATTATTATAAGCGTCCTTATTATATGATTTATGGTTTTACAGACAGAGTGTCGTATTTCTGGGTTTTATGCAGGGTGCGTGGGTATATGGGACCGTTTCACATTTTTTTGCATGGGAAATATGACTATGTTTAGGGTTTCTCTAAAAATCGACGGATTACCGACAAATGTGTATTTGTAGATATGTCATATGTAAATGTGGGAAATATGACTATGTTTAGGGTTTCTCTAATCGCTCGGTGCACTTTAAATCTCCCAAACCTACAATATTGAAATAGTCCAATAAGTATAAATATAACATCAAAAATAAAAATAAATTCAATTCTAAAATTAAATAATCTAAAGACATACTTATTCCCAACACAATTGATAAATGGCCTTTGAGAGGTACCATAAGCACCATAAGCAGATACATGTGTGTTATTTGAACCGTGTGGCGTAGCCTCGCCATCCCCGTTGCCATCCTCCTCACCCTCATTGTAATCATCGTTACTGAAATACACCCCTTTTGGATTCATCTGCTGTAATAATTCAACATAACCACCCACAGGCTCTACGTGAACAGGATCTACGTGATCCTCGGCTAACTTCCTAATATCAATAGGAGGCAACAGTGTATGTGTATTATGTCCAGAAATAATAGGACTAAATTCATGTGATGAAGGTATTCCGCTTCCACGTAATGTAGCACGACTAGTAGGCAGGGATTCATGTGATGTAGCTATGTCGCGTCTACGACTAGTAGGAGTGGACTCATGTGATGCAGGTCTGGCGCCTCCATGACCAGACTTATATGGTGCATATCTACGGTCTACACGATGAGGAGTGGAGTTATGAGATGCAAGTCTGGCCCTAGAAACCTGACTTCCTCCTGATGGTGAATCCTGATTGCCTCTAGAACCCTGAATGCCAGGATCAGGGACGGTTGCACGGTTCGACATGAACATGTGCCCTGTATTTATAAAAACAATATAGGCCAGATATATTATATAGTATAAGATATTAACATTAATATATACCATTTTTTAAAGAAAAAAAACTTTGTAAATGCAAAGTTAACATAAACTCATGTATACTTAACCTTAAACCCTAAACCAAAACACGTACACGTAAGCTCTAAACCTTAATCATGAAACCATGAACCCTATACTCACATGCTTACACATACATATACATGCACCCAAACCTGAAACCTTAAACACTGAACGGTAAACCTTAAACTCATACATACATAACTATATATATATATATATATATATATATATATATATATATATATATATATATATATATATATATATATATATATATAAACATATAAATACAATACACATGCATACATGTACACACACACACACACACACACACATATATATATATATATATATATATATATATATATATTCTTAATAATATATATATAATGTAATTATAATAAACCAAATATTGATAAAACACAATTAAAATAAACCTAATAAACATAAATACTAATAATAATAGTAGTAGTAATAATAATTATATTTTGAATAATAATATGAAGTAATTATTATTATTTTTATATTAATAATATAATTTTCTATAATATTAAAAAAAGTGGGAAAACAAAAAAAGAGTGGGAAACGTCAAAAAAAAAATGTGGGAAAAACAAAAACAAAAGGGGGAAATGAATTTGGAATCCCGCTCTTTCCATTTCCGACGTATTTGCGACCAAAAGTGACTTTTGATTATTCCGTCGGTTTTTTGTCGGAAATTTCCGACGGATTTCCGACGAAACATTTCAAGTTACCATTTCCGTCGGTATATCGTTGGAAATTCGTAACTTTAAAATTTTGTCACAGGCTTGTCGGAAGTCCGTAAGAAAACACCTACGAAATGATTTAGTCGGAAATATTTTGTCGCTAACATTTAATATTCTAGTAGTGATAATAGAAGTTGTTTTGTCAACAAATGAGTATTCTTGGACAAATCTTAGTCTCTCGTTCTATAAGATGAATTTTGTATGAAACAATTATTTTTATAAAATGATGTCTCGACTTTGCAAAGTGGTGATTATTTTCGTAATGAAATCGCAAAAGATTAGAACTTTTGTAACAAGGATCACTCATAAAAGAAATTTACAGAGTACATTTTCAATAGAATCTATTTTGTAGATAAGTGAATTTTCTTTTAGAACAGCAACTATATATAAACACTAGCAATGACCTAATTTTTTTATTTATTTTTTCATAGAAGTAATAGAAAGAGCAGGTTTTACAACCATCCAACCTAACTATATTTATGTTTTTTTACCCCTATTGCTAACCCAAGACGAGTGATTATTTAATCACATCATACTAAAATAGCATGAATTATTTTGATATTTTAATAATTAATCTCTAAAATATAATTTAAATGCCGAATACGAAGAGCAATGAGATAAACAACATGACACGTGATGTCACTATATAAACCTCTTTGGACTCACTAATACCATAATTCTTAGGTAAAACCCCACTGCCACTTGTGTTGTCAATTTTCCTTGGATCTTATATTTTATTCTCAAATATAGTGATATATTTCACTCTATTTGCTTAGGGGTAATCTTAAATAAACTCCTACTTATTAGACATATGTTTGTAGGTGTATATGTGTGTATGTTTGATTTTACATACATACATGTCCCATCAGATGATGGTTTCTTGGTAGTACTTCATTTAGCTGTTGAAAAGAGGACTTGTCTTGAAATTTTCCATGATATCAAAACACCCAATGATGGCCCAATAATGTCCCACTTATTTGATGTGGATGACGTAATATTCATGGGACAATGGATCTCATTGAATTTTCATAATCTTGCAAGAATTCTGAGGTGCTTTCATTTAACGACCAGATTAAAAGTGAATTTTTCTAAAAGTAATGTTTATGGAGTCGGAGTTGAATCAATGCATATTGAATCCATGGCCTCTATCTTCATTGTCAACATGCGAGTTTCCCGTTTATGTATCTTGGAATGTCGGTAGGGGCGAATATTTCGCTTATTAAAAATTAGAAACTCGTGATAGATAGATTTAAGTAATGACTATCGCCTTGGAAGGCCAAAGTACTATCTTTTGGAAGGAAGACTACACTTATCAAATCTATCCTCGGTAGTCTCCAGGCATATTATTTTTCGTTATTTAAAGCCCCGTTGGCTGTTATCGATGCACTTGAAAGTTTGCGGAAGAGTTTTCGTTGGGGCAATATATATATATATATATATATATATATATATATATATATATATATATATATATATATATATATATATATAACATGAAAGAATAACGCTTTCGTTATAATTTTTTAAAGATTGTTCCCTATAAAAGTGTGATATATGTGTCCATCGAATACGATTGTAATGGTATATATATTAGTGACATTACCTATAAGACCCTAATCCCGAGAAGTCAAGTTCCGAGTTTCAAAGAGTCGAGGTTCACGGGTCAAATCGGAAGCAAAAATGGAAAAATTGGATTTTTAGGCCATTAGCGCCGCTAATGAAGCCATTAGCGACGCTAATGTGCTGTGGGGTGGTTTCCTCCGTTTTCCGCGTCGTTATCTGCCACATGTCTTAATGGGTATGCACGTTCGAGGTTAGCAACGCTAATGGTCCTGTTTGGGCCAAAACCCTAGATTTTTCATGTTGGGCCATATTCAAAGATGAGGAAACCATAGGGCAGTCGTTTTTGGTCATTCTACAGCCTCCAAGTCGCCACTTTTCTCTCTCAAGTCATCTTGGTTGGGTTTTTGACATTTTGGATATTTGGAAGCATTTTTGGAGCTTAGATGATGCTAGGAGGAAGATGTTGATACTACAAGTTGTTTTTCTTGGGAAGAGCTTTAAGGATCTACAATTTTCTGGACCATTGTGAGTCAAGTTCTCACCTTTCTGCATATTTATGGGTTTTCTTTTGATATTGGTATGTTTTTATGGATTGAATATGTGTAATGGTCCTTGGTAGTGTTTGACTATGGTTTGGAAGGATAAAGTTGGAAACTTTATGCCTTAAATCCCTGATATGAACCTTTGGGATGGTTTAGAGAGTAAGCCAAACTCTCCATGATGATCATGATTAGTTTTGGACCACTTTGGACTTGAATCTTGTTCGTGATCTTGTTTGGTGATGTTTGGGAGGATAAAAATAGGATCTTTATGGATTTTGGACTGTTTAGAAGGTCCCTGGATGGATTGAGACCTTGGCTGAATGAATAAGAACTTAATGGACTTTTAGATCTGTTCATAGTTAGCGACGCTAACTTGGGGAGTTAGCGGCGCTAAATGTGTCTGTTTACTTTTGTTGACTTTGACATTTGACCGTTGACTTTTTGACCAGTTTGATTTTTGGTCAAACTTGAGGGTTTTGGAAACCGGCCTATTAGGATTATCCTGTTTGGGATTTAGGAAGTCCTAGGTAGATTTTATCCTTGTTAGGACGTTCGTGTTGTTGGATCCGTGGATGCGCGTGAGGAGTGATGTTTGACCTTGCGGATCAGGTGAGTCTTCTCACTGTACTATGTGTGACGTTGCATGCGTAGGTAGCTTTATTACTTTGTCTGATAATGTTATGTGCCTTACGTGTTTATCGACAATATCGGGAAAAAACTCGTGAGTCATGGAATTGGGCAAGACCGAGAAGAAACCTGTGAGTCACGTAATTGGACAAGACCGGGAAGAAACCCGTGAGTCACAGAATTGGACAAGATCGGGAAGAAACCTGTGAGTCACGGAATTAGACAAGATCGGGAAGAAACCCATGAGTCAAGGAGTGGAATGTTAAATGGCAAGATCGGGGCAAGCTCGTGAGCCTTTTGTGATTATGTGTTATCGAATGGATCGTGTGGTATTTTGGGGAACTCACTAAGCTTTGTGCTTACTCTTTCACCATTACTGTTTTCAGGTACTTGCTGGCTTGAGCTTGGAGCACGGCGCGACTGTACCGTACCTGAGGTTTTTATAAACAAGTCTTCCGCTGTATAATTTTGTAAATGTTTGGTTAAATTTGATTTAAATGTTTAAAATACTAAGTTTTAATTTGGATGGTTTTTATTAATTAACCCGTTTTGTGTATTCGATCCGTTTTCAAAAAGAAAATTTTATTACTGGATTTGAGACATTACATTACATTTTATTATAGTGGGTTTATGTTTTAAGGTGTTTGGTAAACCCGATAACAGAATTAGTAAATAACAGAATATCTTGTTTTAATCATTAATTATTTTCTAGTGTTATTCATGAATGATTATCAATATGGTGAGAGATTGTTGTTAGTTTATTTGTTTTGTAAGGTAAACGCTGTGTGAGAGGGTGACAATGTAGCATCTTATTCATTAATGCTTATCTACTGATTTTTTACGAGTTGTAATAGTTTGATTGTAACTTAGTTTTAATATTTTAGGTGTAATCGTTTATGAATACTAGGCAGAAACATTAACTTAATGGTAACCGAATTTACATGTAGTAATAGACAAAAACTCGTATACTGATTATAATGATGATTATAGTTTTTCTTTACAATTATGTTAATTTATTTGAATTCATTAAATATTATATGTGATTAACATAATTATTAGGAGAGCGGGCTAATATTCGTTACAATGCTTACTTGCAATTGACCAGTTGCATTCATTAATGATTATATGTATTATTCATTGATGATTATATGATGTTTATCTGTTGATGATTATATTGACAATTGTATTCATCGATGATTATACGTATTATTAATTGATGATGATTACATGGTGTTTATTTTTTGATGATTATATCTACAATTGGGTTCATTGATGATTATATATGTTATTCACCGATAATTATATCTTTCTTGCATTTCATTTAATTTATTTTTACTATTTTGTCTGTGCATGGTTTTGACTATATGAAGTCTTTCAATGGTGCATGAAAGACCCTCATTTAAGGTCCATAATGCCCCTGGTGATAATGTTGGAATGAAACACATAACCGCAAATCAAATTAATGAAAGAGAAGTTAAATGTTGATGTTTTGAAGAGGGTGCAAATCAGATTAAAGAAAAGGAGATTAAAGCTTGATGTTTTGAAGATAGATGTATTCATTGATGATTAGAGTTTATTCAGTTATGATTAGGGGCATATTCATTTACAATTAGATGTTTATTCATTTACAACTAAATGTGTACTTATTTATAAAATATAATTTATTCGTTTATGATTATAATTGTATTGAAATTATCTTGAACTTGTGTTTTATTAATTTACGATTACAATCATATGCATATATGAATTCAAAATACGTTTTATTCATACATGATTACAAATATTCTGATAAAATAATAAATTTTTCAATATGATTGATACTTTGATCTATAAAAAATAGAAAAAAAATACATTTTCTGAAAAAAAAAACATATTAAATGATAATTTTGTTAATTTTTGGTAATTAAAAAAGAGAATTTATACATTCCTAAAATTTGAAAAAAAATGTCAATAAATTTTGATTACATCCCACTATTTTAGGAATTAATTATCTTGACTTATCCATATTTAAATACATTGTAAAATTTCGTTTATGTCCTTGTAAAATGATTGGTACAGAACTGTTCTCGTGTTCTCAACTTTTTAAGAGTTCTTAATTGAATCTATCCTTATATATATATATATATATATATATATATATATATATATATATATATATATATATATATATATATATATATATATATATATGTGTGTGTGTGTGTGTGTGTGTGTGTGTGTGTGTGTGTGTGTGTGTGTGTGTGTGAACATGTATATGCGTTTTTTTTTTAACGACAAATCTATCATACTCATATTCCTAAACTACACCTAAAACCAACTATGTCTCTTGCGAGACTTGAACCCTCAACCTCAAAGAGGGAGGGTGCCGTCTTTACCACATGTATATGCGTATATGTAGGCATATGTAAGTTAATGGTAAATGGATCAACATGGTAAAATGGAATAAAGTGGCAAAAAAAAAAAAAAAAAAAAGTTTAAGTACCTACCTCCTCTGGTATAAAAAAAACTTATAATGTTTACTTAATGAAATTAATAGTTTACAATTAAATAAATTAACGATTAATTTTACAATCCATATTTATTGGATGTTTACTTATTGAATTGCAAAAGAAGATAATAAATAATGAACTAAGAAAAATAGAATTGAATAATGTATCATGCGCCAAAAAACATCAACAAATCCTACCGATGAGAACATTAAATATTATACCGTTAACTTATATGTAGAACATTAAATATGATACTGTTAACTTACAATCGCAAAAGAAGACAACAAATGCTACTGTTAACTTATATGTAGAACATTAAATATGATGCATCGGTAAACAATCACAGACGATAGCAGAAGTAAACTATTGATGAGAGGACCTACACCATATCACTATTACTCTATTATTTAATTTGCGTAATTTTGCCAAAGTTGTGTAACTTTTTTTTTTCCGGGTTATGTAACGCGGTTTAAATTCGGATCCAGATTTCGCTTTCCGATTTCATCTCGATTTTGGGTAAACTTCCTCGATTCCTTCGCCACCGCTTCCTCTTTTCTCTCTCGTGGAAACGTTTTCTCTTCTTCCCTCAGTTTCTCCCTTACCTAATCGAGGTCTGAAGCTATTTGGGGTTCAGATTACTGATGGATCGATTCGGAAGAGTGCAACTATGGGGAACTTGAGTCACTGCAACGATCCGGAAGCAGCACCTTCTTCAATGGGTTTCCCGGAGGCCGCACCGGCCTAGATTCGCCCGGAGACACTCCGGATCATAACGCCACCGGTGACGGATACGGGTCTGTGGATTTCGTTGCCGGGTCGTCTTCAGGCCGTGAAAGGAAAACAGGTAAACAATAGAACTCCGGTTTCCTTATCCAAATTTGCAAGCTTCGAATGATTTTCTGATTTTGTGTTTTGATTTGCAGGTGTGCCGTGGACGGAGGAAGAACACCGGATGTTTCTATTAGGTTTACAAAAGCTCGGAAAAGGCGATTGGCGAGGAATAGCGAGGAACTATGTGATTACACGAACACCAACTCAAGTCGCAAGCCATGCCCATAAATATTTCATCAGGCAAAGCAATATCTCCAGGAGAAAACGACGGTCGAGCCTCTTCGATATCGTCGCCGACGATTTCCCCTCCGGAAACCCCTCATAACCGGAGACTCAATCGGTCAACAACCCGTTGACCATACCGACTCTAGAATAGGGGTGATAACTGATAACCAGTCGATCAAAGAAACACCGTACAAGCTAGATTCCTGGACCACTAAGAAATCAGGTAAACTGTTACGTGTTGTGTGATTGAGAATAGTAAAACCTTTATGATTTATGTTAACATGGTTATAAATTTGTGTAACAAATGCAGCATTTCAACAAGAAAATAAAAGTCAGATAGTAAATGTTGCTGAATTATAGTAATTGTTTTATTTGAATAATGAATAGTCATTTGCTCTTTTGACATAACCTGATAACCGAATTACTATCCTACATTGACAGCATGCAAAAGAAGATTATGTAGAATTCAGACAAGAAGTCGAAAGAGATGCAATCAAACCCATTGACGATCCAATTGGGGTAAGGCTTACATTGTTATTGATCAGAATATGTTTTTATACATACACTAACCAATTTTTTTCATGCATACTCCAAATCCCAAAGAATGTTTGCACGGTGCTGAAGAAGAGATATACTGTAGAAAGTTAGCCGTATACAATATTTGTTTCTTTAGGTGGGTTAGTAAGCTAATCAGGAAAAAGCATGATTCCTTGGCATCCTAATAATGTTCATAATATCTTTTATTTCATAAAACATTTTAAATTTTGCTACTTTGCTGATTTAAGTATGATATTAAAATTACTTTTTGTGCACTCATAACTCATTGCCCTTCTCACCAACATTTGCATCTCATAAATTTAGGGGTTGTTTCTTAGTTTGTCCTCATTAAGTCATGTATGCTAAAGTGACTGTACCGATATAAGTGATGTATACATAAGGACTGCTTCTTTTTTAGACTGAATAAACCATAATGAGACTAAATGTCCATCTTACCCTTACATTCCAAAAACCAACTTTCACAATATTTATATCAATTTTAACGTAGAGGAAGAAAAGAATGGCTAATAGGTAAAAGGTTAATGTCTTAATACATTAAGCCAGGTTTTCTGGCTTAACCCATTAGGTCGTTCCATCTAGATTAAGTTAAAACGAAACAACCATGTATAGCTTTTCAAATTAAGTAAAAAAGAAACGGCCCCTTATTAGAATGTTACATTGTCCGGCTATTATAAGACCCTTTTTACCTGTGTACCCTTAGGTGTGTATATATGGACTATGTATAGATATGCATAAGTTTCTTTTGTTATTGCATATATATGTAAGTAATACAAACTGTTATTTTGACATGATTAGTTATTCTTGACAGGTTCTCATTGCTACAACATCTACCGATGGGAAATACAGGGTATTTTCGACTTTTATAAAAGGAGTTGATGCAGGGTATGCATAAAAATTCCAGAGGCTTTGTCTTTTCCTACTTTTCTTATTTTTTTTACTGGAACATTTGCACTGACATTTGTATTTTGTAATGATTTTTTACAGTAAACCAAGGAAATCAGGAAGTGGGGCTTCATTAGATGCAAAATTTGGAGAGGTCGACTTATATAATATTTCTATTTTATACGTACAACTTATGATAAAATCATGAAGGAAAAAACTAAGTGATTTATGTAGAAGAATACATATTCAGCATCGATAATTTAACTTTATTTCTTTTAATGTTTGAGCAGCAAATTGTTCAGCTTGATCTCTCTTTCTGCTGAGCCTTTGGTGTCAAATGGTCCCCAAGTGGTAGTAGCTTAGCCTACGTGGATAAGAGAATTTACTCTATTTAGATATTTAAATTTATGATTATTAAAGATTTTGAATTCTGTTTGTGTTTTTTTTGGGTTTTGACACAAGTCATAATTCAATGATATACTTTGTTGATCACCAAACTGGACCTACCCCTTCTGCTAAAAAATTCAATAAACAAATCTGCCGTGGTACGTTGTCACATATATTTCTCCGTTTATCCTCACTTTATTATTTTCTTAAAATAATTTTTTTTTCACAGCTTCTTAGAGGGATTCGTTAACTAATTCCACAGAATGGGACGATAACCGTGAAAAGAAACGCAAGGGCTTGGTGGGTTATTATTACTTTTTATCAAATATCTATCAAATATCAATTTCCCTCTTTATTATTGTTATTGTATATATATTTTTTAAATTATATATATTTACCCCAGGTGAAACACAATTACCCTGACTTTAAACACAAAGTAACTGGTGATGGACTATGGCTAGATGGAGCACCACTAGAGGTCTTACAAGGCATTGGACATTTACAGTTTAGTCGTGCTCCTATTAAACCCGTAAAAGGTTTGCTACTTTTTTTAAACCTAATTGTAATCTCACTTTTTATTTTCAAATCCACTTTTATAGAGAATTTTAATTTTTAGATGTACTTATGGTCGTCTTTACTTTACGATTCTACTAACAAATTCGTTCACTTCATTGTAGTGTTTGATAAATTCACCAACTATTTGTTCCAATGATGAATTGGTTTTCTTATCATCTTATTTGCAAGTTTGTTGCAAATGAATTGTACTTGATTATTTGAAAATTCTGAGCATTGAAGTCCTCCTACAGAACACTGCTCTATCCACTCCGTCTCCTCACGTCGACCTGGTTGTTTTACGCATTTATTTGTAATTTATAGTTTTCAGACTTGCATATGCACTGGAAATTCCTCCATCAACGATTCCGTTTACAAATTACAATCACATGTTGTTTAACTATAACAATTTTAATCCATAAATATATTGCTTCTTGATTGGTTTTCTATCAGGTTTGATCTGTTTTTCATCAAGTTATTTTATCATGTTATTCATTTTTGTTCTCGACTCTTGCTGATAAGGTTTTTGTTTGAAATTTAGAGGTATGTCCCATTGACATTTTCGTTGCTTGAAGGTATTATGAGTTTTTTTCAAAGAAATGGCAATGTACTTTCATTCTTTTGTTTATTATAGCATTCTACTTTCATTTACAGCATCCTACTTTCAAAAATCCACCTTAAAATTGGTTATAGTCTTGTAATAGGAAGAAATGAAAGTAGGATGCTATAATAAACAAACGAATGAAAGTACGTTCCCATTGCTTCCATTTAACACTTTCCTTTAGACTAATTTTATTGGTTATTGTAGATCCATCGGGGGCGGATAAGCTGTCTGCATATTCTCTTCTACTTGCAGAAAGTTTTTGTCAAAAACTTGGTGTTAAGGTGTGTAGGTTTATTTGTTTTCTTTAGGGTTGAATGCAAGAAATAGCAACGTACTTTTGTGATAATTGTCTTTTCTGATTTTTAAAAAAAATAAATGTGACATCTCATTGTATGCTGTTTTAACCTTAGTTTCGATTTATGTATATAATTACAGGTTAAACAAGGAGCCCCCGATTTTGACATTCAGGAAAAAAGACAAGGGTGAGATTATTTTCACATCAAAAGTTGCTAACACACGGCAGAGTACGCTTATGTCTTTAGTATTTATCCGGACCCGTGCTCCAGCAATTCCGAACCCGTGCGGAGCACGGGCATCCACTAGTTTATAATTAAAATATATTAGATAAAGTTTTACTTACTATAACTCCATGAAGCATAACTCCTTAATCAAAGCATACCTCCAGAATGGACTATAGGGAGTGGTTCGGCAAGGAGCTTGGCACCGACTGACGTGACACGAAAAACACCGTGCCTTATCCACGGTATACCGAGAATTTTGGCCACTCCGCCATCTCAATGGCATTTTTTTTCTCCTATCTTTAATGTTTTCTGACCGTTTTTCTTAATTTGAATTTTTAGGGTTTTTTTTTTTGCCCTTTTTCTCCATACAAATTCACCCAAACATATATACTTTAATCACATCAAACAATTTACCATATATTTTCTTTTCAATCTTTCTACTACAAGAATTTCTTAAGAAACCCGTATACTATATTTGATGCCGAATGAAAAGAAGGCATTGCTCGTGCTTGGGTTGATATAACAGAGACCCACAAAGAGGTTTATTATTTTGGAACCTAGTTCATAAATGTTTCTTTCATAAATAAATCAAGGAGAATACCACCGAACAAAAGACTAATTGTACACGAAATGGGGCATGCAAATAAAGTTATAATGTGATTTCATGATTTGTTTAACATCTTGCAAAGCGAAGAGCAAAGTGGTCAAAGTGATATGACTATTTTAAACAAGGCGCTCGAAATATTCAAGGCAGACCATAGGAAAAGTTTTAAACATATTGAGTTTTGAAATATTGTTAAAGAATATCCAAAATAGTGTAGTAATTTTTATGTTTCTTGTTTTTATTTTTATGTTTGTTAGGTTTTAGTTTAATATTTAGTATTTTTAAGTTTTTAATTTTTTGTTATGTATTTCTTATTTAATTAATGAAATATTTAATTTTTTATCTAAATTAAATTGTTTAAATAAAATAAAAAAAATAGAATGGCAAAAGTGGCAAACTATTCCCTTGATGTGACAAAGAAGCAGAAGAAACGTGACAAAGTTGATGTGGTGATAAGGCTGGAGGGAGTGGCCTTGCCAAACCACACCCTCCTCCCTCGCTTTCGCTGTCGCCATCCACCCCTCGCCAATATATGAGCGACCTCGCCATCAACAAGTCATAGCAACATGACTTGTACCTTTTAGCATGAGAGTTGTACCTTTTAGTATGGTTAGCACATGCTGACTGCTCCCACCAAATTTGGTCAGCATGTGCTAAGCTGATGTGGCAAGTTTAGCATGTTCACCACATGCTAACCACTCCCTCCAGCCTAATGTAGCAAGCAAAAAGGAGTGACAAAAATGGCACCACTCTCAATAGTCTCAGATAAACCGATTTAACATCAATATTGGAATTTGTTTTATTTAATATTAAAAACTAGGGGTGAACATGGTACCAGACCCGGACCGAACCGATATAGGTATCAAAAGTACCGATCCTGAAATAACATAAAAATGGGTACCGAGTAGCGAACCGAATTATAGGGTACGGTATCGATACCGGTACCGGTGCCGGTTCGGTACCCGTCGGGTAAATAGTTTAATTTGTACATAGAAGTGGGAAAAGTACCGGTACCGATACCGATACCGGTACCGAAATAGCCCAAAATTAAGTACCGAGTATCGAACCGAAGTATATGGTACGGTACCAATTCGGTACCGGTACCGGTTCGGCTCGGTACCATCGGTATTTTTGCTCACCCTATTAAAAACCACTTAAAGGAATTTATAACACATACGTATATTTATTATTTAATATAAATTTTCAACTATTTAAATAATTTAATAACATAAAAGCATTGTCTAAATTCGTTTTATTTGATATTAAAACCACTTAAACTGAGAACCAGATCGGCGGGTAGCGGTTCCTAAAAATTAAGAACCAAAATCAATCGGTTCATATTTTAGAAACTGGAACTAAAACCATTCAAATCGATTCTGGTTATGATACCGATAGTTCCGGAGCGGTTCCAGATCCAAAGACGGGTACCTAGTCCTGATACTCACCCCTAGTTGGGACACCTAGCGTATTTGAGGCAAGTTACATTATAATTTTAGGATGTCAAATTACCCACAAAACACCCAAGGCGTGTTTGAGGTATGTTAGCAGGACCGGTCCCGAGGATTCAAATGCCCGGGACGAGCGGGAAAAAAAGGCCCTTAGGCTTTAGCGTGTAACAAATTAAAGTACATAAACTAATTTTTTTAAACGATAAACTTTATAGCACTAAACATAGCACAACATAGTATTTAATGAGCTAACATAGCAAAAAACATAGTATTTTATAGCACCAAACATATCAAAAACATATCGTAAAAGCTAACCCATAACCCGCGAAGCTCTCCTGGCATTCTTTATACTCTCTAAGACTAAGTTGCACCAAAACAGATACGGCATCGGAAAATGGATACGTAACGGATACCGAAAACGGCAAAACTCAAAAATTTAAGATACGGATACGGCAGAGATACGACAAATATGAAATATAATTTTTGCATTGTGGATATAAAAATCAGAAACATGAAAGCTCTAAGAAACTGGAAACAACTTGGGATACAAAAAAAGTAAACTAGTTATTTGGAAATCATAGGCGGTAAGTTGACTAATGTACCCCCACAGCAAGTAACGTTGAAACACCAAAATAAAGCTACAGTTTATTCAATCAAGATGTGTAATTACTCCCTTGAACTTGAGAAGTTATATACGTCCTACAGAAAGAGATTATTTTCACAGATTACCATAAGCAATCTTGAATCACCTGGCGGATCAAAGATACCAAGTTGTTTTTACTATTCAAATATAATAATATGCCCAAAGTGATATCTTTCGTGCATTTTCTCAAACACTTTATGTGTATGTAAAATAGTACATACGTATTGAAAGAACAAATCGGTTAATCATATCGTAATAACCTACAATAGAGTTCGGATTTGATAGACAAATACAATTGAAGAAGGAAGCCAGGAAATACCTCGAAACTAATACCCTTCGATGATGCTTATTTGGGAGAAGGAAACGACAGCAGCAAGTTCTTTTGGCGGCACTAGCTTCTTACATCCCTCCTAAACCCATACGACAACAGCAACAACAGGAACGAGAAGGAAATGACAGCAGCAAGTCCTTGGCAGAAAAAGAAAGAGGAAAACGAGAGGGAAAGAGAAGACGGTAAGGACGATCACGACTGGCTGATCGGAAGAGGCAAGTCCTGTACGCATCGACTACTCCTCCCGCTCCCACATTATTTGGACTTTTGCTTGGGCTTAATGAACCTACTATACTTAAATAAAAAAATTGGGCCCCTTAAAATTTTGGGCCCTGTGCCAATGCCCCTATTGCCCCTCCTTAAAACCGGGCCTGTATGTTAGGACACTGTCTTGGACGATGCCAATGTTTTCAGCCTTAAAAATCAAATTTTCACTTCTTTATAAAGAGGGAAATCCCCTATTTGACTACACACCTCTCCCCTTTGATTTCATCTAGTTTTGGCAGCCGCCAAACACCTACAAAGCCTTGTTAAAAAATTCAATCGATTCTCATTGAATATTCAAGCATTCATTTATTGTGTTCATCCACATCCATGAAGAATTCAACCGTAATTAGCATATTAGTGACAAGATGGAAGGCTAATTCATTAGAGACCGCTTTTGAAAAGGTTATCATGATTTTAAAGTAAAAACCCTTTGATTATACTTTGATTTCAGACAAGGAACGTTTGATACTATGATTTGAACATTGTTAATCTTTTAATAGTAAAACCCTTGTGTTTGTTAAAAAGTTTATTGCTTTAAACACAATATAATGTATTGCCAAATCATTAGTAGTTCCAATCTCAATTTAGTATAAGTGTTAAGACAATTAATTTATAAGCATATATTGTGCCAATAAACAGTGATGAACTAATACTCTTGAAAACCGACTTAAATGGAATTAACATAGTTTTTGACTGAAAATTGTAATCTTATGTCAAATGTGTTTTATAGAACCAGAATTTCAATTTACTGCACGTTATTCAATTTATTTTAAATGTTAAATATTCTAGTATTCAAACAACAAACCCCCCAAAACATATTGAGTGTACTAATATGAAAACTTGTCATTTACTTTAGTCTCGTGTCTCTGTGGACTGACCCTGCTTACTCTTTACTATATCAATAGTAAGTTGAGCAGTGAATAACAATTTGAGCTTTATATTTGTTGAGGCGTCAAACTCAACAAATAAATTGAGATAAATATATATAAAGCTGAAATCTTTATTCACTGCTCAATTTACTATTAATATAGCAAAGAGTAAGCATGGTCGATCCTCAGGGACATGGGTCTAACATTATGCCAAATTTCTCACATAAGATACACTAGGTTTGTAGGGGGGTTTGAATGTTATAAAATTTTATAAAACTAAAAATACAAATAATTTAAAAAGATACAAGAACACAAAGAAATAAAGTTCCGATTCCGTTTCCACATATTTGATAAGGTTCTCTAACCAAGACTAGAAGTTCTATTTGTTTCATCTAAGACGGTTTTAAAAGCATTAACAAGTTCTAACACTTTTAGTTCACAAAGTGATTTAATCAAAATAAGCTCTTTGAATTAAACCTATTCTTTTTAAACATAAACCAAACAAGCTCTTGGATTACATTAGAAAAATGCATTAGGATTCAAGTGAACAAACCAATCAACACTTGATACTTCTCATAAGCCCGGAAGCATGAAAATGTGCCATTCAAGTTACACCCAAATTAGTCTAACAAATGATTAATTTCAATGTTGTTACAACATTTGTTCATGAAACAATTACAGATTCCATAAACAGAGTAACAATCATGATACAAACATCAATTCAAGTGGCCAACAAGAATCAACATAATAATCAATTGAACATTAAACATAAAACTTGAACAACTAGATGAAAAACATAAATATACTTCTAGCCAAATGATTAAAAACACCAAATCACATGTTTGACAGAATCGAAAAAGGTATAGACCTAGCCACACATGAGTGGACTAAGATCTCTACGATACAAACGATAAAAAGTAGTCAAAATAAACTTACAAACAATGTTCAAACCACATATCAATGTTTTCCCAACGTTTATGATGGTAGGAATCTCCCAAAAATCGTCCCTCCTCTGTAGAAAATGAAGCGTGCCTCAAAAACCACCCCAAAAGGCCTTAAAACCGTGAGAAAAACTGCCTAAAAAAACAGTTCTGCGCGTTACACGGCCCGTGTTCTGGAACACGGCCCTTGTTTCCAGAACAAGGCCCATGTTTTTCTCTGTGAATATTTTGGCATTTTGAGGTTTTACACGACCCGTGTTGGTGTAACATGACCCATGTTCTTTGTGTAGTCTTCATTTCTTTGTCATTTAAGCTCCAATATGCGTCCAACTTCAAATCCAACGCTCCCAAGTCATTCCAAAGTTGCTCCAAGTGCTCCAACACGTCCCATGCTATCATCCAAAGGATCCATAGCTATGCTCCAAGTCTCCATTCCTTTTGCACCCGCTCCACAGCTCCGTTTTATCCTGAAAACACACCAAACTTATGAAGTATCGAAGTCCCAGGAAAATAAACTAAAAATGAATGTAAATAGCTAAAAATGGAAATAAAGAAAGGGAAAAAAGGCTTAGAAAAGATGCACAAAATGCATCTAACATGAACCCTTATGTTAATTTATCTTAATTGTAAGACATGATATTGTGAAGTTATTATTTGTGTCTAATCCGGTAAACATACGGAATAAGACAGGTAATTAGAATAACACATGGTGTTCCTAAAAGATGATTTAATGTTAGTAACTATAATTATGTCTATGTAATTATACAGGATTTTAAGGGAAGAAAGATGTATAAAATCTAGTCGATTGACAACTAAGTTGAAAGTGGTATTGTTTCTATCATTCATATAGTTTCAAAATAGTCTTTATGTTTATTCTCGTTTTCTGAATTCATAGCTAGATTCGATTTTAGATAAATCGGTAATTGTTTATAAGTTCTTAAATTTGACTACTTCCAACATGTTGTTTGACCAAAACTCCCTATGCTTAGACCCAACTTGCCCTAGCTACCTAGGTTGGTTGGTTTATTTTTGACTGACATGACGACTTTGATCAAAGACCCTTGTCAGAACACACTCACACCGGTGGTTTTGGTGTCATACCACCATTCTTTAAGGGTTCATACCAACCAATTTCACTTCAAAAAAACATATCTACAAGATTAGAAGTCATAACTACAAGATTAGAAGCGATGGCTACTAGCTCAATGTCATCTTCCATTATATTTCCTTGGCATTGAGTCTCCTGTTTTGGCAATTTAAATTTTGCAACCCAATGACAGTTTGGTCACAATTGAAGCATATGCCTTGGAATTTCTTTCTCATGCTAGCGTCTTTGGGACCTAGGTTCTCCCCTTTTATTTACCCTTCTTGCTCGAGGACTCCCTTTGCCTTTGTGGGCTTTTGGCAATTTCCCGTTCTCCACTACATTTACCTTAGTCACATCAAGCAAGTAGCTACTCTTTAGATCCATGAGTTTGTCCTATTCAAATCAAAGAAGAACGAGTTCCTTCATGGTCATCTCCTTTCGCTTATGCTTTAGGTAGTTCTTGAAATCTATCCAGCTAGGAGACATTTGCTTAATCATAGATATGACCTGGAATGTTTCACTAAGATTTATCCCATTGGCATGGGTCTCATGGAGAATAATATGGATAAGGCTGTAAAAGAGCCGAACGAACACGAACGATGGCTTGTTCATGTCTGTTCGTCTAGCGTACTCATGACTCATCATCGATCTCCTTTTTGAGAGATCAGATCCAGCCAAGAACCTCACAATGTTCAAAATAGCAAACAAAATATCATTATTTTGTTGCCACCTTTTAAAGTGGCACCACAAAGAAATTTTAATCTCTCAAGATGATTTGCTACTTTAGTGGCAACCACTACGAATGATGTCATTGATGAAGTGGAAGTTGGTTTTACATGAGTGTCCTAGTCCTCATAAACATTTTTTAGAACTCAAACTTATGTCTTTTTAATTGATCTAACCGATAAATAAATGCAAAATGCACAAATACGCAGTTTTTATTTTATTGGTTTGGATTTATAAAAACAACAGAAAGTTTTATAGAAGTAGTTGTTTTTTCTTATAACCTCGACCATTACAGAAAATAAAAACGGTTATTTTTTTTAACACCGTAGAAAAAGAAAAAAAAAATCTTATGCTTTCTTTCTATGCTGGACAGAAAAAGTAAACAATAGAAACTGCAGGAATTTTGGGAAAGGAAAACTACGGAAACAGAATAAGAGAAAATGGAATTGAAGAAATTTATACTGCAATGGAACATAACTACATAAGTATATTTTTTTTCTCCTTTTCAAATTGCAATAATAGAAACACTAGAACTTCAGAAATTAATATAACATGCTATGTCCTTAAGCTACACAGAAACAAAAAAAGAATCTCCTTAATAAAGAAAAACGCATACACAAAACACAAGTAGAAGGGTATAGACGTATAGGTCTTTAACAGGAATATAATTTTTCCGTTTTCGTAAACGAGAGTTTGTTTTAGGGTAAATTGCATAAAAGTCATTAATTTTTTCAGTTTTCTCGATTTTGACACTGCATTTTTTATTTTTACAGTCAAGTCATTATGCTTTTAGAAAAATTGCAATTAAGTCATTATGTTTTCCAAAAAGTTGCGAAAATGACCATATGACAGGATGACAACAGGTTACCAGGTCATATGGTCAGATTTGTAATTTTTCAGAAAACCTAATGACTTAATAGCAAAAATAAAAAACATAGTGTCAAAATCTAAAAATCTGGAAAGGTTACCAACTTTTATGTAATTTACCCTATGCAATTTATACAACTTAATCACTTTACATGCCTCATACGTGTCCAAAAAAGCAAATTTGTTGTTACCTTGTATAGATAATTTAAAAACTAAAATTACATTAAAATTGGTTTTCATTGAAAAAATTGGTTTTATTTCATAACTAAGCCAAAATATGTTAGTTTCTTGTGCTTTGTCATATATTTAATCAGAATATCACAAAGTACAAATGATGGATATTATAATTTATCGTACATTAATTAAATAGATATAAATCCTAAATTGAAACAATTGTTACAACAAATTAGCAATTCTATCACCGATTAATAGACATTCCAACTGTTTAAAGTGATAATTTCGGCCTCTTGATCAAAAATACTATTTTTAAAAAGATAAACCGAGGTATGAAAAAATCTTTTAAAATTTTGCTTTGTAAAAGAATAATGTGGATAAGATTATTTTAATTTAAAACACGTACGAGACATGTAAAGTGATTAAGTTGTATAAATTGAATAGGGTAAATTGCATAAAAGTCGTTAACTTTTTCAGATTTCTAGATTTTGACACTATGTTTTTTATTTTTGCTATTAAGTCATTAGGTTTTCTGAAAAATTGCAAATCTGACCATATGACCTGGTAACCTGTTGTCATCCCGTCATATGGTCATTTTCGCAACTTTTTGAAAAACATAATGACTTAATTGCAAAAATTAAAAATACAGTGTCAAAATCGAGAAAACTGAAAAAGTTAATGACTTTTATGCAATTTAGTCTTTGTTTTAAGATTTGTAAAGGCATATATGGAAACTAAACGAAAGCTGGTGCATATGTTTTGACACAATTTCTTTAAAAGAAATTCATTCCAAAACACGATTTTCCATGATACAACAAGAAATAGGATAATTTATTTTTATATTAATTTTATTAGTCTATTTAGTTATAACGATTGCCAAAAGATATATCTTAAGCTAACTTCGTCAACTCCGATGTCATCTTTAAAATGAATAATGAACTTTAATTTGGAGCTATCTCAGTAACAATTTAACAAAATTTCTCAACTGGATTTAACAAAACTTCCTTAATATATATTTTTATGAAAAACAATAGATGGGGAAATGATCATAATGAATTCAGATCATATTCATTCTGTTTAATTAAGTGGTTAAGACCTTTTCATATATCTCTGTTTGATCAAGTGGTTAAGACTTTTTTCATTATTTCATTCCGATACATTCTGGACAATTTATAAATTCAATTTCGCCGATAGAGTTTAAACAGACTCATACAACAGGCTTACATAAAATGTCAAAAATGCCACACCTGTCCGCCAATGATCAAGGCATAAAATTTTTAAACTTACAAAAACCAAGGGTAATTCCGTAAAACAACATCTAAATGGGAATGTGCAAGGACAAAATACTCGACTCTTCATTAGGACTAATACACGGCCAACTCAAACTCTCTCCTTTTTGCACACCCATCTTCCTTTCAACATGTCCAAAACTTTTCTTCTTAAAACCGTTACCAAAACTTGACCTTATGATACACTTGTTGACTTGTTTTTGTGCCCTCAAAGTCAACCCTTGGTCAAACTTCCGTTCATATCCAACCCAACTTTTTCTGGTGCATTGACCGGTCAAACCACAAGAAGTCCGAGAATTTGCTTGCAGCTTTGACTCCTTCCATGTTGCAAATAATTGTTGTACCCGACATGGAACCTAGAATTTCACACATAAAAACGTAACTAAAATTAAAATGTCAACACAAAAATCATACACGACATATTTAATAAATAAAAAAGTAAAAAACTCACAAGAGATGCAACACCACAAGAAGCAAACGATAAGGAAACGGAAGCAAACGGTGAAGGTTTCCCACTTTTTTTTCCATTTTCATCGCTTTTTATTGAGCCTTGATCTTCAATAACAGACCCGAAAGGTGTACTTTCATCTTCATCGTCCACGTCATCATCCTCGTCATCATCCACGTCATCATCAACCTTAGAAACTTCGTCCACTTCTTCCGCTTTTTCAATCTTATCATCTTCATCTTCCAATTCAACCTCCATCTTTTTTTCCTCTTCTTTCTCCAATCTCTTCAACTCATCATCCATTTCTTTAATAATCTCCTTTAATTCAGATTCAGCTTCCGCTATTTCAATATCAGTTTCAATCATCTTCAACTTGAAATCACTCTCTTTCTTCTTTTCATCAATCTTTTTCTCCAAATTTTCAAGCATGACCTTGCATTTCTCTTGGAGTGATGTCAGCGTACGTTGTAGAAAGCTTCGGTCATCGCGCTCAAACAGCTCTTCATCTCCAAGCGGTAAAAAGTCAACCTTACTCGGGTCAAAGTCAACATCTTCACCATCTTCCAAAGTTGGTTGCCAAAACAATCTAATCCCATGTTCTTCATCGTCCACATAGTTGATTATTCGCCCTGTTGGTGTGTGTAAAATAACCGGATCTTCAGTGTACACCATCTTTGATGGATCTTCAGGATCCGGTTTTGGGTCCTTGTTAATAAGAATAAATTCAGGAGACTCGTCTGTTTCATAATGGAAAACAAATTATTATAAATATCCATTTATGTATTTATGAGTATATTATTATATTACCTTTTTCCCACCAATGTTCCAGCTCAGCTGGCATTGGTAACCTTAGTGGGGCTTTATAGAACGAGTTTATCCACATTTGTCGTTCTTCATCCACGTCTTCCATGTAAACTTTCCAGTAATCCGGGACCTGATAAAAAAATAAAAAAACATTTTTTTAAATTAATTACTTTGTAAATAATGTAAGAAGTGAAAGTTATCAAATTACTTCATGAAACTGGTTAATGAAGCCCGGTGCCATCCACACGTCTTCTCCTTCATATAAATACGGATGCTGAGGGTCGTTATATGGACCGCGTTGTTCTCTTACCACTGTAATAAATAATAATTAATATTTTTAATGAAAGTATATATATATATATATATATATATATATATATATATATATATATATATATATATATATATATATATATATATATATATTAAAAAAATTAATAATGAATATTAAAAGAGATGAACAGCATACTTCCATCTGGCTTGTTAACAAACATACGAGCCTTTGCTGCAGCGACTTCTGCTATACCTGAATGCAACTGAAATAAGTTTGTATTAGTTGATTTATTAAATTAGGATTGAGGAATAGAATATAAATATATATTAGAATTAAATCAAATTAAATAAACAAGTTACCGCTGAAACATCAGCATCACAACCATGATTGTCCTCCAAAAACTCTCCAAAGTAAAACCGTCCCTGTGAACAGTAAAAAGTTACAATGGCTTCAACTTACAATTTTTTTTTACTGTTTCAAATTATTGTGATAACTTACATAAGTGGTACGTTCATTTAGTTCAAAAACACCACATCCATGAATTCTTCCATGCTTCCATTGACCAGCATAACGGTATCGACCCTTTTCCCTACCATCAAAAAACAAAGTTATAAACATAAATATATAATTTTGTAAACAGAAAAACATAAAAAGGATTTTGGTATTCAACTTACGGTTTCTGTCCAAATTGTCTGACCCATTCTTCATTTTCATAAAATGGGATTTCATATCTGCCTTCAGAGAACTTTACACAGTCTTCAATGTCCTTCTCTAGCCATTCTTTGTCTTCTGGGGACATGAAGTCTCTTTTGAATATACGTCCTTCAGCCCGCATTTTAGCTTCAAGCCTGAAAATATAAACACACAATCAGAGTTTGTAATTCAATTTGTGTTGTGTTAATTTGGAGGTAAGATGTGAGAGTATAGACTATAGATGGGATTATAAACATACTCTGAACCTGGGATGGGTTCATAAGTAGGTATGTCAACTTCAAGAACTCCATGACCTTCTGGATTGTTTTGTAACCATTCACCTTCATATCTGTGATGATTTAACAATTAACAGCATATATGATGACCTCAAGTGTTGAACAAAAGGAATGTATTAAGAAACTTCCAAACGAACCTGACTAGTCCTTGTTCAGCTTCAAAAACACCTTTGCCATGGGCCAAATCATCCCAGATAGTGCCTTCATACCTTGAGGTAACAGATGTAGGTCATCAATGGTAGAAGCAACTTAGTAATGAGCTCAGATAATCAAATTAGGGTTCCAATTAACTGTTTTATTTTCTAGTTAGTCGAAGGTTATCTGCTTTTGCACAAATTTCTCGATCAAAAACAGTAGAAAACCTAGAAACTGGGCGATTAAGAAGATGAAAAAACAATGGAGGTAATTAGTACAAAATGTGTCAACATAAATGAAGCAACTTACGTGCTCCCATCTGGAAAAACGAAACTGTGCCATGTCAAAAATTCCTCAATCCTATCTAGTTCTTCGATAACCGTTTTCGGATTGTAAATATCATAATGATTGTCGGGTATAGCCGGATAAGGTTTCCGATACGGCACATAAAAGGGGGCAATTGGCGGATCCCTACCTTCCTTAATCTCCTCGTTAATGTAATCAACCTCTTCTTTATCAACCCAATTCGGGTCCCACCCAGTTTTCATAATAAGAGGCGGACCATCCGCCCAAAACTCTTTCAAATCCTCTTCTTTCCAGTCCTCCGGGTCATTGGGGAAATTGTACAACTCATCGATGTTATCGACAATATTTATTTCTTCTGCCTCTTCCAGTTTCTTGTACTCTTCGGACTCGAGGACTTGAGTGAACCTTTTGAAGTTTGCTTCAGGGGAGTCATCGTCCTCGTCGATATCAGGTTTCCTGGGTCCAGCAGAGTTGACCCGTTTGGGGACTTCGACTGCTACTGGTTTCTCCAGGTATGTCTCTTCGGAATCGGACGATGAATCTTCGTCGGCGGGACTGCGTGAAGCTGGTTGCTTGTCCGCCATTTTTGTTAGCTTGGATTGGTAGAAGAAGAAAAAGATAAGGTGTGCAGAGTAGCGGAAACGGGAGTGTGCGAAATGCTGCAATTTTTTTTTTTTTTTTTTTTGGGTTAAATAGTGGGAGATAAAACGATAACCACGAAGTGAAATAGTGAATGAACCAATTTGAAACTAGTGGGGAAAATGAGGGGGTGTTTTGTAATAATTCAAAGAGAACGGATGAAATTGTCTAGTAAGAATATGGCTATTTGCTGCATTTGTTATTTTATTATATATACTGTTTTAAAAAAATCAAAAGAAAACATAATTTAGGAGATAAAACGATAACCACGAAGAGAAGTATGAGATTATACGTAAGTAAGTTGTGCTTACAGATAGGTTTGTTGTAAATATGACTTGTTAAGTTATGGACTCAAGCTTGCTTACTTTTTACTAGGCAGTGGACTTAGGAATCAAGATTAGGTTTTATAATATTTTAAGGGTTGTTTGATTTGTTTTCTCCCCGGGTCATTAAGAGGTTACGTTTGACTCGGTCCGAGTAAATCCGTCTGATAACCCTAAAATTTACCTCTGACTCGGTCCTAAATCCTAAAATTTATCTTCTACACGGTCAGCTTCAGGATGAATCTGACTGGGTCGGAAATTGACTCAGTCATCAGCTCTTACTCAATCAACAATTATCAAACATCCTCAAATTGAATTTGAGGGTTATATGCATATTACTTGTAACTTCATACTATATTTTGTAGCGACTAACCTTGAGACTATGAGACTTTATTTAGACCAACTAGATAGATAAGGGAAAAGGATCGATGAAATCTCCCAATAAAGCTTAATAAGGACCGTACC
The DNA here is from genome assembly GCA_023525715.1 of Cichorium intybus. Lineage (NCBI taxonomy): Eukaryota > Viridiplantae > Streptophyta > Magnoliopsida > Asterales > Asteraceae > Cichorium > Cichorium intybus. The sequence goes on from CM042014.1 coordinate 23,580,059, forward strand.
ACCTAGTAATGGAAACTCAAAATGTGTGGGAGGCCTTAGGGTGTTAAGACCCCCCCTGAATGAAGTAAAGACTTGGCCAAAACATGGATGTGGGCCACTGTCTTGGAATAGATATTTTATTTCATGTCAGTAAACGTAACAAGATAATGTTGACTTATCGGGTCAAATACTTAAGGTATGAGTTCGAGATAGGTGGATCACCAAGTATCGAGATAACCGGAGAGGTATTATTACTTGAAAAACTTGAAGTGGTGGAGATATGAAGATTTCAAATTTAGCGATCAAGTAGAATACATTGGACTACAGTTGCACCACTTAGATAAAGGAAACTATTCGTTCAAAGAATATACCAAAAATAAATCTAAGTTATTGGAGAAAATTAGACATATGACCAAGTGTTGGTGACAAAAAAAAAGTTGATATCTTTGCTTAAGAGTTACTGTGTCACTACATGAATTATGTATTTGGAGCTCTGACTTTGACCAAGTGCATTCTCCGAGTCATGTTCTGAGACGGTAGTATAAAAGTTCACAAGAATTCCTTTAACCCTTCAAGTATTGACTTTGTTTTTTAGCTGAATCAAGCAATTAAAATGATATAAAAATACAGTAACAACTTCATTTATTTTGTTTAAAATACAGTCTTATTATCACCTCGTTTTTTAGTCTAAGTCAACAAATTTGATCCCACAAGGTTTGTCATCATACCCCAAAAAATGAAAATAAAAAGAATTATACTTGTCCAACTTGGTAATAATGCTTTGCCTCTTTAGGGAGAGGAGTCATTCCACCAAAATTAAAGGTGACTTTTTTATAAGGAGTGCATTGACTTTCACCAAAAACTTCCAAATTCTCATTGACCTCTTCAATTGTGTCTGATTGTCGGGTCTCATCGTCTTTGATGTAATCTAGTGTGGACGCTACCTACAACAACAACAACAACTCTGTTAAATACAAATACCGCAACTAAGTTAGAGTATTTTGTATAAGTTAGTTATGCATTTACCTCATCCATGGATAATCTTATATGTGGATCATTGCATAGACAATCTACTGCAAGTTGTACCATACTCATAAATTGATCGTTTTGATATGCAATTCCAGGATCAACCAACTCTGAATATTTTCTTTCAGTTGCCAGGGGCATAGCCTGAAAGATAGAATGCAGAAGTCAATGATCCGTGCATTTTCGGCTGTAATTTACATATTTTAGTTACAAATTTCAACAAACTGTCATGCTTGCATATAAGTTACATAAATTTTATCTAACATCACTCAAATTAAATAAAACGAATAACCAATTTGATTCAGAAATCTGTCTTGAGAAAAAATGGCACAATCATTTATCGTAGGGGTGAGCAAAAACCGAACCGCATGGTAAAAAAACCGAAAAAACCGCAAAAACCGAAACCGATTAACCGCAACCGAAACAATAACCGACGGTGAGGTTTTCAATTTTGAAATAACCGCAAAATTGCGGTGCGGTGCGGTTATATGACATATGCCGTACCGAAATAACCGCAACCGCACCGCATTCAATAACCGCAAACATAACCGCACCGCTAACCGCATAATTGAATAATTATATAGTTTTTATATTAATTAATATGTAGTTATAACTTATAAGTTTGAGAGTTGTGGTTGTTTATTTTAATCTTTAATTTGTTTAATCGTAAAACAAGTACCAAATTCATATGGTTAAAGAGACCGCACATAATAACCGTACAAAATAATCGCACCAAATATATGCGGTTAATAACCGAAACCGCAACCACAAAAACCGCAACCGCATAAAATAACCGCATAACCGCACCGCGCTATTAACCGCACCATTTGGTTATTAAAAATTTAATAACCGCATTTGCGGTTAGCGGTACGGTTTTGGCCAATAACCGCGCCTAACCGCACCACGCTCACCCCTAATTTATCGGTTGATCATGCCAGAAATATATCTTTTTTTGTCGTCTAAGACAAGGAGGTTACCCATTTTAAAAAGTTTTGCTCTTTTAATCGTGTATCTTTGGGACTCCGACCCGTAATAAGCTCCAGTAAAACCACTCCAAATGCGTAAACATCTGTTTTCATACTGGCTTTCCCTCTTTCTGTATATTCTGGTGCCACATACCCGAATGTACCTATTATATAGTGATCGTTTTGTGGCTCATTTTTCATTCTTGCTAGCCCAAACCCTGCAATCTAATGAGAAGAAAAAAAAAAAAACTAATATCGAGTTTGTACAACGTGTATCAAAAGTTGTACCGTACACATCAAGGATGCAAAACTTGGTGGCTTACTAGCGGGTCAAAGTCATGAGTCAAAAATATGTTCTTCGGGCGTACATCGCCATGGATTATGTAATTCTCATGCAAATGGCACAACCCTTTAGATGCACCAACCGCAATTTTAATCCTTTCAGCCCATGTTAAAGGTCTAGAACTTTGATCTGTTGTATCATGCTAACATGTAAGAAACTGAAAGTAAAAAATATAGTTATTTATGCAATAAAATCTTACGCGACAAATGTTGATCAAGTGAACCATTGCACGCGTACTCAAAGACAAGCAATCGCAAGTTTTTCTCTAAACAAGTTCCTAACAACATGATCACATTTTCGCTTCTTGTTTTTTCAAGTGCTTGCATCTCCGACTTGTACTTTTTTATGTCCTTTTGTTCCTTAATGATGACATTCAACTTACTGTCTTTTATAGTCCCGTAAAAGATCGCCTCGTTTTCACCTCGATAGATCAAATTCTCAGATGAGAATCGGTTTGTGGCATCAAGGAGCTCTGAATAGGGAAAGTTTCTAGTTTGCCACAAACTTGTCGGCCTTGTGCTGCTACAAGTTGTACATTTCTTTTGATCAAGTTGTACCCGTGGGTTTTCAGTTTGATTTCCGTTAGTTTCTCCTGGAGAGCTCTCTTGTTCATCCCCTAATGCTTCCAGAAGCGTTGATAATTGTACTTTGTCATCATTATTATTTCCGATGCTTAACATGCCGTCACTAATGCTAGTTCTTGTGCTCGTGGTACTTGCGTCTGTTATTTAATTTATGTTGTTAACTTCTCTAAATAACAAATATATTTCGATAACCAAATACATTTAATTCTAATAAATATGATAAAATATAAATGAAATACTTACGTGAGGAATCAAATTCGATGCTGAACAAATCTTCATCGTTTTGAGGTTGCCTAGTCGAAATTTTGTGGTCGACTGGTAACATATCATCGTATGACAGACGAATCATCGGACTTTGCTCCGTCGACAACTTTGGCCCTCGTATTTTTATTATGGCGTCATTGTGCTTAATTCTTGATATCCCACATGAAAGCTTCTCTAGGAAATACTTTCTGTCTCTCTTCATTCTCCTAAGAGTTTTAATAAATGTTTCTAAGATCATGAGTCGTGTTGACACAATAGATTATATGGTTAACTATTTAAACCGATTATATTGAATTCGGGTTTTGTAAAATTTCATAGCAATTAAGTACTTTGCATTCGTGATTTGGATATATTGTGAAAATAGTGCAAAAAGAATCATTATACTCGACAGTTTTTCTCTGTATCATTCGTTTTTAAATTTCTAATATTTTTGTAAAAATTGATGATTTATTTGTAATAAAAGCTGAATTCATAGATTATAAAAGTTACGGATTTACCTATCAAGAATTATCCATGTTGCATCAAATTTCTTGATGGCTTCTAGCGCTGCATTCTTCGGTATAGGTCCACACACCCATTCGACATTAAAATTGATCTGAATACACATATTATAATACTTGATCATTCATAAAGAAAAACAAATTTTATGTCTACGTTTTGTGGTCATTAACTCGTAATTTTTTTTAAAGAAGAATTAATAGTCAATCCTAAAGTTGAAACTTGTGATATATATTCGAATGAGCCACCAAGCCACCTAGGTGATGGTTGGTCAGCCTCCAAATCAAGAGGGTCCAATACATATAGTTTTTCAAAAAAATCTCAAATGAAGAGCAAATTCAAAAATTTTCCTATGCAAAATTGAGTGAAAATGGAGTCAATGGGGGTCCCTGCACCCCACTCAAACCCTCTGGCTCCGCCCCTGGTCATTAACTCAACATAACTCCTTTTAATAACATATTTGAATAAGTAGATATTAATATTAAAAAGACGACATTACCCTTAGAATTACCTGTTGCATTTCGTATAGTTTTGAGACTTGAACAAGTTCCAAATTGTCCTCGTACTCTTTCTTTTTCCTAGCAACTTCGTCATCAATAGCCTTTTGGTTTGCTCCTCCAAACATCGAACTATCCACTCGGATTTTGTAACCCACTACAATTACAAGATTTATAAAGGGTATGTTAGTCTTTTTAACAATATCTCAAAACAAGATAGATTTAGGGACATACTAGGATGTTGGATTTGATGAAGAACGGAGAGAAAAACAAACATATCTCCAGCCTTCATTGAAAACCCATCAAGAACCCATCTAACAGCATTCATTCTAACCCCTCTAGATGCATCATGAACCAACACCACCCTTTGAATTTGACTTTCACCTTCCATTGAAATCTCTACAACTACAGAATAACAATAGCCAAGGTGCAAGTAGTGAAACAGATGGTACAAGTCATAGATGCAGTGTCCAATAGGGTGAGAAAAAGGAGAGAAGAGAAACGAGTTCTTGTAGCTATAAATACTATGAGTATGGATGTTGGTGATTTCTAAGATCTGGTTATTGTTTGAATTAATATTGGATTTACCTATGTTTTTTCTTGTTAATCACTTTGATTTTTGTTCTTAGGATACGTAAAATTTTGTCCTTTTTCTTTAATATGATTTCCTAGATATTGGAGTCATCATTTACATATTAAGCATGAAATAGTTTGGTAAGTATGTTCTTTTGTACCTTGTTAAGTTTGATGCTTAGATGCAATCAAATACAATGGAACGAAATGTTGATCATTTTCTTTATAAATAGAAAAAATAATAATTTCTAGTTTGAGATGTTCTCTTTTTTGTCTTCATATATATACTTTTAAAATTGATTAGTAACTTGTATGAATAGACTATTAGATTGCAATCATTTATAAGACGTTCTAAATTTGAAAATTATAACATGTACTTTTTCTTTTTCAGATTCCACGTATGAAGTATGAACCATTAGATTTTTAACCGGTTCGGGATAACCAATAACCGGACTGACCGTTCAAGCCTTCTACAACCGGGACCGGGCTTTTCTTAGATTTAATCGGTTTCAAGGCGGGCCTGGGCCCAAATCCGTTAACACACCTCTACGGTAACTACTTCACTTGTGTGACAGTGTGAGGCCCAGCATGCTTTTAGCCCAACTAATATCGACCTAGCGGACCAATGTATACCTGAATTATTTGAAAAACAGAAAAGGTGTCCTTTTGCGAAAACATTCCCCAGAGTAATATATCCAACGTTCTAGAATTTGACATCAAGATTTTTCTTGGACTGCAACCAGTCCACTTTGACCCTTTACTATTGATGTTTGTCTCTTGCTTTAGCCGCCGGTGGTCATGATAGCTCAAACCCTTTGAAGATTATTTTGATTTCCATGATTTTCAAACATATCACCTTTCACCCAAACCAGAGGCGGTCACAGGATTTACTAATAGCCGTGGCATCGAAATTTTTTTTATCTAAGGTAATATATTTTTTTTGTGGGGTTGCACCTTATTAGAAAAATAAATAAATAAATAAAAGTTACACTATGTGTCTGAAATTTAGCAGTGGCTTAGGCCCCAGGTGTCCTATAATAAATCCGCTATTGACCCAAACTAATAAATTTCTTTGTTTATTTTTTTTTTCTTGATGCTTGTTACAATAACGGGTAACTATTACATTATAATTCTTATTAATTGCATTTATCATACTTACTACAACGATATGTCCGAAAAAGATGGCGCTTGAGTGGGCTATTGCCGTTGATAAATACTTTGTCGGAATATCGAGAAAAATTTTACAGACTAAAAACTCTATTTTTTTTCGAATTTTGTGATGTTTTAGTGACAATACAATTTGTCGGTAGTTCGATGGAATTTATCGTCTTAAAACCGACATATTTTGGTAATTTTTAAGGTTTGTTGGAAATCGGTCTGTAAAATTAGACTAATATGTAATTTTTTAAAAAGTCTTATTCTAGGGAAGATTATTTTTAATTTCTTTTACTTTTTATAGAACCACTATTTTATCGGATACTTGTCACCCTGACAATGGTGCTTATACAAAAATGAAAAATGAAGTTGATTACATAATTCAAGCACGCGAGGGAATAGTTCGAGCACGTACAAGAGCAAAAACAATTGCTCAAAAATAGCAAGACTTGGGGTACTCCTAGCCCACCATGTATCGTGGTGCAGAAACTTTCTAATCTCAAAATGCAAGAAGAATCAAAAGCATGCTATGATCATAAGGCTACCAGCCACCTTGATGGTCAACATCTCTAGTCCATGCCATTTTCTCTAAAGGATAGTTGACATTGTCAGACGGTTTCTAGAGGCATAGACAAGGTAAAAATTTTCGTGGTAACAGTTGATTATCACTAAATGGATCGAGGTAATGCCTTAGCAACAATCACAAAACGGAACATTGTTATATTTGTATAGAGATAGATTGTATGTCGATTCGGCTTACTGACAACCTCTCATATAATGGTAAGCAGTTTATCGATAACTCAATCAAAATTTGGCGTGGATAAATGAAAATCAAACAAAAGTTCACTTACGTGGCCCTATCCATAAGCAAACGAGCAAACAGAAGTAACGTATCAAACCATCACTTGTGGCTCAAATAGAAGTTTGGACAAAGCAAGAGGAAGATGGGTGGAAGTACTTCCAAGTGTTCTATAGACCTATAGAACTATTGCACAAACAACCCCTAAGACAAACCATTTGATTTAATGTACGAGTAAGAAGTGGTAATACCACTAGAAGTAATGATACCAACAAAGAATGTTGACAAGTCGAGTCCAATATCAATGAGGAGGAGATTGATACAAACTTGGATTTGCTGGAGCAGCAATACGACAAGCATTGTACAAAACTCAAACCGATAGTTACCATAACCAACGAGTCCTATAAAGAGCCTTCAAAGTTGGATAAATTGTGTTAAGAAAGAATGAAGCAAATGGACACGTCAAAAAAGGAAACCTATACAGAATAGTTGAAGCAAATCGTGACAGTTCTTACATACTAAAAATTGTTGATGTCCAATCAATACCAAGAACTTGGAATGCAAAGACCTCGAGATCTTTCATTTTTAAGTATGGTTTGACATAAAAGAAAAAAGTCAAAAACAATAGAGCGATTTTGATATACTATATGTCATAGTTGATGTATTTCCTATCCTAGAATGAAGGAAATTCTTTAATTTTGTTTTTAACGCTATCTATGATGTTCTAGAACAAGTTCAAACCTATGGTCTAGCCAACCAACATTACCTAATAAAGCTATAATACACCACCATATAACTTAAAATGATAAAGATAATAGAAGGCAAGCATATATAACAATAACACAAGCGGAAAGAATACGTGCATCACTCTCAACATAAAATTACATGCCAAGGGCAACTTCGAACATCCGGATACCTATAAAAAATAATTGTCTAGCTGCCAAATATCTCAAACATAAGAACAAAAGATAAAAGATTGTTCAAATTAGAGCCACAAATACAAACCAATCCGAACAGAACTTTAGAAGGGTTTGCCAAAAGTATAGCTCTCCACCATCACTAACCAGATGAGGGACCAAATCCATCCTCGTGAGTAGAACTGCCAAATCAACAAAGATCCACCACTAGGCCAAAACTTGAGCAGAGATATTCTCTAATTAGTTCTAAGTAAGCTTCTTTCATCTTCTTGATTCTCTCTGGGTCATGGAAGGGCAAAATCTCATAATCAACACTAATCACATGACTATACAATATAATCTTGCAACCTTCATTTTTCCAAACTCCATACAAATTTGATGTAAGGCTCGATCAGTCTCAACCATATCTGGACTTTCCAACACCTTTTCAACATGTACAATTCCCTCCTACAATAACTATCTCATGTCCTCATCACCATTAGCAACTCCTTTTTCCAAAATTTTCAATTTCTCCAACAACATAGCGTTCTGATGAAGTATTGAAAAGGAGAAGAATAACGATTGCACAAATGATTACGTAATTGATTGATAGTGGTGAAATACAAATGGAAATCCAGGGAACCCTCCCTCTCTCTAAGCAATGAGCTAAGAGCCAATACAATTCTAGGAAAACAAATCCCACCAGAATGAGAGATCTCCTTCACCTTTTATTCTTCTCTCCCCTCTAACTAACTAATTTAGCCACTTTCCTTATTTGCCCCTTTTTCCCTTCTAGAATAAACCTGCCATATTTTGGGCTTGTCCCCTGTTTGTTTAATTAACCCTTGATTCGTATCACTACTCCCGCCATCAAAAAGAGTCTTGTCCTCAAGACTCACATCAGGAAATTGGCTCTTAATCAGCAAAGCATCCTCCCACGTTGCCTCATCGGTTGATAGTCCCTCCCATTGCACTAACCACTGTTTAGTAAGGTCTTGTTGTACCATAACAGACCTAGTCGCCAAAATAGCCTTAGGAACCATCACCTCTTGGTCTTTTAGTTCCAATTTCGGAGGTAAAACTGGATCAGGTGCTCCAGTAACAGCTTTCTTTAATAAGGAAACATGGAACACGGGATGGATTTTGGAAGTTGGGGGAAGATCCAACTTATAAGCAACAGAGCCCACCTTTCCTAAAATTTGAAACGGACCAAAAAACTTAGCAGCAAGTTTTTGGTGAATACGGCTTGCCACGGACATTTGACGATAAGGTTTGAGTTTCACATACACCCATTCGCCGACTCCAAAACTAACATCTCGTCTCTTCCGATCAGCCTGCGCTTTCATTACTGTTTAGGCGTGTAACAATTGCGATTTTAACTGCCTTAATGCCTCATCACGATCTTGTAATTCCTGGGCTACGGCTTGAACCATTACTTCTCCCGGAATGAATTGAGCCACTGTTGGAGGTTTACGACCATAAACAACCTCAAAAGGCGATTTACCCGTTGATGCATGGAAAGTCGAATTGTACCAAAACTCAGCCCACGGAATCCAAACTGACCAAGAACGGGGCTGATCAATAGCAAAGCATCTCAAATATGTTTCTAAACAGCGATTGATAACTTCAGTTTGACCATCCGATTCCGGATGATAGGCCGAGCTCATACGTAACTTGGTCCCTTGTGAGTGAAAGATTTCCTGCCAGAAATGACTAATGAACAATGGGTCTCGGTCACTTACGATTGATTTAGGAATACCGTGATGGCGTATAACCTCCCGTACAAAAATCTCGGCAACCGATTTGGCGGTATACAGATGTTTTAGTAAAATAAAGTGACTATATTTAGACAACCGGTCAACAACCACCAATAAAGCCTCGTAGCCCTTTGATTTTGGTAATCCCAAAATAAAGTCCATTGACACATGCTCCCAAATTGCCTCCGGTATATCTAACGGTTGCAGTAAACCCCCGGAAGCGAGGGAGCTGGCCTTGCAACGCTGACAGATGTCGCAGGCACGAACGAACTGCTTCACTCTCTCCATCATGCCCAGCCAATATAGATTAACAGCCAACCGTCGATAAGTACGAAAATACCCCGAGTGACCACCAGAAGCAGTTATGTGAAACTCATGTAACAAAGCGGGAATAAATTTGGAATTGCAGGCAATTACCAAACGATTTTTGTAGTATAACAGGTTGTTATGAACAGAAAACCCAGGATGGCGATCAACTTGTGCTTTGCATTCTTGGATTTTGGTCTGAATTTCAGAATCTGCCCGAGCCTCCTCAATTAACTGATCACCTTGCAACCACAATGGCTGAGAAACCGCCAGAAACAGGTTTCCATCATCTGCCCTCCGAGATAAGGCATCCGCAGCTCGATTCTCGCGACCCGGCTTATAGCAAATGTCAAAATTATACCCCAACAGCTTTGCGACCCAATTTTGTTGATCTGGTGTAGTTATGTGTTGCTGCAACAAGAACTTAAGGCTCTTTTGATCTGTGTATACCGTAAAGGTAGTACCCAAGAGATACGAACGCCAATGTTGAACAGAAAGAACCAAGGCCATTATTTCCCGTTCATATGCCGACTTAGTTAGATTCATATCGCTCAACGCCTTACTAAAGTAAGCAATCGGTCTGTTTTTCTGCATCAGAACTGCCCCGATGCCCCTGCCCGAAGCGTCACATTCCACCATAAATGGAAGAGAAAAGTCGGGTAAAGCAAGGAGAGGAGCCGTCACCATAGCTTGTTTGAGATTGTCAAATGCCACTTGAGCATCGGAGTGCCATTGAAAAGCATCTTTTTTTGTTAAATCGGTTAACGGTTTCGCAATGCTTCCATAATGTCTAATAAACTTGCGATAATACCCCGTTAAACCCAAAAATCCACGCAGCCCCTTGAGTTGTTTCGGAACCGGCCAAGCTAACACCGCTTCTACCTTCTCAGCATCCATGGCTACACCCTCTCCATTAATAATGTGTCCTAAGTATTCGACCGAAAGTTGACCAAACGAGCATTTTTTTTGTTAACTACAAACTGATGTTGGCTCAACACTTGCAAAACAGTTGTCAAATCAGCAATATGTTGTTCCCACGAAGCACTATTTATCAAAATATCATCAAAGAACACCACTACTATCTTACGTAACCAAGGTCGAAAAACATCATTCATCACGGCTTGAAACGTCGAAGGAGCGTTGGTGAGCCCAAAGGGCATGACTAAGTATTCGTAGTGTCCGTCATGTGTGCGAAATGCGGTTTTTTCAATGCTCTCGGGTCTCATGCGTATTTGATTGTACCCCGACTTTAAATCTAATTTTGAGAAAAAAGTAGCCCCGTGAAGTTCATCTAAAAGCTCTTCAACCCTTGGAATGGGAAACTTATCCGGAACTGTCGCCTTGTTTAAGGCTCGGTAATCCACACACATCCGCCATGTATTATCCTTCTTACGTACTAAGATCACAGGACTTGAAAAGGCGCTCTTGCTTGGGCGAATCATACCTAGAGACAACATTTCATTAACTTGCCTTTCGATCTCAGTATTCTGTATGTGAGGGTATCGATAGGGTCGGACACATATTGGTTCATTCGGTTTAAATAAGGTAATTGCATGATCATATGGGCGGCTAGGAGGTAGACCAGAAGGGTCTTTAAACACTTCTGAGAACTGGCCAAATAACTGTTGAAGAGTCTGTTGTTGATCACTCGACAGAGCTTCCGGTTGTACTGCGGAATTCATCACCGGAACCGGCTTCACACAAGAGGGCGGTTGCAAGGTAGTCAACCAATTTTGTAACGAGGAGGGAGGTGGTTCTGAGGCACGCATGCCCTGCAATTTCACTTCCTTGCCCTGATGAACAAACTGCATCCAGACATTGCCCCAATCATGAACGACTTCACCCAGAGACTTTAACCATTCCATTCCTAACACCATGTCTAAATGCCCCGTATCAAAAACCAACGCATTGATTAAAAAAGTGCAAGTAGCTATACGAACTTCAATTTGCAAACACTGTTGGGTAATGAAAACCGTATGACCATCGCCTAATTTGATGTAAATACCACTAAATGTAGTAAAAGGTATTCCCAAGGCCATCACCATGTGTCGAGACACAAAATTGTGGGTGGCCCCACAATCAACTAACAAAACCACTGGAATATCCAAAATAGTACCCTCCAATTTCATCGTTTTGCCTCCCGACGGTGGAGCTGCGGAAGCGCCAAAGAATTCCAACACTTGACAAGATCCTTCTGGTGGTACAGGAACATTTGGCGATGGAATGTCCTCGAAAGCGTAATGCTCTGCTTCAATATCGTCCCATTCGTCCTCCCCTAGTAACAAAACTCGTAACTTCGCTTCTGGACATTTGTGGGTAGGTCCGAATTGTTGACCGCATCGGAAACACAGTCCTTTTTTCCGGCGGTCTTCCCACTCCGTACGGGTAAGAGAACGGACACCGCAATCACGGCTAAAGGAAGGAGGGGAGTCAAGTGCGCCACTCCCATTAGGTCGAGTCGGAATAGAGTGACGATTTGGGTCACTACGATAAGGAACGGGTCGCTCTCCCGATTTAGAAAACACGGTCCCTTTGGAGTCCGTCCGACCCAATAAACTGGGTTTGGAATCCGATCCAAAAGTACCACCCGGCCCACCATGTTGGTAGTAGCGAAACCTAGACAGGGACATACCTCCTTTCGACGGATGTAACATTTCTTCCACGTCCTTAGCGAGGTACATTGCATCCAAGCGAGATTGTGGCCGATGTAATCGAACCCACCGTCGTACTTCCTCCTTCAACCCCGCTAGAAAATATCCCAGGGCTTGGGATTCCGATAAGCGTGGAACAAACGATAATAAATATTCAAAATCGTCGATGTAATCATAAATTGAAGATGATTGTTGGAGAGAAGCCAATTGTTCATACGGATTCTGGATTTCAAGGCCACTAAAACGTTGTAAGAGCTCCACTTGCAATTGATCCCATGTGAGATCTGTATGAACCTGGTTGACAATGGTGAACCAGTGCTGAGCAACTCCGGTCATGCTGAGTTGCGCCAGACGAACACGTAGCGGAGCCGGTGTGCCATTGATTTCAAAATACAATTCCGCCTTGTGGATCCAACCCTGGGGGTCAAAGCCATAGAACTCTGGAAGTTTAATCTTCTTGACGGCCCAAGGTATTCCGTCACTCAACCCTTTGCCCGAAGAGAACACCATCTCAGAAGATTTACCCACCGGAGTCTCCAAGGAACCACCGGAAGCATCGGAAACTCCCGAAGAGGTACCCTCATGTTGTTTCCCTTGCTGCTTAACCCAAGTGAGCATGAACTTACGAAATTCACCAGATTCCAAGCGGTCTTTCTCCATGGTAACTTTGAGGTCATTGAGATCCGTCTGAAGACATTGAAGAGACTCATCGTGAGCATCCAAACGACTCAGTTGGGAACGGGTTTCCATGAATAGCTCGAAAAATAGCAGGTCGATGGCAGGTCGGACCAATGATGAAGTATTGAAAAGGAGAAGAATAACGATTGCACAAATGATTACGTAATTGATTGATAGTGGTGAAATACAAATGGAAATCCAGGGAACCCTCCCTCTCTCTAAGCAATGAGCTAAGAGCCAATACAATTCTAGCAAAACAAATCCCACCAGAATGAGAGAAATGCTTCACCTTTTATTCTTCTCTCCCATCTAACTAACTAATTTAGCCACTTTCCTTATTTGCCCCTTTTTCCCTTCTAGAATAAACCTGCCATATTTTGGGCTTGTCCCCTGTTTGTTTAATTAACCCTTGATTCGTATCACGTTCCCACTCTAAAACATCGAAATGTTTCCAGACAGCATCAATTTATCAGACTCCAATATCCCACCTCTTTCCTCACAACCCTCCTCTAACACAAACATTTGTTTCTCTAACTCACAACTTTACCCGCAAGAAAAACCAAGTTACCTTCCATATCCGACTACTCCTCTTCAAAGCCTCCTCAAAAACTAAACGATAGTTTTTTCACAAAATGCCTCAATAAAGTGACATATATCTCGAAAAAGCACAACCTCATCAAATATAGATGTATATATGCCAACATAAGATGCGAAACACTTCCCTACACTTATGTAATTTATACCACATCTCTACCATCTCAGGTTCCATGGCAAAAACCATATCCACTCTATTGACCGTTGCAACCATTAAGACTATGTTATTAACAGCAGACATCCTCGAAGTTTGATAAAATTAAGCAGAATTAACAATGAAAAAGATAGACAACGTACCTATTGGAATACCACGTGTAACATACGCTACAGACTAATAGTCATCCAAAAAAGCGTGGTTTCAAACTGACCAATAATGACGAAAAATATCATCGATAGGAAGAAAAAACGTATACAACTGATTGAGAACCATCATAGGTTCACTGACAATCATATGCCATTCCCTTTTTCACCAACATTACTTCCAAACCTAAAAGAAGAATACATATATTCCCCCAAAGGCAATAACAACGAATCGGTGGCACCAACAGTCGTTAAGGTCGACGAAGTCACAACACAACTCACGAAACATCTTCCGGCCCATTAATGAACAATAATGGAGTCTGAGATAGGAAACTAGAAGAAAACCCCTTAACGAATTTTCTAGAATGTTTCAGAATCCCACCCTAAGTAAGAAGAGCCAAATGCTCACCATCCAAAACACATCCTACAGGAACATACCTCTTCGTAGGCTCAACCACTACTAAACTTGAGAGCCATATTGGAAAACGACTTTCTAAATATTGAAAAGATGATTGGTACTAGATGCTTATATTCAAACAAGAATGTTTAAGACAAAGGAAAGAAAGAGTACAAGATCAAAAAAAGTAATATGCACATGAGTATTTATTACATATGGTCTCAATATATAAATTAGTACTTTGACGTTGATGGCACAAAATCGGACTCATCAAAGCATCAACAAGAATAGGCTCGGGAAAAACATGAATCTTGACACAATGACCTCTGATTTTGGCTATAAACTCATTCGTCACATCATTGGCATACATAGGAAAGTCTCTTCGGTGTTAGGATTAGAAAAGATGTTTTGAAAAGGAAAACGATCAATATTAACCTGTAAGAACCTATTTTTTCAATTCTTTATAAATCTGAACCTTCAACACAAGACTAGTGATTTCGCATAGAGAAAGTATACCAATCTCCACTACTAGTAATCCTAAAGTAACTACAAAAAACAGTCGCACCTCTATTTTCACACTAACCGCCTTACATAGTAGTGTAAAACCTATCAGCTTCGACGTTGCATTCGGCTTCTGTTGAACCATATGTATGTGATAATGTTCAATGACCTGAAAAAAATTGGGTATAAAGGAAACATATACCGACTTCTAAAAAATTAATATATATACCCAATCTTCCTTAAAATAGATGTTTTGAAATAGGTAACCGGTTTAACGTCTCCTGTATAAGGTTATAGTCATTCACGATTTCCTAGAGTATTACTAGCATGAAGGAATATGCTACCTCTCCCAAACGTAAAGGCGCCATAAAGGAAAAAGGAAGAGCAAAAGAAGTCATTCAAAACAAAGGAGAAACGAATGGAAGAAGAAAAGAACTAAGAAGGAAAAAAGCCCTTAACTTAATTGTCTTATGGAGGATGGAAATGGCAGGAACAATGATGACTAGTCCTTTCGGATAAAACTTGATAAGACAACGTTTATCGTAAACACCGGAACACATGCTTAAGAAGGGCGTGCAGCTTGGCAAACTGATAGTAAATGCATAAAGAGTCGCACCTCTATATTTACACCAAGCGCCCTTACAAAGCAGTTTAAAGCCAATCAGGTTTGACATTGCATCCGACTTCAGTTGAACCATATACGTATGTGATAATGTTCAATAACCTGACCAAAAAATTAGGTATATGGGAAACAGAGACCAACTTTCAAAAACTTACCATACACCCCAATCTTCCTTAGAATAGAGGTTCTAAAATAGGGGTAAACTCGTTTGACGCCTCTACATCGTCTCCTATATAAGGTTATAGTTATTCATGATTTCATGAATATGCCACCTCTCCCAAACGTAAAGGCGTAATAGAAGAAAAAATAAGAGCAAACTAAGAAGTAAGTTATTCGTCTTATGGAGGATGGGAATGGTCGGAACAATGACGGCTAGTCATTTCAAATAAAATGTGATAAGACAATGATTATCATACACATCGCAACACACATTTAAGGAGTGTAGCCTGAAAAACTCATAGTATACACGTAAAGAGAGTCTAAAGGATAATATCATTGACCCTTAATTAATTATTTAGAGCGGGGCTTATTGTGGGGACCCCATGTCTGAATCTGGATAGCCAGCTCCAATCTGGACAACTGAATGTCGACGAGGTAGCTCCGAGTCGACCTACACAAGCCAAGATACACACGTGATCTGCAAGATCGACCAACTCCAACCAAACGACAAAAATTTACCTTTTACAAATAATCATGATGTCTCAGAGGTTTCTCTCATAAAAGCCAATGATACACGATTGACACCAAAAGACAAGTCAACTTACAACTACATACTCCCTACATTAGAGAATACACACACTCTTCTCTGTCTGTCTCACACACACACACACACACACGCAACTCCCCACATTACGCTTGATTAGATAGCGATATTCCATTGCCGAAGACTGGAGAAGGACGATGTAGCATCATATATATATGTAATGTGTATGTATGTGTGTAGGTTACCGATGGGTTTGGCCGCCGGAATAGGCTTGTAGTAGTGTGAATAACTTTAGCGAGAAATTATCATATTATCCACCATGTACAAAAAATAAACAAAGTAAAAAAGGACTTGTCAATCTCCTAAAAATATCCAGAACACATCATCATTCCTTTTGGCAAACTTTATCTTTTTAAATAAGTAATTACTTTCTTGTGAGTAATAAATGGGAGGACCTGTTTTCTTTCGCATTCGTTATTTTAATATAAGAAGGCACCTACAGTAAGCACCATTATGCATGGAGTACTATTTAAAATTCCAAAATTAACGAGTTAGTTGGTATCACTATTTTAACTTGTTTAATATTCTCGTTTGTATTATGTGTGTTTTTTATACTAATCTGTTTTAAAGTTATCTTATGAAAAATCAGTCGTTTCAGAATGTTCACGTAAGGATACGCAATATCAGACTGCAAAAGTAATAGTGAATATCATATTTTGTTGCAACTTAAGTATTCTACATGCTATAATAAACAAAACACTAAAGTACGTAAAAATCGGATGATATACAGATAACTGTTGAAAATGACATTAAGCAAACATAAAACTTGTAGTTCAGAACGAGTGCTACATCTTGTCAATCAAGATAATATTCATTCCAAAAAGAATGCTGAAATGTCATATAAATTTAACTTAATAAAAGTTTTTAAACAGATATTTCAATATCTTTAAGAAAGATGAAAATGTTTTGCTTATATATTGCATTGTTGCATGTTACTGACAACTCTTAGAAAATAATGTAATTATTATTCAATGAATGATAATATTAATTATTTTATACTTGCTTTATCTAAAAAGAGCCAGTACAAAATGACAATCCATCTTATATGTTTGTATCCGTGACATATTAAATTGTAGAAAATTTTCAAATAACTGATGCTCCAAAGTATTACCATAAAGATGATTGTGTAAAGTTGACAAATACGTGTTACATTTGCACTACAAACTAATACAAGGACTTTAATTTGGTAGTTGGAATTTCAATTTTTTTCAAGGCTGGAATTCCCTTAAATAAACTATTTTGGTCCACAAGATTTTCCTATGCACACATCATTTATTTTCCTTATAGCAATTACTTTTCCATTTTCTGTTTATTCCAAAAAACAATGATTTATTAAGAACAAATAAATCTTACATTATAGTAATTGAAACATTCAGTGTTGTACGCTACGTAGTACTATTGGTACATCGGAAAGCACAGAAGAAGGACACTAACAAAGGACCAGACCAGACAACTGAGACAAGAACCAAAAGCCATCCTTTTATTAAAAAGTACCTTCTTTCTATAAACAATTCATTAAATACACTATTCTCAAAATCATTATCTGATCAAAAAATTATTAATTTTGATAAATATTTAGAGTAATTTTCACGACTGCATTGGTGAAACAAGTAGCATTAACGAAAATACACTCACGTCTTACTTTTGACTTGCTTACATCTGCATTCTGCACTATGGATAATTACCAACTTTTTTATATATTTTAATTTTTTTAATTGATGATGAAATCATGAAATAAAGAAAATAAAGGAAAAAGAGATAAATTTTAGGAGTAAAATACTAATTCACCTGCGGTTTTCTTCTTGGAGGTTGGTGTGGATATTTTCTATTTTGACCTTCGCTTCGAAGGGACTGCTGCGTTTGAGATTGATCTATGACTCGACGATGTCCACCGTACCAACGGTTCCACAACCGAGTCTCTGTACTTATACGGCAACACCTGATTCCTCCCTCTCTTTGATTTAACAACCGGCGATGTGTCCTCGAACTCCGCGTACCATTCCGCTTCTGCCGCAGCCGTCCAACATTGTTGCTTCCTTTTCGCTGCTCTTGCCGCCGATGATGCCTCCATGTATTTGCTCCTTGCTGGAGGTTTCTTCTCCTGCTCGGACTCGTCGCCGAGAATTAATTGCGCCGCTTCGATTAACAAACCTAGATATCCTTCATCTCTCCGTTGTTCTTCTTCTACTACTTCAGACGCTCCATTGTATTCGATTCCCGAGCTCTGGTCTCCTACATGCGAGATCTCCGAGTGCTCCGTCCCTCTCTCTTCCTCAACCGCCAACTCTGATACCTCCGCAACAAAGGATTCGCTTTTGCGCCGATCATTCTTCTCAAACACGCAATTCTCACCTACGTTATCACTGTCTACTGTCGCTGGAGTCTCAAAAGGCTCAATCTCCGTCGGAGGACGTAAACTGATGTTGAGGTCAACACCAAACCCTTTATTTTCACAAATCTCCTCAACATGACTCAGACGTTTCTTATATGTGACATCAACGGTCGGGAAAGCTGAAATTATGTGAAGAATATTGAAGAAGCACATTTGTGCTTTGGAGCAGCGGCGACGGCGATGCTCGGCGGAAAACGACAACGGCAACGATAAGCGTACCCGACTTGGTTGATAATGCGGTGGAGCCATGGGAACGACGACGTAGGGCCAGTTTAATCCGAATAAATTATTCGAGGAAGTGTGTGATTTGGAAGGAAGATCTGTGACGGCAAAAACCCATGAGATGAGAGAGAAAGAGTGTGTAGAGAGAGAAGAAACGAAAGACACCGTTGCAAACTTGCAATAGATTTTCTGTTAATAGCCCTGTTTTTATGGTTCCCATCTTACTTTTTTCAATTTTACTTTCATTTTCCTTTTTATATTAAACTTGTGATGTGGTATTCTTTTAATTTTGCCCTTTCACTGTCCATTCATATGCATATTTAGTCACCTTGAATATTTTTCTTGCAACTTCATCAACAATAGTCATTTCTAATCACCTTCCGCTGAAGTTCGTCAAAAAATACATGCCATGCTGTTAAAAGAAAGAATGATCAAACGATGTTAGATTTCCTAAAGTAAAAAATCGTCTCTTTTGTTCAAAATACTAGTCGACTAATAAGCCATTTTGCGTGTTTATATGCGGACGAGAATATCAAGTCAATTGAAAAAAAATTTAAAGAAATTGTGGTATGGTTTTTCTTTAAATTATTATTGCCAGAGATGTCAATCTTAACAAATGATTTTTGTTTCTTTATGAATCATTCAGATATAAGAAGAATAACTTGAATATAAAATATTTCACCAAGTTTACCTCACGATGATTTGAACTTAGCCTAATTAAACTAGAGGGGTGTTTTTTTTAATATAGTCATTAAGTTATGAGAACTATAGTTTGCTCTTCTATTTATAGTTGTCTTTTTCTTATATTTTATATTCATTTTTTTTTCTTAATGATGAAATTTTAACTGTTTTGTCTTGATTATTATTAGTTCAAATGATATCAGAGCTCTATTCGATCCATGTCTTTTGATTTGATCATAATGGAAGACTTCGTAGCAGACACTTGTTGTGTAGATCAATTTGTTCAATCTTGCTCGTTTTTCGTTCCTCTTTTTTATTAGCTATGATTTGTTCCATCTTTTGCCCATTTTTATTGTTGATGTTATGTCGTTCGTTCATTTATTGCTAGTTTCATTTTTCGTTTCTATTGTTAGTATAAGAATATCTGGTTGATTGATTATTGGCAATATGACTCCAATAGATTATTCTCTTCAGTCGATTAGTATCCAAATTGATGGTAAAAATTATGTCTACTGGAGTTATCTGATGAAAATAGTATCAGTTGAAAACTAAATTCGATCTATTCAACAAAATAATATAGGTATTCAGTTTCTTTTATGTTGTTGTGTGTAATTTGTGGGACCAGTTAGCCCTTACAGAATCTTCTAAGCTTAAGGCTTTCAGACCTTACATTGCTAGGATGGAAGAGTAGCAGTTGGTGAATTTTTATGACTTATTATATTTAAATATAGATTCTAAAGTTCAATATCTAAATTATTAAATCACTTTACATTTCCATGGTCAAATTAACTTATATGAATTGAGTGTTTTTTAACCCTAGCCATTTTTTATCCACCTAAATAAAATTTAGTTACACATTTTTTGTCCTTACATGCTTTGATGTTCAAGTTGGAGATAATGATGTTGACCTCCTTAATTGATGTTTAAATTGGTGATAGAGCAATGGTGAATCACCTTTATGATTGATAAATATCATTTTGGTGGATTTTTATGACTCATTATATTTAGATATAGATTCTAAAGTTTAATATCTAAATTATTAAATTACTTTACATTTCTATGGTCAAATTAACTTATATGAATTGAGTGTTTTTAACCCTAGCCATTTTTATCCACCTAAATAAAATTTAGTTACACATTTTGTGTCCTTACATGCTTTGATGTTCAAGTCGGATATAATGATGTTGACCTCCTTAATTGATGTTTAAATTGGTGTTAGAACAATGTTTATAATACTTTGAGTGATTATCTATTGTAACACCCGGTTTTTAATAAAACATCTTCATTTAAATAAATATCAGTTTATTCAATAATTAACATTTTGAAGATATTTAGAAATCATTTTAAACATCAATTCACCGCATGAATCCCCAATTAAGCAGCATCAGTGTGTACTCGTCATGCCTGGCCGTCATTTCCACCTGTACAACCTGAAATAGTAATTTAATAGGGAAAGGATAAGCACACGGCTTAGTGAGTTCCAACAACTACACAGCATATCAGTTACACATACTTTACCCCTAACAGGAAAAATACAACCACACATCACATAATCTGCCCTACCCAGTATATTGGATTATAACCTCCTATACGTATCTGCTCAGTAAATCTAATTCCTCTGCTCAGCACTTAAAGTCGTGCATACCCTGTACGTCGAGTCATGCGTATCTGCTCAGTGTATTTTGCACGTTTCTCTATATTACTCAGTACGTCGAGCCCACACACACCATAACCCAACCCATACAATTATAACAGAAAGATATATATCAATAATATACACACAACTTGGTACTATTTACCAACATCTTATAAACATCTTATAAGCACACAAAAATACGGTAAAGGACATATAACGTCCACACCATGTAGTGAGAAACTCACCTGATTATAGTCGACTACAGCGTTTATCTCTGCTTCGTATTCCCTCTTTAACTGTTAACACAGTAAGGCATTTATCACTCTTTAATTCTTAACTATCTTATAGTTGCATCATTAAACTCTTCCATAATTCCAACATGATACCTCGTGATTTATCAAGTAAAGGATAGCCAGGTAGAAGATTAGTTGGGGTGGCAGGATCCTTTCAGCATTTTAGCCTTTCGGAAAATCCAACAACCAGATCCCAAGTAATCGGCCTAGACACCATCCTCGTAAGTAAATCACTCGGTATTATTTTTGGAATTACGAATAATATAACCTCTACATATTATAGTTTAACACTTATAAACTACTAGAGAAATACAATAGTGATTACTCACTTAAGATTGGCGTTTTCGCAAAGCCTTGACACGTTTTCCGTTCCGCTCTTCCAACACTTCCTGAGCACCTCGTTACCAGCTACCGCTCGCTCCCTACTCCTCCCGACCTATTTTTCTCACCAGAACACTCCTCGATATCGTAAGGTTGTTTGGTGTTTGTTGTGGGTTGAAATGAAGAAGTTGAGCCTCTATTTATAGGGCTTGAAAACACTATTCACGACGTCATCACGACGTCATCACGACATCATCGTCGACGTCATCACGAGGTAAGCGCTTACTTCATTTCTCGGGTACTATTCACGCCGGAGTACTATTCACACTGGAGTTACTATTCACGCCGGAGTTACTATTTACGCCGGAGTTACTATTCACAATTTTTTTTTGAAAAACGGTCGTTACAAGTTCTCCCCCCCTTTATAAGATTCCGTCCCCGGAATCTCCAACGTTGACATACACTTATTCTTCCACTCAATCATTCTCTATTTCAACACAATATGGTTGTATTAGTAAACCCAAAGGGTATTACCACAATACTAGCACATTAACCACCTCTAATCAACTAGGCCAACCTATTGAGATTATAAAGTACTCGTTATGTAATCTCATACACTCACAATACAGACATCATGGATGCAAGGTACTTGTTATGCATCGTATAATCACATGTTCACCACATCATATCACAACCCCTGCTCTTAACAACCTCAACAGCTCAGCTATTCACCAAACACCCAACTGTATGTGTGTTAGAACTGCCAGCCAATAAAGCCATCACAACACTTGTATGTGGTCCCACCACAATTACTGCTCATAAGATCCACAACACATATGTGGTCTTACCAAATGTGGCCCCACTAAATAAGTGGTCACAACCACAAGTACTATTAACCCCCAGAATAAATGGTCACAACTACAAGTTACCAGTGGCCCCACGGAATAAGTGGTCCCAACCACAAGTACAAGTAGCCCCATAGCATAAGTGGTCCCAACCACAATACTAGTAGCCCCACCTAATAAGTGGTCCCAACTACAAGTATAAGTGGCCCCACAGAATAAACAGCTTTTCGCTTTAAAGGCTTAACAGTTAACACACATACGACTGCACAGCTCTACAACCAACCACGTGACACCAAGAATCCTCATATCAGCTCAGCCTCCACATACAACTACAAAATTTCCACCCACAATATGATACCATATCCATGGTTGTCACCACTTAATACTCATGTATTCGTCCGCACAACTAATATCAACTAGATATTCAACCAGCTACCGACACAGTTTATCCACGGTTACTTGCTTACGGGTTACCTACTTAAGAGGTATTCACTTAGTCATTTACCCAACACACATATGCTAACAAGATAGTTATCTTGGTCAGTTAGCAATATTTTCTCAACTCATTATTTTCATATACTAACAGATTTTAAGTACATGATACACTGATAGGCCACATCTAGCCTATTATGATACATTCGTTCATAGTATTCACTACCTACATGAATACCCTTACGCCACACCACTATGTCATCTGCACTCTCACAAGTTGTTATTATATGTCCATCCCGTATACACGTACATCTCTTGTACGGGAATGGATAAAACTCTAATTCTGCAAACATACGACACCACGTATAAAACCTTATGTTTCTAACATGTACACGTATATCTGTACGTATACTTTTCACATCTATATACTGCATTAGTTCACGTATGTCTTCTTCCAAATTATGCCATCCAGTTACTGGATCCCAATTTCTGCTGATACGCTCACATACATCCTCAGCCTTCATCATTATCGTACTACAGTCATCTGACACACTTCGTATATAAAACTTGTTAACCAGCAACTGTAGATGACCTGGAAGCCTCACATATATCTCCATATCTGGAAATGAAATTTGCGACATATGCTCTTCTCTAAATAACATTACGTTTATTTATAGTCAATCAAAATCGACTATTCTAGCAATCAACATCTTCTTTTTATCATCCACTATCTGTGCTTTTCTTAGTAACGAAGAAACTTAACGTGTCACTTTTGCACAGCTCATCTACTATAGTCACATCAACTGTTCATTACTTAATTATTAAGAAATGAAACGTCACTAGATTCTCAATCTCCAGCGTCCTAATTGATCCCAATAAACTCTATAATTGCCAACCAATAGAATGGACAAATACAGTTTATCAGCATATACACCAATTAGTTATACCCTCAGTGCATTGGATTCCTTACGACCAACTCCCGATTCGAACGCGGATCCTGTGCTTTCAATAGTAGGAGCTCTACTACTATCTTCCACACCTATCCTCGTTCGTTTCAGAACTTGTCCAGAAGTCTCCAATTCACTTCTCACGATAATTTTACCACCTACACCCCAGGTTGTTTTACGAACATAGTCGTAGAAAATTTTTCACATAAAATGATTTACCTTATGGATATCACTTATCAAGGAACATGCAACTTGGCCAACTCAAAAATTCTAGGACTATTTAGTTCATACTGCCTACACTTTAATGGCATTTAAGCACACATATATTACAGAAATAGCAACAAAGACTAAGCACTTAACCTTTTCCCCACTGACGTCGGCTGACGGTACACACTGCGTCTTTGCAACAACATTCATTTAACCCCTTACTCGAAAAACAACATATAATTTCTTGTAAAAATATTTTCAAAGAAAACTTTGAAGTCTCAAGCTTGAGATCAAAACCCATCAAGTGAGTCTGATTCACTCTAGCCTTGGCTCTGATACCAACTTGTAACACCCGGTTTTTAATAAAACATCTTCATTTAAATAGTATCAGTTGAAAACTAAATTCGATCTATTCAACAAAATAATATAGGTATTCAGTTTCTTTTATGTTGTTGTGTGTAATTTGTGGGACCAGTTAGCCCTTACAGAATCTTCTAAGCTTAAGGCTTTCAGACCTTACATTGCTAGGATGGAAGAGTAGCAGTTGGTGAATTTTTATGACTTATTATATTTAAATATAGATTCTAAAGTTCAATATCTAAATTATTAAATCACTTTACATTTCCATGGTCAAATTAACTTATATGAATTGAGTGTTTTTTAACCCTAGCCATTTTTTATCCACCTAAATAAAATTTAGTTACACATTTTTTGTCCTTACATGCTTTGATGTTCAAGTTGGAGATAATGATGTTGACCTCCTTAATTGATGTTTAAATTGGTGATAGAGCAATGGTGAATCACCTTTATGATTGATAAATATCATTTTGGTGGATTTTTATGACTCATTATATTTAGATATAGATTCTAAAGTTTAATATCTAAATTATTAAATTACTTTACATTTCTATGGTCAAATTAACTTATATGAATTGAGTGTTTTTAACCCTAGCCATTTTTTATCCACCTAAATAAAATTTAGTTACACATTTTGTGTCCTTACATGCTTTGATGTTCAAGTCGGAGATAATGATGTTGACCTCCTTAATTGATGTTTAAATTGGTGTTAGAACAATGTTTATAATACTTTGAGTGATTATCTATTGTAACACCCGGTTTTTAATAAAACATCTTCATTTAAATAAATATCAGTTTATTCAATAATTAACATTTTGAAGATATTTAGAAATCATTTTAAACATCAATTCACCGCATGAATCCCCAATTAAGCAGCATCAGTGTGTACTCGTCATGCCTGGCCGTCATTTCCACCTGTACAACCTGAAATAGTAATTTAATAGGGAAAGGATAAGCACACGGCTTAGTGAGTTCCAACAACTACACAGCATATCAGTTACACATACTTTACCCCTAACAGGAAAAATACAACCACACATCACATAATCTGCCCTACCCAGTATATTGGATTATAACCTCCTATACGTATCTGCTCAGTAAATCTAATTCCCCTGCTCAGCACTTAAAGTCGTGCATACCCTGTACGTCGAGTCATGCGTATCTGCTCAGTGTATTTTGCACGTTTCTCTATATTACTCAGTACGTCGAGCCCACACACACCATAACCCAACCCATACAATTATAACAGAAAGATATATATCAATAATATACACACAACTTGGTACTATTTACCAACATCTTATAAACATCTTATAAGCACACAAAAATACGGTAAAGGACATATAACGTCCACACCATGTAGTGAGAAACTCACCTGATTATAGTCGACTACAGCGTTTATCTCTGCTTCGTATTCCCTCTTTAACTGTTAACACAGTAAGGCATTTATCACTCTTTAATTCTTAACTATCTTATAGTTGCATCATTAAACTCTTCCATAATTCCAACATGATACCTCGTGATTTATCAAGTAAAGGATAGCCAGGTAGAAGATTAGTTGGGGTGGCAGGATCCTTTCAGCATTTTAGCCTTTCGGAAAATCCAACAACCAGATCCCAAGTAATCGGCCTAGACACCATCCTCGTAAGTAAATCACTCGGTATTATTTTTGGAATTACGAATAATATAACCTCTACATATTATAGTTTAACACTTATAAACTACTAGAGAAATACAATAGTGATTACTCACTTAAGATTGGCGTTTTCGCAAAGCCTTGACACGTTTTCCGTTCCGCTCTTCCAACACTTCCTGAGCACCTCGTTACCAGCTACCGCTCGCTCCCTACTCCTCCCGACCTATTTTTCTCACCAAAACACTCCTCGATATCGTAAGGTTGTTTGGTGTTTGTTGTGGGTTGAAATGAAGAAGTTGAGCCTCTATTTATAAGGCTTGAAAACACTATTCACGACGTCATCACGACATCATCGTCGACGTCATCACGAGGTAAGCGCTTACTTCATTTCTCGGGTACTATTCACGCCGGAGTACTATATTCACACCGGAGTTACTATTTACGCCGGAGTTACTATTCACATTTTTTTTTTGAAAAACGGTCGTTACATCTATCATTAAAACACATAGAAATGAGTTCCCGATATGATTATGGATGTTTTGGGTTAAAATAGGCAAATAACCTCAAATTTTGTGAAAATTCTATGCATAGCATGGTTGGATGGATATTCAGCATTTTGCATGCATGTATGCTCATTGTATACATAGAGGGAGTCTTTTGGTTCTTTGTGATCATTTTACATCATAATGTAAACCATTTCACCTAAAGGCATACAATTGTGCACAACATTTAATGTTGTACGCATAATTAAAAATTTATTGTTTATCATACAGTTGTATGCAAGAAGTGCATGCATATGCACTTGGAGTGTATAAATATACCATAGAAATGCATATTTGTATGAATCTAACATGATGGAAGTTATATAAATGTTTCGTGTAAAGGTTATTTATACCTTATATTTGATTAGTATGACTTATAGGTTAAAAAGATACATCTTAAGGTGCTAAGAAATCATGTAAGGAAAATTATTGAATTGAGTTCATTACCTAAGAACACATGTCCCTAAATATGATATTTCCATTTGAACCTTTCTTCGATTCAATTTAACAATTGCATAATATATATGGAATGTTATATGTAATACGTTGCACATTCATGATGTCATTTTACGAAGAGTTTTGAAATAAGGAAAATTTTTCTTGTTTTGAATTGCTTTTTGATTATGATCATGTGCGTCCATTTTGGGAGGAGTTTGAGACATTTGTGGCCACTTGGGACTTAGGTACTTAATTTGAGATGTCTATGAAAACATTCTAGACGGTCTTGTATATACGATATGATTTTCACCCCACATGTGGTACATATGTGGTCGACATAGGTACCTAGTAAGATTGTGTTGGGAGTGCTTAGTATGTTTTTGTTAACTTTACACATGATATATATGCTATTCCAGTATTTTTAAGATGTTTTGAATTGCATTTGTTTACATTATTTACACTAATGTTTATTGAGATTTATAGATGGTTTTTAACAATGTAATTGTTGTTTCTATGTTTTTCACCATATATTAAGCTTTGATTAAAACATTGAGTTTTAAAATGCTCTTTTGTTGGTTTGCATTGTGTATGGATATCATGAATATATATATATATATATATATATATATATATATATATATATATACACACACACTTATAAATAATAACACTAAGAATGCTCAATATACTCCTCAAGCCTAACTTATTATTTTGACATGTGTTTAGATTAAGAGATCTAGTTGAAGACTAAGTAAGGATCATGATTTTGGATATTTAGAAGACCTATCTACCATATGTCGAGTTATTACTTTTACCTTTTGTCTCTTGATGTTATTGATACAACCACGTATCCTTTAAACTATTGTAATCTTAAACTTTAAAAGATTCAAATGTATGGCACCTAATCTGTAACTTTATTTTACAAAGGTTTCTAATAACTTTCAATTAAAATGACAATCAAAGAACACATACGATGAGTGTTTCACAATCACCTACAAGCATACCAATAACTTAATCAAATACAACGCACTTGCAACCATTAAAATAGATAGAAAATGTCAAGCATGCCATTTGAAAGACATGATACCATGTCAAAATACATCAACTTAAGCATATAACAATTAAAATAAAAATATATCAACTATACCCATTGAAATTAATCAATCATGCCTGCACTAACACATTTTCAAGCAGAAAACCATGCAATCAAGCACACATGCAAGTACCAAATGTTAGATATGTAACAAATTCAAAATTTTAATATTTCAATTTAACAGACAATTCCTAATTTACTAACTCAAATATTCAAATAATTTGTAAGCACAAATATCAAGCAAATTATTCTAACACACATGTAAAGATGACATTTCAAAATAAGCCATCAATCTTGTCAAGTTACTTATAAAATCAAAAAATACAATTATTTCCAACTATGATACAAATTTGAGCATGTAATTCAAAGTATTGCAATTTATGACAAACACGCAAATAATAAATAGGATAAATTCTAAAAAGACACTAAGTTTAAAAAAATTCGATTTTGACATTATATTAATTTTTTCAAGTTTTCAATTTTTTCAAATTAAGTCACTATGTTTTTAATTTTGTTTCAATTTCGACCATTTGACCCGTCAATCGGTTGTCAGCTGACATGGCATTATGACGTGTCAGTATTTGATTATTTGATGCTGACATGACATGCTGATGTGGCACCTAAGTGTCAAAATTGAAAACATAGTAACTTAATTGGAAAAAATTGAAAACTTAGTGACGTAATTGAAACAAAATAACACAATATCAAAATCGATTTTTTTAAAAACTTAATGTCTTTTTTGGAACTTGCCATACATTTTTAAAAAATATAAATACGTCTTTTTACGGTTTTAGTAGTATAGATATATTTTTTACAAGTATAAATACGTATTTTTATATTTTAGAAGTATAGATACATTTTCAGAAGTATATATACGTATTTTTATGCTTTTAAAAATATAAATACGTTTTTTTGCATATAAACACGTATATATCAGTAAAAGACGTATTATAAAACAAGTTCAAGTCTCTTTCTTAATATGTTTCCATTATAAATATGTTTTTGATCGATACAATATATGATTATATGCAAAATACTTATTTTTATGTTTTTAGAAATATAAATATGTTTTGTTTTGCATATAATCACGTATCCTGTCAATCAAAAGCATGTTTATAATGGAAAAATACTGAGAAAGAGGCTTGAATTGGTTTTATAATACGTCTTTTAATGATATATACATGTTTATATGGAAAAGATATAAAAATGCATATTTGTACTTGTAAAAATAAATCAATACTTTTAAAAACGTAAAAAGACTTATTTATAGTTCTAAAAAATATAGGACAAATTTCAAAAAAGAAACTAAGTTTTCAAAAGACTTTCAATTTTGACAATATGTTAATTTATTTCAATTAAGTCATTAACTTTTCAATTTTTTCTATTTAAGTTACTATGTTTATAATTTTATTTCAATTTTGACACTTGGGTGCCACATCAGCATGTCATGTCAGCATCGCATCATCAAAGACTGACACAGCATCATGCCACGTCAGTTGGTTACCGGGTTGACCGGTCAATTAGTCAAAGTTGAAACAAAATTGAAAATATAATGATTTAATTTGAAAAAATTGAAAACTTAGTAACTTAATTGAAAAAATAAATAACACAATGTCAAAATCGATTTTTTTTAAAAACTTAGTATATTTTTTCAAATTTTCCATAATAAATACTCAAAATTTACCGTGAATGATCACTTAAACACATAATATGGCAAATACGATAGAAAATCATGTATATAATACAAATATATCCTACCACGAAGTTCAAAAAATCAAATACAAAAAATTATGTACGAACATATAATCATTATTTGGTATTTGATTAATGCATTATTTATGACAAATATTGTTTATTACCTGATAAACACGATATAATATGAAATGTTCACAAATATAACTTTTAATTTCACATGTGAAATTACACAAAAATGTCGTATATAAATTAACACAAATGTCTTACATTCCAGAATTTCCCATAAGGATCATTTTGATCATCCCTCTAAACGCATCAAAGAGACACCAACATGTCAAACCTTTGCCGCTACCAGCCCATCTCCACTCTAGAGCGTCTTTAATCCAAGTTAACAACCCGGATTAGATACCCAACTTGACAAAATCTGCACAAAAAACCGCATTGACATCTTAACGGCCCCAGGAGCTAACTCGCAGATCAATGTACTGAACCTCCAAGCCTGCAAAGAAGACAGACTCCAGACACACACACACACACACACACACATACCAAAGAAGACTAAGACTGACTCCACACACACACACACACACACCCCCCCCCCCCCAGTTTCTAGCTTTCAGCTAGAAACTGGTTGTTGTAACTTTTTTTTTTGGACAACATTGTTTGATAAAAGTAGCTGTTTACTTTTAAAAGTGTAAAATAATATAAACTCAAAAGCTAAAAACTATAAGTTCTCATACGTCATTTGAAGTAGCTTTTAGATTAACAGTTTTTTGTTTAAAATAAAAGCTAAAAACTCCTGCTGCCGAATGAAATTCTTGTTTTTTCGAGTTTTTTCTTAAAAACTAAAAGCTAAAAGCTTATAAAAGCTCTCAAAACCTGCGTACTTAATACACACGTAGAGAATTTATAAGAAATATTGTCTACAGTTGAAGGTTGTTATTAAACTAGACTTGTAATTTGCATTTCATATTTATTTGTACAAAAAGGATTTTAATCCAACAAATAATAATAATAATAATAATAATAATAATAATAATAATAATAATAATAATAATAATAAGCAATGTTTGCATGTGTTAAAAGCATTATAATTTTAATTTGAAATTTTAATAATAAGTTTTACAATATTTGATTGACTTGAACCGAAAAAATAGAATTATTACGTGATAAAAAATATGTTATGTTGATTGAAAGTCATATGTGAGCCGTTAGAAAAATAGGTTTTGAATATTAATAATTTAATATAATTTGGATAATTTCTAAAATCGCGTTAGAAATAATTTTTCGAAATTTGTAATTTGTACCTATTGTCCGAGGTTACACGAATTCAGACTTGAGATAATCCAAGAAATCAATCTGGATCCAGGCAAATCCGAAATTGCAAAAACACAGAATAACTTTGTTTTGTTTTGTGTTCTTTGAGACAAAAATTGGCAGAGTAACAATACCTAAATCAATCATACTCGCATGCATCAACCGAAATGTTTATATAGAGAACATGTGGTTAACATCACTGACTTGACTTTGCATATGTTTCTAGCTGTTACGGTCAGCTGATCTTCTTTGGGGTCTGTATTTATTTTGATTCTGATTAGGCTCACACTTTGCTCAATAGATCTGATGTTAATATGTAAAAAAACCTCTTATAATAGGTTAAAGGATGTCCTTTTTTGTAAAAATATTTCAAAGTTTCATCCTTAAATTATAAAAATATTCTTAGAGTGGTTACACTAAAAAGTGAAAAATAATAATAGTTTTTATGAAATTTAATATATGATGGTTAAACAAGGTTATCGGGAAACCTCTTATGATGGAGGGTATGAGCCATTCTCATCCTTCTCATCCATAGCATAGTCTCTCTTCTACGTTATAGCGTCAGATTAGCAATTTGTCAAACATTTTTCTCATACGGTCAACCATTTTCTTATCCCTCCCATTCTAGCAAGATGTACAAGTATCAAAGCCAGATGTACAAGTAGAGTAAAGGAGAGAGACATAGGAAGAAAATAACGCGCATCATGTATTTGGATCTTGCTTCCAGATACTAGGACTCCGTGAATGGTGTTCTCGACGATACCACAAGAAACTTAGGCTGTGTTTGACAGTATCTGAATGGTTAAGAGTTGAATGATTTAGAGGTCTGAACAGTCAGAGGCTCTGAATGATGTTGTCTCTGAATGAAAACATACTATTTGATTAAGCCTCTGAATAACTGTTTTGAACCATGAAAATGATCATTTTACCCTTATTAAAATAATAATATATACTAACAAACTCTTTTCAATATGAAATAAGGAAAAAAGAAACATCTCGCTAACAAATGAAAAAAAACCCACCGGATCAAATTCAACGTCAAAGATGAACCTGTCGGCGGTGTAGCAGGCGTCGGAGATGTAGCAGTCGCCGAAGAAGGAACGATTGCGTCACAAATGGAGATGGAAGCTGCAAAGGCTGGCCGGACATGGAGATGAAAGTTGGAAGGAGGACAGGAGGGTTGATTGGCGTCTTAGAGGCGGAGGCAGGAGGACAACGGCATGAACAAGGGAGGCGGAGGCTAGGGTCGCGCCTGATGAATGATGAACGGCTGAACAACTACAGGCTATTGCTGCGATTGACGATGACCGGAAGCAGGTAGGAAGAGAAGAAAACCGACCACCAGAACAAGGGAGGCGGAGACGTTGTCGGCAGTAGAACCGACGACCGGAACAAGGTAGCGGTAAGAAGCTTGCTGTGCGATCAGTTGAGAAAGAGAAAGAGAACGAGAAGGAAAAGATACGGCTCGAAGAATAGGATTAGGGCTAAGGGTATTTTTGGAATATCGTTGTTAGAACTCTCATTCAGACTTACCATCATCCCTTAATGGTTCAGAGGCCAATAAGAGGCTCTGATTCATTCAGACGTGACAATATTACGAATCAAACGCTCTTATCTGTTCAGAGCCTCTTAATCATTCAGATTAAGAGGCTATCAAACACACCCTTACTCCCGTCCTGCATGATTTTTTAAGGATATCGACCACACTTAAACACTATTACAGTGGCTGTTTTAAACAAATACTTTCTTCGATAGAAAGATATTATTTTGATGATTAAACCGAGAAAATTCAAATTATAAAAAATATTATATAATTTATCATCTGAGAAAATAATCAATAATCCATCAATTATTTACAACTTTCACATTTGGTTTCTAACTAAATAATTGCAATTTGCAAATTTGTTAGTAACGTGCTTCATATCATTTTCCTCATGTATCACACATATGACAAATCCACAGGTAATCTGATAAATTCACAATCCAAAAATCAAAAATATATTATACAAATTTATATACTCAACCATGCATATGTTTTTCTATTCCACTTCTTTGTTTTACTCGTCTCTTTATTCTTGGTCAAAAGTTATGACGAAATGGTCCATTATTAGTTTGTAAAAGGAGGATGCACCTTTATATTCGAGTACCTTTTCCAGTATTGCAATTTTAGACCCTTAATCCAGAAGAAAAAAAAAAAACAGTATTCTAATTATGATATCAAACAATATAAACTTACAAATAGGTAAACTATGAAAAAATATTAATCGTAGTATGCATATATGAAATGCTTTGAAATGAAATTCGCTCAAGTTCAAATCTCACGGATTTTAGCTTTGGAATGACATGCCGTTAAGAAAAACTTATGATTTTAAGGGTTTACTATTTGTTAGCATTTAGATTCGTATAATTTTTTTGGTACAATCCACTAGAATTTTAAAATGATCGGAAAGTACAGATCTTTAAATCTCTATGAAATTTAACTGTAGCCTTATATGGGTTGTTCGGTGAATTTGGGCCATCAAAATTGGCCCAACTATTTTGAGTTAAACATGGCTACATCACATACACCCATAAAGATCGGGTCAACAATTTACCTTTAATGGGCTAAATATCGAGTGTTGAAACTTTTATGTCCAATAATTGGCCGATTAAGTATAACAATTAGTGCTTCGTAGTAGAAATTAGTGCAACCATTGTTATCTTGTAAAAAAATTGATCTATCGTAACATAAAACTTATATTTTGGGATTAATTGTATAAAGTCATGTATACATCTGATAGCACACACAATAGTATTTTATCAACTTAATTAGTCATTGCAACATATTAGGATGCTAGGAGGCACAAAATTAAATGAAAATGTTTTATCTCTAGTTAAACATGTAAAATATGTATATCTAAAAAGGTAAAAAGAACTACAAAATTATAAAATATATGTGTAGGCATAGAGCATGCTTGACAACGTGTCTTTGAGAGTTTTTAGTTTTTAACTTTAAATAAAGCTTGAATTAAAAAAATCTCTGCTTGAGAGTACGAGCATAAACTTTTATTTTAGAGCAGAAAACTCATGATCAAGAAACAACTTGAAGTAGTTTTTAAGAGTTTTAGGGCATGCTTGACAAAACTAGTTGAATGTTGTTGTTTGTGTAGAATTGTTTGAAAAAAATTAGTTGTCACCTTTAAATGTGAAAAATTACAGGTTTCCATCCGAAGAAAAAATATCAAATTTTCTTTTCACGAAAAAACTGAAAAAATGTCCAGTGTTTTATGCAAATAACACTTTATGCTATATTGCATAATATACTTTTCCGGAGAAAAAACATTTTCACTGGATGGAAACATATAATTGGGTAAAAATATAAAAACTAAAAGGCGATGTCTTACTTAGATTGTAACAGAATAAGTCTGGTTTAGAAAACATAAAATGTTAGGTTTTCGTAAAAATGACCCTACTTTAAAACCAAAACATATTATTTCAATTCTTTGCTAATTGTCTAGTTTTTTTTTTCTATCATAGTTCACCTGATACGTTTTAAACAATACATTGGGTAAACACATAATATAAATTATGGATAACGCTAAATTATACCAAGAATAATAGTTTGCGATAACCATGGAGTTCTTTATAAACTTGAGTAACAGTGAACATTTTTCTTTCGTTTGGAACATGTATATTTTAATCTTATAATAATCTTAAGCCATACAAGTTACAACATGTTAATATTGTAGATCTTTACCTAACACAAAGGTAGGTATAAACATAAAACATCTACATTATATTTGGCCAGATTTCACCCTTAACTAACATTTGTAGTTAGCATAAACAAGTGTGAACGTCTCGTCATTTTGTTTCTCTTACTTCAAATTCAACGCCACATTAGTTTCACAATAATAGAAAAATGCATGTATCGAAAATGATTTTAATCTCAACTTTTATATTTAAATAAATATTCACCTACATGTACAAATATTTTTAAAAAGGATACATTTTAAATAAACTATCAAGACGTTTGAAAAAACTACATAAGAAGAGAAATAACTAGAAAAATATTACAATATCAATTTTACCGATCACGGCTAACCGATTTGGCTTTACTTTTAAGTTTTAATCCACACAAACAACTATTTCATGATTTCATCTACTAATTTTACTACTGATAATTTGACACCATTAAACACTAGATTATTTATAACTTTCGAAATGAACATTAAACACTAGACTATTTATAACTTTCCAAATGAACCATATCGATGAGCGCGTCTCTCAATCATTAAGTTAAATAATTAAAATACTGGATCAACAGTTATGAATTTATGATCATATTTCGATATATAGGCTTACGATTGATTAGTCGATCCACCGTCTGGTGATTATTAAGGACAATTTTTTTTTTTCGAAATAACATTATAATAAATAAATTTCAGAAAAAACATTATAATAAATTGCATGTACTTTTTACGACTCTAAATAAAAATATATTATAATATCACTCTTTGAAGTTGAAATACCTTGGTGACTTTGTCCTTTACACGGTTACCCCACATAGCCACCTACCACTCCACACAGCCCACACATAGACCGCATTTGACAACATCCCTTTTTAGTAATTTTCAACTCTCACCAACCCCTTTCTTATAATTTTTATTGATTTATTGTTTTATCAATTTATTAACTAATACTTAATTAGTTTAACCTCACATCGTTACCAATTTAATCACTTCGTACCACCAACTAAATGATATAAGGGCTAATCACCAAATGACTAAAATAAGATGTGTTACATCACTAGATGATCAAATGTTACATATTTATTTCGAAATAATTAATCATTTTGCGTTAAACGGCAAGGCTCTGACAAATTAATTTTAAAGTCAAACAAATTCAAATTCGTTGGATATTTGGATAAACTAAAACATACTACTACTTTACATAGAACAAAGTGTTTGTCGCACATGATGCAAATTTCTCGTAAAATGAGTCTATTTCCAGGAAAGATGGCGGGAATTGTGTCGAACTTGATTTTTTTTTTTTTGGAACAACGAGATGATGAACATTTGTTTGCAATCAACTCACATCATGATGTTGTTGATGCGTGTTCTAGAACAAATGAACCTCGTTGGTCTAGTAGGTTTGTCAACGAGAGATATGATTATCTTACATAGAATGATGAAAAGGGAATAATAATTGTTCAAGATAAACCAACTAACTATCATGAAACCATATCAAAGTTGGATTTTGAAGGGTGGCTTGAAGCGATAAATTTCATGATGCAGTCCATGTATGATAATCTAGTATGAGACTTGGTTGATCCATCAAAGAATTGTAAGACTATTTGGTACAAGTAGGTATTAAATAAAAAATAGAAGACTTGCATGATGGTAACATATATGCTTATAAAGCACAACTAGTTCATGGTCTCAATATTCTCACTATCCTTAAGTAAATATCCTCATATCATTTTGCTTTATAAGATTTAACTAGTTGTGGATACGAGATTCGTTCTTATGAACAAAAAGAAACTCATACATTCTAATCAGACTAAAATTTTGATATTTTTTACCCCATTGTATACAACATTTGGTCTCTCCAACATCTCTTTGGCATAATTGCAACTTTCAACTTGATTATAAACATCATAAGGAAGAGAATTATAGATAGCATATATAACCCTCATATCAAGGTTAACCTTCGCCTTGTCATTATTTTCCTGTTGATTTGATGGTATTATAATGCTTCCAAAGGAGAAGTAGATTTAGAAATTTAGAATGTCGGGTCATAAGGACAACTGTTGATGATTTCTAGCTTCTTATTGTCCATGTCTTCTAAGACCATCATGGCTTGTTTTAACTATATAGAGAAATTATTCTTATAAAAAGGACATTTTCTGCTAGAGTTGGAATTAATTTGAACATTCAACATGATGAATCAAGCGGGTTTCAAAAGGAAGATAATTTAATAACAAAAATAACATATCTTAGAATAAAGATTCTAAAACAACTCTGATACCAATTGTTGATACCATATTATTTGATGTAATAATAAGAATACATAGTATAATGAAACTAATATTTGATTTTACAGTTTCAAAGATGGAAACACAAAAAAATTGATACACACATCAATCTATTTACACTTCCTTATGAATGCGTTCATTATGGACACAAATAAACATTTTAAACCAATAATCCAAATTCAAAATCAATGGCTCAAACTTAAGCTTAACGCTTAATTAAAACATACTTCAACCATCTTGAAAACTACAAACTTAAAGCATTATATCTGCAACTTGTAGTTCATGAATCATTTTTTATCCAAAATAATTTGATTAATAAATTTTAAAAGTTTGAGTTCTTGTTTGCTATGTACCCATATAAAAATTCCTCATGTACTCACCTTGATAACTTTTGGAGACAAGCAACTAAGTTTCCACCACACCTTTATCCTTATCTTGATCACCAATCTTCATAATACCTATTAATAACCACATATGATTTATACATATTAGTTTCTAATTCATAAACTTATCATTACAAATAAACAACAGGTGGGGACCTAGCCCCCGGCGACTGAACGAAGGGGGGCCTCGGCCCTGGAAGGGGAGCCCCAGTTTTTTATTCGTAACTAGGGAGAGATGGCTAGAGAACAGTCGTCTCAGGAATCGTTTAGTCAACTTGGCCTCAGAGACCGTTTTTCAACTGTCTTGTACGCTACCGGTCATTGAGGAATACTTAGGCTTAGAGGCTGGTCCCCCTTTCTCGCATAAAAGCGATCAGAATTCGAACACGCCGTGTTGAGCCAGGCATTCATTTTTTTCATGAATATTCATAGTCTCGGCTGGAATAAAAAAAGATTCTCCGCTCTGCTCCAGGAAGCACCCAATGCGAAAGAGAGGAAGTACAAGTCTACTAATCATAGATATAAATCTTGAATTAGCATTTAACCAAAACTTCACTTCCATAGCATACCATTCCTTCCTTTGGTGGGATTAATGTTGATAGCTGATTACAAAGCTTCACAATACACAATAACCTTATTTCACCATGTTATATCTTTACTAGTAATGTACAAGACTCATATTTTTTAGTTATTGATAATTACAACCTTCTAAATTATTAATTTTCATCAATCACATAATAATCATCCTTAATCATACATAATCCATCATAATATTGTGAGGTTTAGCTAACAAAAATCCAAAAACAAGTGAGCCATCTCAACTTCCATGATTTTATGGATAATGAAATCAAAACAGGTACCAACATAGCATCATTTATGCATAGTCAAACATTATTCATGATCAATTTCATATTTCTCCCAAAATGTCAAAAACTAGGGTTCATCTACTCCCTCAATTTCCATGAAATTAAATCAAACAAAAAGATGAAAAAGTTATTATTACCTTGATTGTATACACCCACTAGTTTCAACAAAAACACAACTAGAGTGTTCTTAGAGAGATTTTTGAAGAGAAAGTGTGGAAAATGGCTCATATGGCTTACAAATTCGTAATAGGCCAATGTAATTAAGTGGAATACACTTGGAAACATTTTGGGACATGGAATAGCAAGTTGCTGCCCAAAATGGGTTAATTTGGTCGTGCTACGCACTTCATGATTGTCCTGCGGCCCGCATAGACGAAGCACAAATCCTTTCAAGGCCCAGACACGACATCAATAAGAGTTTGTTCCAGTGTTGAAGCTTACGCGACCCGCACCAATGCCTTAAGGTTTTCATGTGACCCACAAACATGAAGAGCCTAACACTTAGATTTATTTCTTAGCACTTCCAGTTTTGCATACTTTTTGCTCAACATGTAACCCTCGTAACTTCTTCATACAAACTCATTTATCACAAACTTTATATGTCAGAAAAGGTGAGGAAATAATCTACAAATTTAAGTTTACTGATTTTTCCTAAATCTCTCTATATTTCTCGGTATTTGTCTTCAAACGTGGCTAAATATAAGTTTTTGTCAGTTTTTGTCACTTTTCACATCTTCATAACTTCTTCATCTCAACTGCAATTGCTCTCATTCTTTTTCCTGTATTTTCTTCTCCTTAAGCTCTACATTTTTTATGATGACAAAAATTTGCCAATACCCTTTTAATCTGGAGAAAATCATTTACCAAGATGGACCATAAATATGTTATTTTTCTCATAACATTTATATTTCCCATTTTACCCTTGTTTCTATACAACTCATTTCTACAAGACTCAAATACCTAAAATGACTTAGTGGAATGTCTTAATTCATGAACTTTTATATTTTACCCGTTTTGACCATTTTGCCATTCATTAAGCACTTAACTTAATTGGCTAAATACCAAACTTCTATTCAACATCACTTTTCATAGTTTTATAATGTTACAAAATTTCACTTCGTTACATTTACCTACCCCTTATTAGGATTCCGACCCAAAATCATTTCATAGTTTACAAAAATTTAAGTAGCAGATATTTATTTCCTCCTTTCTTTCAAAAGTTAAACTTGATCACAATGAGTGTTTCCATTTGATCAACATAATATCAATTTCTTTGTTCCTTAGTTTCTTAGTATTTGCTTCCAAAATAGCTTCGGGTACTTCTATTATTTTGTTAGGAGTCTTCACCTTTAAATCTTTCAAAGGAATTATTTCATAATCTTTTCAAATATATTTCTTTAAATAACATACAAGAAACATCTCATGTATTCCTTTGAGTTCTTGCGGCAATTCTAGTTTGAAAGCTTGTACTCCTATTTTCTTTAAAATCTTGAAAGGTCCAATATATCTTGGACTTAATTTACCCCTCTTGCCAAATCTTATCACATCTTTCCATGGTGACACTTTCAACATTACGAAGTCACCTTCTTTCATATCATATGGTATTTTCTTCAAATTTACATAACTTCTTTGCATATATTGTGTCGCCCTCATGTTATCTTGAATCAGACCAATCTTTTCGTTTGTTGTTTTTATAATTTTCGCCCCCGTGAGCTTGGTTTCACCCGCTTCCAACCAACATAAACGTGTTCTATACTTCCTACAATAAAGTGCTTCAAAGTGTGGCATTCCAATGCTAGAATGATAACTGTTATTGTATGCAAACTCCACAAGGGGTAAATGTTCATCCCATTTGCCACCAAAATCTATAACACATGATCTTAACATGTCTTCAATGGTTTGGATGGTTCTTTCACTTTGACCATCCATTTGCAATGTATTTCAAAATCTTGATGTAAATCTTGGGTCTCTATAGGACACTATAGAGGACGCCACACCATGAAGCCTCACCACTTCAGCAATATATATATCTATATATATATATATATATATATATATATATATATATATATATATATATATATATTCTAACTTTTCAAGAGGTGTAGTTTCTTTGATGGCTAAGAATAAAGCATTTTTTGGTCAGCTTATCAATAGGCTCGGTCTAGACAGTGGGCAACCCGGGAGGTCGCCCAAGGCTCATGTCTCCCGGAGAGGGGGGGGGGGGGGTTCCGGGGTTATAATAATCGATTTAGCAATTATCAAAATGGGGGGGGGGAGGTTGCATAAGGCCTATTAATAGGAACATGTACCGTTCAATCGAGTAAACGAAAACAACAAGCAAATTCAATTCTTGGTTAGGGTACGTATCGTTAGGACCACAATGACCTGATAAGTGATAACAATCGATTTATCAATTAGTGAAAGGGGTGTACCGTGTACCTACCATTCAATCGATAAATTAGGGGTTCATGATCAGCTTGCAATCAACAAATGAATTCGACTGTCAAGACTCGAAAAATTAGGGGTAGGGGATAAGATTTCAATAGTATTCTTCGATCGATCAATGCTCGAATCAATTTAGTAATCATGAACACAATATAGTGAGACAGTGAGACGTGACTCGTGAGAGACAAATCTAAGAGCGACCAAAAACAGAAAGAGATGCGGGAAGGGAAAAAGGCTTCCAAATTTGGAATAGAAATGTGACACCCAATTTCTACTGTTTTTAAATACTATGGTTTTTCGTATAAATACAGGAATACAAAAATACGGTTGATCAAAAACCGATAATTTAAATGCTTAATACAGTGGGTGTACAAATCCATATCAAAACTAACCATAGTAAGCAAGAAAGGATTAAACCTTGAGTCCATATTAGGAGCTAACTCGAGCTCCACTCCGGCTAAACTTCATCCTTTTTATAGCAAATCATTTTAACCTGGAATACATGGCAAAACATAGAATACGTAAGACAAAATGTCTCGTGAGTTACATGAGTTTTAGACACAAACATTTAAACTTCTTTTTCAACCTTGTATAAAAATTTCATAATATAAACATTCGCCAAAACTTTATAGTATTAATATACTACAACTTTTTATCTTTCAAAACCATTTCATATTATATCTTTCAAAACTAGCTTCTTTCATACTTTCTTTGACTGGTTTTATAAACTTGCTGGATTTTTATACTTATTGCTTTAATCACCATAAGTGATACCCCAAGTCTCTACAGCTAGAAAGAACGGATCAATCCTCACAGTAGAAGTGCTGAGGCAGCCTACTTCGCGAAGGGGTTTTCCCCAGTAGACTCCTTACCTAACCCGGGTAGGTGGAACATAGTTCCCTTACTAACATTGCTAGCCATAATACCAGTCATATATAAAAATACTTTCTGGAAACTGAAACATTTCTTGTACACATAAAGGCTAAATGCCAAGCTTTAGACTTAAACCTGCTTTTATCATAATCTAGGCAGTTGCCAAAATCATACTTTCAAGTATAGCAATTTACTTTCCATATAAGCTAGAAAATATATCATTCTTGCAAATATTTTCACACATAAAAATATTATATGAAATCTGAAAAAATACTTACTTTCTTGCCATGTATCCCAACATGGGTAAAAATACTACATGTACTCACCTGATGCGTAAAAGTAGGTCGCACACACAAGCACGTGATACTCAAGAACTCTTCTTCTTTCCCGAACCTACATTCCACATGGGACTGCTTAGAACGAATTAACGTTTACATTTATTACTTATAATTATATAAGTATACATGTATTTTTCCGATACTCGACACGTACCGTGTTCCACTATACCCTCCCTTTACTTTATAAATATATCATTAAGGTTATTAATTATCTTTAATAAGTTTGTAAAGGTCCCGACATTCGTTACCAATTCTAAACCCACAACCAAGGTTAAAACCACAAAAAGAAAGGTTTGACAGCAAATGCTGATTTTTGTCCCATAACCGGATTTACAACAGATGACCAAGGAAAACTCAGATATTAAACTTAATAAAAATCATGTTGGAACTAGACCCAATGATAAGGTCACAGGGCCTGACCTCAGGTCATTTTCATTTTCCATTTGCAAATGAAAAATCCACCATGTCACCACAAATTACAAAAACAGTTACATGACCTACCCTCAAAGATATTAACCAAGAATGATAATCAGAAGGCCCTGGGTTCTGAAATTTGGTGTGAAAAACTAGACACATATACTGAACTTTTACCACTGGCCTTTCCCTTAAATGATTCTCCTACTATCAGTTATGAATTTTACAAATCAGAAGTCACTCCACAGTGCACCCCTGGACCAGTCAGTGAAGATTGCAACTTTCACATAACTTAAAGTCCGCGTTAGTCCAAGAGCTTCTGGATGAAGAAACTAGACTCAGCTACCATTCTAGGGATATAGAGATCATCCATAATGGACACTCACACGATTTTATATGAATTATCAAAAACAGAACCAAAACAGTAGAAACAAAAACATAGCTCAATGGTAAACATTACCTACAGTTCAGCGAATTAAAACCACTGCAGAATTCAGTACACTACACCAATGAAGATCTCCACCGTTCAGATTTAAGAACTACGTGTTAGGAAGCTACGATCCAAATTTCATGATGATCCAACGGTTAACGAAGGTGTACTGCATTTTGTTTCCATGACTGCACACATGATGACGAAAATTAAGTTCTTATTTCCTTGATTCCTTTCCACCCTTCTAATTCCCACATACCAATTGGAATCATTAAGAACAATTATATGTGGTTCCTTTCATCCAAAACATCAATTATAACCCATCAATTTCATTGAATTCATAGGTTGAACAAAACCCCAATTTCTAGGGTTCATAAGAATCAAACTCACCAAATCATGATTCCAACTTATCCATATGTTGGATAGTGATCATAAGGTGACTTGAACATCATCTAACTACTTGGAATCATAGGAATTACTCCTCCTCCAACATATGGAATTCGACCATGAAACCCCCAATTGAAATTTCTAGCTAGAGATGATGAATTCATACCTTAAATGAGTTAATAGCTCAAGGAATACAACCATACTACCTTGCTAACACCAAAACCTTCTTAAATATATGAAAAATCGCCATCTTCATCTCCTCCCATGGCTGAAATCGTTCCAGAGAAGAGAAGGTAGATATTTTTACTATTTATACTACCATACTTTCCCAGAATGACAATTTGGTCCTTCAAACTTCTTACTTTTCACTTTAGGCACAAAACTTACTTAAATTCTGGAAACTTCTAAGTTTTATAGTTTTGCCCCACTTATAAACTTATTTTGCATATTAAGAACATCCTAACACATAAAAATCTCATTATGAGGTTAAATATTTCAAAATGACGAAAATGCCTTTTTTGGACATTTTGCACTTTTCACTCACTTTTACCTTTTCAGTATTCATACTTCATATGTATAACTATAATATAGTTCATATACTTCATCCTTAATGAAAATATAATCATTTTCATTTTATAATAGTAATTAAAAAATTACCAAAATACCCTTTTTGCTCAAACTATAAATACTTACTTATTAATTATTCTTCACTTCCTACTTTCCATTTGGACGCATCTTTGAGTCGAATTTCTGTATCTTCACACTCCATGGCAATTTTGCCCTACTGTGTACATTTATAGTAAACTGGACATCCAGCCTTTTAACATCAAAATTTCTGAGTTTTAAATCCTTATTTCATATTCTAAGATTTTAGGTTGTTACAACTATCTACCCCTTAAGAGGATTCCGTCCCCGGAATCACACACGCACAAAATGGATTTACATAGATATAAACATATCTTTTCAAACATAAGATTCTTCTCATTACCACATTTAATCATTCATTTTTTTTTAAATTTAGAGAGTCATTACTCTCAATTCCATAATATTCATCCAACTTTTACAAAATTTCTCTTGCCTTGAAGTTTTTTTTATAATTTTTCTCATTTATTTATTCTACGTGATAGCATCTTTCTTTCTTTCTTACATTTTTCAAAAATGGCAACATACTTTACTATTTCCCTCATACCTTCCCTAAAA
Organism: Cichorium intybus; assembly: GCA_023525715.1. Lineage (NCBI taxonomy): Eukaryota > Viridiplantae > Streptophyta > Magnoliopsida > Asterales > Asteraceae > Cichorium > Cichorium intybus. The sequence goes on from CM042014.1 coordinate 23,624,613, forward strand.
CTTGAAAATTTTAAATTTTTCATACAGTTTATTTATAAAACCTTCGGTAATATAAATAAATATGGCTGGTCAGGTTACAAAATCCATAAAACATATTTAACTTTCTCTTGTAAATTTTTTTTTCCATATTCGTTTATCATGTTTCTTTTCCCCTAGCTCATACTTACCAGGATGTATTCTACTGAAACCTGGACAACTTCATTATTCTCCTTTCATATTAAATTTGACCTTTTATAATCAACATGTTTTTCAATTACTTTCTCCTTGTTACTTAGCACATCAAATATGTTTGATTCTTTGATTTTCGTGTTTTCTCATAAATCAAGAGTACTAATATTCGCATAATCGGGTTTTGGTCTATTCACCCAAAATAACATTCTACTTTACCCGTCGTTAGACTTTATCTTCATATGTCTTTCTTTATTTTATTTTCTTACATTTTTGTTGACTTTAATGTGTAGATAAATGATTCCATAAAAACAACTTACTTTGATACAATTATCAGTTTGTTATTTTCACCGTTATTCGATTAGGCTTTGTGCTTACTAAGTTCCAAATTTAAATGACTATTCTAATTGGTCATCCCCCTTTTTATGTATTACATTACAACATAGATATTTCTATAGATAATTAGGGGTTCATCCACTTCTTTTCTCTACATGAATACTAATTATATATATACTAACCATAACCTTTGCAACAGTTTATCCCAACATTAGGATTCTAACAATTGTATCTTTATTCCATTTTGATGATGTATATATATTTCATAACATCATATATGCTTTTAACAATTTCTGAGTTTCTTGATGAACTCAATCTGTCATGTCATAAGACGTATTCACATCTACCCCTTAAAAGATATTATACATCATTTTATTTTAATTTCCCATTCCCAATGTGGTTTTATTTTTAGCAATACTCCATTTTCCTTTATCAACCACTTTTAAATATTATTCATCTATTGTTTCCCCATATTCTTTATTCTTTACCCATAAGAAATACAACTAACGTAATTTAACTATCATTTACTTATCAAACAAAAATTAAATTATTACTTCCATAGATAACTTAAGTTTTACCTTTCACCATTCATTACTCTCTACTTGTTATGACAAATGCCAAAAATAACTTTTACCTTTCTTATTACCCCAACTACAACACAATAACACTTCAACACAAAATATACTTTTGATTCAATAATTACTTGTTTTATTTCATCATACTTATGAAACATACACTACTTTCATGATCATATAGATTATTACCATTCTTTGATAGACATTAAATCTTTGTATCCCATTCCTTTTACTTATATACTTTCTAGGCTTTAAGCCCAAATTTATTTCATCATATATTTTACCATCTCTCTCTATGTGTTATAAGGCTACATGCCTAACACATTACATTATTCTTTCATTTACACTTTATTTCTTTATACTCTTTACTTCTACGTATCTTAAGGTGATACACACATATACCCTATCTTTTACTTTTATCAATTATTCTCTTGTATTTTGAGGCTATATGCCAAATACCTTATCTCATTCTTCCACTTCATACTTTATAGTATTCTAATTAGAATACTTATTTCATAATCACTTTTATACTTTATATAAGTCCCAAGACTTACTCATTTTCTCACTTTTGTAGGCATTTACAAACATGTATATATATTCTTACATTTCATAATTACTAGCCATGTGCTGACCAGTACTCCAAATCATTAGATACCTTTACCCATTGTATTCATTCAATTTTGGAAGTAATAACTTCCTATTTGTTTACGGTAATCTTTATTCTCATCATTTATCTTATCCCTAACTTCTTGTATAACACTTAATTAGGCACTCAATCTTTACTTCTCACTCCATATTCAGTTTAATATTCAACCATTATTCTTATATATTCTTTCGGTTATCCTTGGTTAACATACCATGAGATAACCGTTCTCATCCTATAACTCACACATTTTTTTTGAATACATATCTTGTATCCCTTGGTACTTATAGTACCTTCATAACCTGATTCATTAATAATTTATATGTTACTTTCATTCTTATTTCATAATTTATGAAATCTCAATTTCACATACTTGTTACTCATTTTCAAACTATAACATTATCTTTCTTATTTCTAGTAAATTACATGTATTACTTTTATTAATACATGTCTTATATCACTTTTTATTTATAATAGTTTCACATTTAAACACATTAGCATCTTAAATGCTTCTTTATCCTCATTTATTATTTATGAGATCTCAGTCTCACTTACTCGTTATACTTACTAATATAGTCGTTTTTTTTAAGTTTCATGCAGTACTCTTATAAGTATATTTCTTATCTATGTATTCATATATATATTTTCATGTTCTTTTTCGACCCTTCTTTACCTTTGTCACTGTAGTGACACTACCTTTATCTTTATTTCATACTATTAATTCGTTTCCGTTAGACAACGGATTCCTCATTTACACACCTTACATTTTTTTTAACCTCCCAGTAGGTTAATATATTCTCATCATACTTCCTTTATGTCTTTCTTCCATACCTCCTCTTGCCTCTGTAGGCATATACTTTAATGCCTTTCAATCTGTCTAAGGAGTGTTAACTGTCATATTTATTTCCTTTACTTTACCATACTAAGTGATATGTATCCATTGCATTATCTTTTAATACTTATAATCTTACTTGTTTTTATTACATAGGCATATAATTCCTATATTATTCTTACTACTTTCTTCACAAACCTTACCCACCAGATTACCATAATTCCTTTACGATTCCACCAGTCTCAATACATATCCTGTGATTATGATAATACGGGCCCATATTACCATAACCACCTATATATATTGATTCTGCTGTTACCACAAGGTTTCATGGGACACTGATTCCTTTAACATTTAACACCATTATAAGTAACTACTCATAAACATAGTCTTTAATAGATATAGACAGATACGGAAAATAACATACAATTTTCCTAACGGTCAAATTTTTTGCTCAATCTAAGCGTTAACTTAACATTTCTTAATGTTATATATATCTGCATATCTTAAGTAATGTATAATGTCTTAATCATTTAAGACATCATATAACATACTTTCATGAACTAACATTCCTTTAGCATGAGTTTAAGCCTAGGAGTGGAACAATCCAATCCTAATTCGCTTAAACTATGGCTCTGATACCAACTTGTGACACCCCATTTCTACTGTTTTTAAATACTATGTTTTTTCGTATAAATACAGGAATACAAAAATACGGTTTATCAAAAACCGATAATTTAAATGCTTAATACAGTGGGTGTATAAATCCATATCAAAACTAACCATAGTAAGCAAAAAAGGATTAAACCTTGAGTCCATATTAGGAGCTAACTCGAGCTCCACTCCGGCTAAACTTCGTCCCTTTTATAGCAAATCATTTTAACCTGGAATACATGGCAAAACATAGAATACGTAAGACAAAATGTCTCGTGAGTTACATGAGTTTTAGACACAAACATTTAAACTTCTTTTTCAACCTTGTATAAAAATTTCATAATATAAACATTCGCCAAAACTTTATAGTATTAATATACTATAACTTTTTATCTTTCAAAACCATTTCATATTATATCTTTCAAAACTAGCTTCTTTCATACTTTATTTGACTGGTTTTATAAACTTGCTGGATTTTTATACTTAGGGCTTTAATCACCATAAGTGATACCCCAAGTCTCTACAGCTAGAAAGAACGGATCAATCCTCACAGTAGAAGTGCTGAGGCAGCCTACTTCGCGAAGGGGTTTTCCCCAGTAGACTCCTTACCTAACCCGGGTAGGTGGAACATAGTTCCCTTACTAACATTGCTAGCCATAATACCAGTCATATATAAAAATACTTTCTGGAAACTGAAACATTTCTTGTACACATAAAGGCTAAATGCCAAGCTTTAGACTTAAACCTGCTTTTATCATAATCTAGGCTGTTGCCAAAATCATACTTTCAAGTATAGCAATTTACTTTCCATATAAGCTAGAAAATATATCATTCTTGCAAATATTTTCACACATAAAAATATTATATGAAATCTGAAAAAAAAAATACTTACTTACTTGCCATGTATCCCAACATGGGTAAAAATACTACATGTACTCACCTGATGCGTAAAAGTAGGTCGCACACACAAGCACGTGATACTCAAGAACTCTTCTTCTTTCCCGAACCTACATTCCACATGGGACTGCTTAGAACGAATTAACGTTTACATTTATTACTTATAATTATATAAGTATACATGTATTTTCCCGATACTCGACACGTACCGTGTTCCACTATACCCTCCCTTTACTTTATAAATACATCATTAAGGTTATTAATTATCTTTAATAAGTTTGTAAAGGTCCCGACATTCGTTACCAATTCTAAACCCACAACCAAGGTTAAAACCACAAAAAGAAAGGTTTGACAGCAAATGCTGATTTTTGTCCCATAACCGGATTTGCAACAGATGACCAAGGAAAACTCAGATATTAAACTTAATAAAAATCATGTTGGAACTAGACCCAATGATAAGGTCACTGGGCCTGACCTCAGGTCATTTTCATTTTCCATTTGCAAACGAAAAATCCACCATGTCACCACAAATTACAAAAACAGTTACATGACCTACCCTCAAAGATATTAACCAATAATGATAATCAGAAGGCCCTGGGTTCTGAAATTCGGTGTGAACAAACTAGACACATATACTGAACGTTTCCCACTAGCCTTTCCCTTAAATGATTCTCCTACTATCAGTTATGAATTTTACAAGTCAGAAGTCACTGCACATTGCACCCCTGGACCAGTCAGTGAAGATTGCAACTTTCACATAACTTAAGGTCCGCGTTAGTCCAAGAGCTTCTGGATGAAGAAACTAGACTCAGCTACCATTCTAGGGATATAGAGATCATCCAGAATGGACACTCACACGATTTTATATGAATTATCAAAAACAGAACCAAAACAGTAGAAACAAAAACATAGCTCAATGGTAAACATTACCTACAGTTCAGCGAATTAAAACCACTGCAGAATTCAGTACACTACACCAATGAAGATCTCCACCGTTCAGATTTAAGAAATATGTGTTAGGAAGCTACGATCCAAATTTCATGATGATCCAACGGTTAACGAAGGTGTACTGCATTTTTTACCATGACTGCACACATGACGAAAATTAAGTTCTTATTTCCTTGATTCCATTCCACCATTCTAATTCCCACATACCAATTGGAATCATTAAGAACAATTATATGTGGTTCCTTTCATCCAAAACATCAATTATAACCCATCAATTTCATTGAATTCATAGGTTGAACAAAACCCCAATTTCTAGGGTTCATAAGAATCAAACTCACCAAATCATGATTCCAACTTATCCATATGTTGGATAGTGATCATAAGGTGACTTGAACATCATCTAACTACTTGGAATCATAGGAATTACTCCTCCTCCAACATATGGAATTCGACCATGAAACCCCCAATTGAAATTTCTAGCTAGAGATGATGAATTCATACCTTAAATGAGTTAATAGCTCAAGGAATACAACCATACTACCTTGCTAACACCAAAACCTTCTTAAATATATGAAAAATCGCCATCTTCATCTCCTCCCATGGCTGAAATCGTTCCAGAGAAGAGAAGGTAGATATTTTTACTATTTATACTACCATACTTTCCCAGAATGACAATTTGGTCCTTCAAACTTCTTACTTTTCACTTTAGGCACAAAACTTACTTAAATTCTGGAAACTTCTAAGTTTTATAGTTTTGCCCCACTTATTTTGCATATTAAAAACATCCTAACACATAAAAATCTCATTATGAGGTTAAATATTTCAAAATGACGAAAATGCCCTTTTTGGACATTTCGTACTTTTCACTCACTTTTACCTTTTCAGTATTCATACTTCATATGTATAACTATAATATAGTTCATATACTTCATCCTTAATGAAAATATAATCATTTTCATTTTATAATAGTAATTAAAAAAATTACCAAAATACCCTTTTTGCTCAAACTATAAATAATTACTTATTAATTATTCCTTCACTTCCTACTTTCCATTTGGACGCATCTTTGAGTCGAATTTCTGTATCTTCACACTCCATGACAATTTTGCCCTTCTGTGTACATTTATAGTAAACTGGACATCCAGCCTTTTAACATCAAAATTTCTGAGTTTTAAATCCTTATTTCATATTCTAAGATTTTAGGTTGTTACAAGAAAGGTCTAAGGGATATGAGAAATGAGTTGGGTTGGTTTCTTTCAATTTGGGTCGGTGCGGTTTGTTATGGGTCGATTTGGTCAATGGAAACCGAGACCAAAAATTTCGGTTATAAAAATTTAAACCTAACCCATCGGTTTCTGTTTCGATTTTGTCGGTTTCCATGTTCGATTTTGCTCACCCCTAGTTCAAAGAAATTAAAGTCATTAGATGAAAGTGAACTTAAAGAAAGTTATATGATTTTTGCTAATATTTTTTCTAATACAATGTATCTTATGTGGATTTAAATGATTTTTTTTCTGAATTATAAGTTTTACAAATGGCTTTGCCTAATAATGTAATGATCGTAATTGATATTTTGGATTTTGTTAAAGTTATCGATTTGTTACCCAAATGTTTTTTGCATATAAAAAATGTTGAATGATTTAATAATATTATCCATAGAGAAATATATGTTAGACAAAATCGATCATGATGCAATTATCAATAATTTTGCATTTAAAAAGGTTAGAAGAAATATTTTTCTTTCATATTAGTTCCTTTTTTTGTAATTGTGGTAATATTTGGGTTTTTGTTATCATTATTAATGATTTTTTAACTGTCGTGACTGCTATCGAATTTTTATTATATTTGTGATTTTTAAGAGCTTTTTTCTTTCTTCTGGTTCGGGACTCAAAATATGTTTAAACCGGCCCATATAAAAGACTATAGACTTCTAAAGTGAGGACTTATTAAATTTATTTTATTTTATTTTATTTATTTATTTATTTTTTTATATAACACAAATGCCAAACCATATTCATGCGGTTACAATAAATGCGACAATAATAAATAAGCGTTTCGTCCTATTGTGATTCCCCGGTCTTCCAAGATATTGTAACAAAAAGAAAGCAACCTCCTCCCTCCCTCTCTAAATGAATTTCATATTTTGGTTAGCTTATTCTCAAAACATATATAACAATTATATTTAGATTATACGGAAATCCTATTTAATTGTTACCTATCACTTGGATTACTATACGCCAATAATTTTGATGTTTATCCAGTAAAAACTAACATAATTTAGTTGATGTTGATAAACATTTTTAATAAACCAACCGTATACTATTATGTGAGATTAGATTTTACATTTACGATGGTGAAATCATAATAATTTTAATTTTAAACTCTACCTTTAATCTTCATATAAACTCCGAAAGAAAAGGCAATAATTAATTTTACTTTTGTTCTCGTTTTTGGATTATGTGTGGATGAGGAATACACCTTCTTGGAACCCAAACAATTATGACAAGGACCACGAGGTGTATGTCGACTTGTCCAGAGGTACTTTCTCTAATGGTTACACCATTTTATAATTTGATGTTTAGGCATAAAAAAATCATATTTATAAAGACATTTGGATTTAGTGGAACTTTTTACATGATATCATCAGTTTTATTAAATTAATGAATCATTCATTTTACAATAGCGACGAGCAAAGACCAAATCGCAAATCGAAAAATCAAAACTGAACGAATTATCAATGGTGTGGTTTTTTATTTTGTAAAAACCAATAATCTGTGATGCAGTGCGGTTTGCATTATTTATCACACCAAAATAACATATAGTACCATTCGTAAAAACCGAACCACAAAACCGCACAATGTAATCTTTTAAATATTTAAAGAATATATATTGCCTATCTAATACATAGAACTTATTTTTTATTTTTTTCAAATACAATTAATTAAAAAGAATCCAAGATACGGGATATCACTGTCAATCCAAATCCGTAACATAGATCAAAATTTTGTTTCAAGAATCACAATATTTATTTTTTTGCCACTAAATATTATTTTTAGTCTTCTCAAATATGTTGTATTCATAATTTTGATATGTTTAGCATTTTAACAACTAATTTGCTATAAAAACCACTTTACATTTGTGTTCGATTTATTTATAAGTCCAAAGAAATATGACTATAATCTATCAGTTTTGCGGTTTTTTAAATCACCCTAATATAAAAATTGTATCTTAGCCATTGCGGTTTATAAACTGAACTGAATTACATAGAAACCGAACTACAATTAAAATCACAAACTGCATCAAACAAAAAGAACAGTGCAATTTACAATGTAAAAATCGATCTATGCGATTTTCAATGTGATTTTAGTAAAAAAAAACGCACCAAAGCATGCCTCGCTCACCCCTAACAACTTATATATAATTTTGATATGTAAAGTCAATTAAAATCAATTATTATCTCACTAAATTAATTAATTAAATTATTTATCTTTTGTTTTTATTGCACTTGTATTTCTTTTTGTTTTTTTGTTGTTATTTTATTTTATTTTTTGTTTTTTCTATTATTATTATTATTATTATTATCATCATCATCATCATCATCATCATCATCATCAGGGTACACGGAGTAAGGTGTGGGATCGCGAAAGATTGACTTCGGGCTGGGGCGGTACCGCCGCCCTGTGGGCTCGAACTCGTGCAAGATGGTGCCAGGCGGGTTCCTTTGTGGGGTGGTGAAGCCGACTCATCCCGCTGTTTCTTCGATATATATATATATATATATATATATATATATATATATATATATATATATATATATATATATATATATATATATATATATATATATATATATATATATAAATTCTTATTTTTGGTATTATTTAGTTAATTTTAATATTAAAAATATGATGTGGCATCGTGGGTTCGGTGGAAACTGATTCCATGGGTGTGGGATGGAGTGAGATGGGGAAAGATGGAAGTGAGAGGAAAGAGAAAAAGCTGATGTGGCAAGTGGGTTGAGTGGGTTCAAAACCCATTACTCCCCCATGGTGTGTTTCAAATTGAGTTTGAAAAGTAGTTATTGAGTTTAGGGGTGTGCATCAAACCGCATAAACCGCCCACACCGCACCACATAAAGTGGTTTTGAACCTTCACGGTGCGGTTTGTGGTTCGTAATTTTTGTAAACTGCAATATGCGGTGTGGTTTGCGATTTATAGTTAGAAAAACGTGGTTCAAACCGCACCGCACCGCATTATATATATATATATATATATATATATATATATATATATATATATATATATATATATATATATATATATATATATATATATATATATATATATATATATATATATATATAAGAGAATCTAAACACTTTTTTAGAATCTCTTTTCTCTCACCACGTAAACTAATAAACATTTTTATAAAAAATGTTTATTGAGTTAAATTAGCAATGTCAAACACCTCTTAACTTTGCCTTTTATTTATCTTCAACTTTTTATTTTATAATTGCCATTCTTTATCTTTATGCGAACATCAAACATGCAATATTCTATAAACCGCCATCACAAGCGTTGCAATATTTTTCATTTTGCAAATTGCCATCACAGGAAGAAGAGAATAAATTGTCATTTGTACAGGTCAATTGATCAAACTTCCGTAAGACTATATGGACAATGTATTTTCACACGAACAAAGTATATACTTTTGTTTGATAATGTTAATATATTTTAGGTTGTTATATGTTTGTAAGCATTGCGAAATTGATACTTTGATTTTTTTATTAGTTAAATGTTCAACAATCATGAAAATTTAATAGTGTACCCAAAATGTGGCAAAGTCTTTATATTTGTAATTATTATTGAAAGAACACAGATGAAACAAAATCTATATGTGTCGAAAATTATCTTAATGTGTGATCGGGGTAATGTGGTTAGAGGTATAAAGACGTCTAGCAGAAATACATGGACAAGAAAAATAAGTTGTTTATTTGAATTGGGTACGACTTACAAAAACAATAATGATCTTTAGAGCTTGAAGGTTATAAACAATGAACATAATCATGAACTCACAACATATATGGAGGGTCATCCATTTACAAATAGTTGACTATATATCAATATCGTATGATGCTAGAATAACAACCAATTAAAAGCTTTGCCAACTTATCAAATGATGAGAAAAACATTTTTGAGAAAATTAAGGGGAAATTTTCACCATCAATAACTATTTGATCTATCTATTAGTAAAAGTACCCATTAATGTCCACGACTCCACGACTGGGCACAAAACATTGTAACGCCCCAACTTTTGCAAACCATTTATATTACATAAAAAAACAAGTTTTACAAAATACGGTTCAACAAAAACCATTGTACTTGTTTAAATACAACAAAAGGGGTGTTACAATTACATATCATACAACCATAAGTTTAAGGGAAGTGGATGCAATCAAATACCCATACTTGGGGCTGTATTCAGCTCCACTCCTTTGCACCCTAGGATTTATTTTGCAACTCCAAACTATCTTACAACTTTGTACCTGAACCTGTAATACATGGCATAAAAAATAAAATACGTAAGACAAATTGTCTCGTGAGTTACATGAGTTTTGGACTCAAACATTTAATCTCTTTTAATAAAAACTTTATAAAATAATCATTCGCTGAAGTTTTAAAGTATTAATATACTATGACTTTTAATCTTTCGAAATCATTTTATATCTTTCAAAACATAGCTTATTTCATACTATCTTTGACTGGTTTTATAAACTTGCTGGATTTTTTATACTTAGGGCTTTAATCACCATAAGTGATACCCCAAGTCTCTACAGCTAGAAAGAACAGATCAATCATCACAGTAGAAGTGCTGAGGCAGCCTACTTCGCGAAGGGGTTACCCCCAGTAGACTCCTTACCTAACCCGGGTAGGTTGGAACATAGTTCCCTTACTAACATTGCTAGCTACAAATACCAGTCATATATAAAATACTTTCTGTATACTGAATCATTACTTGTACACATAATGGCTAAATGCCAAGCTTTTGACTTAAACATGCTTTTACCATAATCTAGGCTATTGCCAAAATCATACTTTCAAATATAGCAGTTTAAATTCCATATAAGCTAGAAAATATCATTCTTGCATATATTTTCACACATAAAAAAAATTATATGAAATATGAAAATACTTACTTGCCATGTACCCCCAAAATGGGAAAAATATCTCATGTACTCACCTTGTAGTTCTTGAAAGGTTGATTAGGCGTTTTTTGGTTCTTTACCACTTCGATGATGTTTAATCACTTGACTTGCACCTATATTTAATATATCATACATTAAGATCCATTCTATGACTCTATAACTCATTAGAATCCTTATTATACTAATATGGGTCATAACGGGAGTGAATTGCATGAATTCGGGTCACACGGGTCGTGTAGGGTCACACGGGTCGTGTACGGGTCTCCAGAATGTCCAAACCATCTGTCCCAGGGTCACACGGGTCGTGCTAACCAACACGGGTCGTGTAGTCTCTACAGACCCCATTTTCAGCTCCGGATTTTTGTTCGTTTTTTGCAGTTTTAGTCCATTTCTGGATTCAGTTTGTTTCCAAACTTAACGAAACTTTGCCAATAGGTTCTATTAACCTTCTAACATGTTAAGAACATATTTTTAATCCCATTAAGTCTTATTTAGTTCATGACTTAATGGTTAAGACCATAGGATATCACAAGAGCTCTAAGGAAGCTCATGTGCCATAAATTCTAATATAAGGGTCCATTTCTTTCTATCTTTTATATATATCTTTATATGATCAAGGGGAGATAATTTAGGGGTTTTACAACCCAAAACATACTTCATTAATCACCAATTCATGACTCTCATTATCCATTTCTATGAGTTTCATTCATGTAATCAACAATTCCATTCTACCATTCCAAGTACCATTTTCCTGCACATTTTTAATCTTTGATCTGCTTGGTTCCAACTCAAATCCAATTCAATTAAAGGTTAAAACATGATATTTAGAGTATTACTAATCCTCCTAAACAACACTTATTACCCCTAAACGTTAGAATCAAACCAATCTTCACAAACCCAAATTCTAGGGTTCTTGAGCAAAATTCTCAATTCCTTTGCTTCTAGTTGTTTCCAAAGGTGGAATTGAGTTCCAATGATGTGTAGAACATGATTCAAAGGTTAGAAACTTAAAACAAACCTCACACAACATCTGAATTTCGTTTCCACCCATTCAAAATAACTCAAAATGGTTTAACTAGCTTACAAGGGTGAAATTCTCACCTTAGATGAATTGGAAGTCACAATCTTCAAGCTTGATTCTTCAATTCCTGCTCCAATTCTCCAGAATTTCAAAGTCTCGCTCTCTCCTTGTCTTGCTGAAGATATTTCCCGAATCAAATGGAGAGAACCAGAAGTTTCTCTCTATTTATACTTCCAATTTTCCAGTTTAACCCCTCAGGTTCCCTTCCTTGAACTTTTGACACCAAAAATCTAACTTTTATCACATAAGGTTTTATTTCTTACATTTTTAGTCCAAAAGACTAAAATATAATTTCATAGTAATTTATGGATTTGGTCAAATGACCAAATTACCCTTACAAACATAATTTCTCATAATATTACATATAAAACTTCAAATTACGCACAACTTATTTTACATATTTATATTATTAATTTAGGTCGTTTCAACAGTCCAAAAATATACATTTGGTTCTACCAACTCAAAATCCCCCATCTCAATATCCTCGTAGATGTTGTGTTTCTACGTACACAAAAAACATATTATATGGGGTTTGATATGTTTATTTTAAACCAGGAACCAAAACAGCACAACATGTATTGGGTCGAAGAACCTTCAATGGTAAATTTATTCTCAAACCAGAAACAACCAACACATAGCTCATATGTCAACCTAGAACAACCCGCAACGCATAGCTTATATGTCAACCTAGAACAACCCGTGTATAATCAAATATACTTATAAATGAAATGTCACATGAATTTCATATATACGTCACTCATATGGAAGATGCGTTTAAAGATAAATATTGTGGATTCTGGGAAATAGTTGTTTCTCTTAGTTATGCTGAAGATTATTGGCATAAAATTTGAAAATTTTATACAATGAGTTATTAATGCACCCTGAAGAATACGGATTGATATACAAAGACTATTTCAGCAACATAAGTGAATCATTGAATTATTTTAGATCGTCATTTGTAGGAACTAAACATTGACTTATTATGCCGGATACTAATTTTGTTATTGCAAATACGTATGGTTCATTGTTTATTATATAATCAACAAGGTTTGTCGACATGCTTCCGTTAAGGCTTGGTTTGCAAGACGTCCTGAATCATGTAGCTATTGCTATCATCCAAGTTTAATGTGATCATTATTTGAATGTTAATTTGCAAGGAGCTTATCCAATGCATATTGTATTGCCATTATGACGTAACCGTATATGACAATGTTCTGATGGTTCAAAAACCATGTATAACGATTATTTAATTATTAAAATAATAAAGTAAGTATTACAAAAAAGAAAACAAAATGAAAGGGGTATAATAGTTTTTCCGGTTTTGAAATGGACCAAATCCGCCATAAACCTGTTGATAGAGACGAATTTTGCAATTTTAAAACTTGTTATCCAAAATAAAAAAACATAAAACAGAGACCAAATTTGTAATTTTTCTAAAAGAAACTATGATATAAAGTTTGAAGTTTAGCCCCCAATGAATTGGAAGAAGAAGCACCCAAAATAGTACGTGGTATTGGTCCATTAATTCAATAATGTGCGGTCACCAACATACAAAGTACAAAAGGAAGAATTACATGTAACAACCTATTACCTATCATCTTAATATCCAATGCTCCACCACTTATCTTATCATGCCCCGATCTGGGATTCCTTATTCGGGTCGGGTTTTAACCATATTGGATAAGTCGGGTACATTTTTCAAATTGAGATCTTTTCAAATAGAGACATATTAAGATCTATAATTGTATATATATAAGCTATTCGGTTTTATTTTAACACAACTCCATACTAACATGTATGTTGGTCTATGCTTCTTTTAATTTATTTTAGTATTTAACAAAGAATCAGATTTATTTATTAAATAATATAACATAATCTAGTACAACTCAAGTGATTGTTGAAATGCACCGCGAATCGCATCGGTGGTAGGTGAACTCAACAACATGCACGCATTATTTAGCATAATCAAGTTGTATAAAGGAGAGATAAATATAATAAGTTGAGATTTGAATGATCAGAAACCAATATAAAACATACAAATTGTTTACATATATTTTAGAAATTTGGAATTATTAACCCCTCTTCTCTCTCACTTTTTTTTTTTAATATTTGCTTTATCACCATCCACCATATTTACTCAAACATTGCCAGAAAGCTAAATTTCGAAAATAGGCAATTTTAATTTAAAACTAAACATACGAGGAAAAATGACGTCATAAATCAATCATTGAGAAGAAGGTGCCCAAGGGGTCATGTCCATGGGATAGCTACCCAACACCCTCAGGAAAGATGTGAATTCCTGAACCTCGGCTAATGCGTTCTGTGCCCTAACGTCCGCCATTGAAGCTTCGAAATCCACGTAGAACAAGTACTCGAAGTGTTTTGCTGTTCCTACGTTCTCATCGCCTACGAGCCTGATCGGACGGTTGCGATGGGGACGGCTTTCGATTTTTGTTAAGTTAATATTCCGGAATGCGAATGCCGATAGAACTTTGAACAACACCGACGTGCCTTTGTCATGAGCGAAAACGATGCTTGTCTTGAATGGAATGTCGATCCGTGGTATGATTGGCTCACGAGCAAGCATGACGAATCGTGTGACGTTACTTGAATCGTCCTGGATCCCGTCAGCCAGGATATTGAGGCCGTAAAGCTCGGCGGCGCGTGCAGATGCGATTGCTGCTGTATCGCGGAGGTTGTTCGCCGCCACGAATTCGGCCGCTCCTGCAGTATCGTCGACTGCCTCGCGAGTGACGGTTAAGCCGAGTTTGGTGAGAGTTAGCTCGCACTGAGAAAGAGCTTGTGGATGGCTTATCACGCGGTTGAGGTATTCTTTACGGACGCCTGGTAAGGCGAGAAGGCAGTGGTGAACCGGGAGTTGGACCTCTCCGACGATGTGGAGACGGTGGCGCAAAAGTAGATCGTAATTACGATGTATGCTGCCGCCTAGTGAGTTTTCAACCGGCAAAACAGCGCGATCTGCAATCCAGAGCTCGACCGCTTGAAATGCAACCTCGAATTGGTCACAAGGAATGGCCTCACAATTCGGATAAGCTTTACCGGCGGCGGCTTCACTATACGCACCAGCCACACCTTGATACGCAACACGAAGCGTCGAACCGTGCAACGGCGCCGGTGATAGATCAGCGATGGTGAGCGGCTTCGGTAACTTATCAATCGGAACTAGATCTAAACTACTATGCCCGTTGACAACGGTGATATTATCAGAACCGCTGGACTTCTCGGTGTTCTGCTGCTGAGACACCACTTTGCTAGCTAAGATAGCACACGAGCTCTGCCAATCTGCTCGGCTCTTACCAACCCCTCCCGCGAAGTTGTTGGTGGTCGGAGCAGCTGCCGACATGGGAAGATTAGTAGCGTTGGCTGCCGCGGCGTCAAAACGGCTTGCAACACATTGAACGGTGAGCTGACTTGATTGAGCGATCCGGTGGGAAACCGCGTGTAATGGCAAGGGCGACGGCGTCCCCATAATGGACTTGAAACCAATACTTGATGAAGGAGCAACACACTGCATATTTTCCCTCTTTGTTGTGCAGATCAAAAATGGAATTACGAAGAAAGCTAAGGGACTAAAAGCTAAAAGGAACAAGATGCTATGGAAGCTTGTTGTTGGCCAAGCTGAGGAGAAAGGAGTGCAAAGAAGCGTTTTTATATCCGGGTGGAGGAGACGATGGCTTGTGAGTGGTTGGGTCAATCTCATACCTACCCCCCTCGTTCCTTCCTGTAAGTATTTGTTTGACTTTTAATCGCTTTGCTTCTACATTTGAAAATTTCCAATTATATTACATTTTCAAACCAATTTTATGGTTTTCAAAGAGCTTAAATAATAAGAATTATAGGTGAATATAAATTATATTGATAACGTAACTTATAACCATCAGGATGCACAATATATGGGTTTGAATGTTAACTTCATCCAATAGAAAAGGAAACAAAAATCTGTTTTACAGTAAATTACATTTCTAGTCCTTCTAATTTGCACAAAATCACATTTTAGGTTTAACTATTGAAAAGTTGATATGGTTGGTTCGTACGGTTTTCAAATCTCACATCGGAGGTTTCTGATCTATATAAAAGACTTTATTAATATATATATATATATATATATATATATATATATATATATATATATATATATATATATATATAAATAAAAGACTTTATTATCCTTTCCAATACATTTTTTCCTTTTCCTTTTATTTTTATCATTTTATATATTTTATAATAGAGAAAACTGCAAAAATAGTCCCTGTGGTTTGCTGTTTTTTGTGGTTTTGGTCCAAATTTTTGTTTTTTTTTTATGGATAGTCCTTTTAGAGAGGTTTCTTTGTGGATTCGGTCCCTGTCCAACTTAAAATGACTGATATACCCTTTGATTTCTTTTTCCTATTAACTTTAATTATTTATCAATTTTATT
The DNA here is from genome assembly GCA_023525715.1 of Cichorium intybus. Taxonomy (NCBI): domain Eukaryota; kingdom Viridiplantae; phylum Streptophyta; class Magnoliopsida; order Asterales; family Asteraceae; genus Cichorium; species Cichorium intybus. The sequence continues at coordinate 23,641,391 of CM042014.1, forward strand.
AAATGACTTATTAATTCAGAGGGCAACTTAAAATGACTGATATTTTATTTTTATTTTTTATTTAATAAATATGTTAAAAATTAAAATTAATTGGAAAAATAAATTTAAAGAGTAAAATAGATATTTCAGTTTGGATAGAGACCAAATCCACAAAGAAACCTTGAGAAAAAGAACCATTTATACAAATTTTCAAAAGTTGGGACCAAAACCACAAAAAACAAACCGAGACCATTTTTTGCAGTTTTCTCTTTATAATAAAAATTTAGAAAAAGAACTCCACCCCTTACCTCATATCCCCATCGTCTCCTCTTTCTCTTTCTCTCGACCGACCACATCCTAGAACAAGGGTATACATCACCTCAAAACTTTTGGCTTTTTGTGTGTCTTTCCCTCGTCACAGTATGAGAAAATATCAAAAACAACAAGATAAAAACTAAACCAGTCCTTTATTAAGGAGAATGAGAATCGGGTTTAAAGAACAGATTACACATCAAACCTCACTACAAATTCACTAACACTCAACTATCTAACCTAGTCTAGTCCTATTGCTACCAATCAGAATGATTGACAGCCCTAAGTACAAGAACAGGTAGAAGAACACAAGTTCTGCAAACAGGAGACGGTGTAAACGCAAAGCTGCTAGGGTTTCTTAACGCGAGAAAATGTTAATAATTATAAAGCCCTAAAGAACTAAAAAATATATAGTAACTGTATTAAACGGATTAACCCATGGGTCATCTAGATCCGCGAGACATTCTTCAACCAATTGTTCCTTTGTGCTCCTTAGTCCATAACTTCCGGCTTCTGCCAACTTTAGTCATTCAGTCAACTAATTAATACAAGTTGCACCAAACTGAAATAAATTACAATTGATTTCTTTAAAAAGACCATTTCAAGTTTAGGTTGCAAAGTGCCAAGAATTTAATTCTTTCAACACCTTCCCTCAACATCAACCTGTAATGGATTATATAACCTATTTTATTGGACAAAAAATTGTATTGATTTACGACAAGTGGCTTTGTAAGAATGTCAACCACTTGTTGTAAAGGATCTACCTTTACAACTTTAATTACCCTTTCAGAAACCTTATCCCTTACCAGATGTATGTCCATTTCTATATGCTTCGTCCTTTCATGCAAAATTGGATTTAATGATAAAAGAAATGCTGACTGATTGTCACAAAAAAATATTCACTGGAACAATATATTTAAGACACAAATCCTGCATTAACTTCAAAACCCAAATAATTTCATATGTCACAGATGCCAAAGCTCTATACTCGGATTCTTTAGAAGATCTTGATACCATGGACTGTTTTTTACTTTTCCATGATATTGATAAGCCCCAAACCTTGAGGGTCTACAGTCGAAGGCCCAGGAAGGAGCATCACGACCCAAGCAACTAAGGGTCCAGTCCAAATTATGTCTTCAGCCTTTGTTAGTAATTTCCAGGCTTATCTTTTGTCTAATTTTGTTTTATCCTTAGTGGGGTGAGAAATGCCCATAGTACAAACATTGTAGTGGGGGACAGCCTTTTGTGTCGTCTGTGATGCCCCCGGTAGGTATTTAAACTTTTTCCTTCTCAATGAGAAAGGAGCGAATTCATTTGACAAGTTTTATTTCTTGCCTTGGAGAGCCCATTCCTCTCGAATGAATGGAAGAGTGAAATACCAACATCGTTTCTCTTTTACCAATTGTTTCTTCTTTTCAGTGAAAATATACGAGGGGTCTATCACTTGGTATCAGAGCAATGGTTGCTCCTCAGAAGAACACCGGCGCTGCCGATAAGAGACTCGACAGCCTGGAGGAAACCATAGGGAAGATGCAAGACGAACAACAACAGCAGTAACAATGGAATCAACAACAGGCTAGGGCGCTGGAGGACGTTAAGATCATCCAGAATGAAATGGTGAAAAAGTTGGACCAACTCTTGGGTAAAGAGGAGAGAAACAAAAGCATAGCCACTCCGGTTGGCGGAGCTGGATCCTCTGGAGGAACTCCGGCCTCAGTCATCATCCCACATCGGAATCCCCTGAGCGAAGGCGGGAGCGGCTCTTTGCAGCGCGACCCTGGCTTAGTTTTCGGAACCCTTGACCCCAACCGCCAAGAAAGAGGAAGGTACGATTACCGAGTTCGTAAAATTGATATGCCTGTGTTCGATGGGTCTGACCCAGACGGGTGGATTCTACAAGCTGAACGCTACTTTGCCATCTACCAATTGATTAACGAAGAGAAGATCGAAGCCGCCGTCCCCAGCCTTAATGGAGATGCTCTCGCTTGGTATCGGTGGTCCGATAAGCAGAGGCCGGTGAACACGTGGGAGGAGATGAAGACCTTGTTCCTTAAGAAGTTTCGGTCCATCCAGGGTGGAAATCTCTATGAACAATGGGCGTCGCTCGAGCAAACAGGAACGGTGGGGGATTACATCCGCCGGTTTGTGGAATTGGCGGCTCCGCTCGATGGTGTATCGGAACAGGTATCTCTGGCTAGTTTTATTAAAGGACTTAAAGCACCGATTAAAAACGAGTTGCGTATGTGGGCTCCCGAACAATTGGGCCGATTAAAAACGAGTTGCGTATCTCTATGAACAATGGGCGTCCCCTACCTACGCAAAGCGGGGGAAGACAAAGCGTTGACGGAGACCCAAATCGCAGACAAGCGTTCACGGGGGTTATGCTTTAAGTGTGACGAGAAATGGCAGAAAGGGCATCGTTGCAAAACTAAAATCAACGTGATCCTTGTTGACGAAACAGACGACGAAGCTGATGTCGAAGATCCGCCGATCACCCCCGATGGCCCTCCTCATCCAACAGTCCCGGAACTGAACGAGCATGTTGAGGTTTCCTTGAATTCCGTAGCCGGTCTCTCTTCACCAAAGACGATGAAAATACAGGGGAAGATTCTTGATCAGCCAGTGGTAGCGTTGATCGATCCCGGCGCCACCCACAATTTCATTGCTTCTCAGCTTGTAAAGGATCTTAACCTTCCGGTACGGGACACGGAGCCGTATGGGGTTCGTATGGGCACCGGAGACAATGAAGCCGGAAGGGGGATTTGTAACGGGGTGCTCCTGCAGTTAAAAGAAATGGAGATTGTGGATGATTTTCTGCCCCTGAGATTGGGAAGTTCCGATGTTATCTTGGGACTGAAATGGTTAGAGACCTTGGGCACAACCCGGACTAATTGGAAGGACCAGACGATGGAGTTCGATGTGGGAGGGAGAAGAATCATGTTGCAGGGTAACCCAGCCTTGGGGAAGTCTTTGGTCTCGTTAAGGACCATGGAAAGGGAACTCAAAAGGGTGAAGACAGGAGTCCTCGTGGAGCTAAGTAACACAGAAATCGATCCGGGTAAACCCAAGGAGATACCCACTGCCTTGAGCTCGATCATCTCCCGGTTTAGCGACCTGTTCGCGTTACCTACAGAACTACCTCCTCGACGAACCATTGAACACCAGATCATACTCAAGGCCGGCACGCCACCGATAAGCGTGAGGCCTTATCGGTACCCCCATTACCAGAAGGACGAGCTCGAGCAAATGATTAAGGAGATGCTCACGGCGGGGATAATCCAAACCAGCACCAGCCCTTACTCGAGCCCCGTGATTTTGGTTAAGAAGAAGGACGGCTCGTGGAGATTTTGCGTAGACTACCGAGCCCTCAATCGAGCCACGATTCCGGACAAGTACCCTATCCCAGTTATTGATGAACTGTTGGATGAATTACACGGGTCAACAATATTTAGCAAGTTAGACTTAAGGTCGGGCTACCATCAGATCCGTGTCAAGATGGGAGACGTGCCCAAAACAGCTTTCCGTACCCACGATGGGCACTACGAGTTTAAAGTAATGCCCTTCGGCCTCACCAACGCACCGGCTACCTTCCAATCGTTAATGAACGAGATTTTCCGACCCTACCTTCGCAAGTTCATCCTGGTTTTCTTTGACGACATACTCATTTATAGCTCGAGCGAGAAGTTGCATACGGAACACCTCCAGGCGGCCTTGGAAAAGCTACGTGAGCATCGCCTTTTCCTTAACTACAAAAAATGCGAATTTGGGCAGCGTAGCCTGTCATACTTGGGGCACGAGATATCCGCTGAGGGTGTATCAGCCGAGGCAACAAAGATCAGAGCAATGATTGATTGGCCTACACCACGGAACATTAAGGGTCTACGGGGATTCCTAGGCCTCACCGGCTACTACAGAAAGTTTGTGAGGGGATACGCCAACATAGCCCTTCCCCTCACGGAGCAACTAAAACGCGATCGTTACGGTTGGAACCAAGCCGCAGAAGAGGCCTTCCAACAGCTCAAGCGGGCGATGACCACCGTCCCAGTCCTCGCTATGCCGGATTTCACGAAAACATTTGTGGTCGAAACAGATGCCTCGGGATATGGCTTGGGGGCAGTTCTAACCCAGGAAAAGCGTCCCATAGCTTATTACAGTTTCACCTTGGGGGAGAAGGCAAGATTAAAGTCTATCTATGAGAAGGAACTAATGGCGATAGTTAAGGCGGTGCAGAAATGGAGGCCTTATCTTATAGGGAGACGATTCACGGTTAAAACGGAGCAGCTAAGCCTCAAGTATATCCTAGAACAACGAATGGTCAGGACAGATTACCAGAAATGGATTTCCAAATTGATGGGTTTCGAATTCGACATACATTACCGAACGGGGGCCAGCAACAAGGTCGCCGACGCGCTGTCCCGAAAGGACCCACAACCCTTGTGCAATATGATGAATGCTAACGTATGGAAGTCTTGGGATAAGCTTAAAGAAGAAATCGACCGGGATGAATTCATACTTAAGATGAAGAAGGATCTGGAAGGTGACCCAATGGCCCACAAAAACTTTGGTCTTTGCCAAGGCAACTTACTTTACAAAGGTCGGCTGGTCATTCCTAACAATACCACGATGAAATCAGAAATTCTACATGAGTTCCACGATTCTGCCATTGGGGGACACGCCGGGGAGAGAAAAACTTACCAGCGGGCCATCTCGGAACTCTATTGGACGGGGATGCGGGCTGATATCATTGACTATATCAGAAAGTGCCCGGTGTGTCAACAACACAAGTCCCTCACCACGGCCCCAGCCGGCTTGCTGCAACCCATTCCCATTCCTAACCAAACTTGGGAGGAGCTCACGATGGATTTCATCGAGGGACTGCCAAAATCCGAAGGGTGGGACACTATTTGGGTCGTGGTAGACCGACTCACCAAATATGCTCACTTCATACCCCTTCGTCACCCATTTTCCGCAGCAACTGTTGCCAACACATTCATGAAGGAGATCGTGCGACTTCATGGAATTCCTAAATCAATCATCAGCGATCGGGACAGGATTTTCATCAGTCATTTCTGGACGGAGCTGTTCCGGTTACATGGGGTGGACCTTAAGAGGAGTACCGCATACCACCCCCAAACTGACGGACAGTCGGAGGTGGTGAACAGGTGCCTAGAAACCTATCTTAGATGTTTTTGTTCGGAAAAACCGAGGCTATGGGCGCGATGGTTAGCATGGGCAGAGTTTTGGTACAACACGTCCTTCCACACGTCAACCAAGTGCACCCCATTTAAAGCTCTATATGGGAGAGACCCACCAGCCATCATCCGATATGAGGGACAACAGTCGAGTATGGACGAAATTGAGCAATTGCTGGAGGACCGGGACGCTATATTGGATGACCTGAAGATGAACCTGATTCGGGCACAACAGAGAATGCAAGCCCAAGCTGATAAGAAGCGTAGGGACGTCGAATATCAAGAGGGCGACTGGGTCTATCTCAAGCTGAAACCCTACAGACAACAAAGTTTGGCTCAAAGGAAATTCGAGAAGTTGGCAGCCAGGTACTATGGTCCATATAGAATTATTAAGCGGGTCGGCCAAGTAGCATACCAGCTCGAATTACCCTCGACAACCTTAATTCATCCCACATTTCATGTTTCACAACTGAAGACGGCTCACGGGGTCCCTGGTAAGCCCACTGAATTACCGCCCCAACTTACTAAAGACTTGGAATTGCTGGTTCAACCTGAAGCACTTATGGGGGTACGACTCAAGAAAGGAAGCAGTGAAAAAGAAACCGAAGTACTCATCCAGTGGCAGGGGTTATCGAACAATGAAGCAACCTGGGAAGACTTTAAAAAAATGGGAACTCAATTCCCGTCTTTTCACCTTGAGGACAAGGTGAAAGTGTGGGCGGCCGGTGTTGATAAGCCCCAAACCTTGAGGGTCTACAGTCGAAGGCCCAGGAAGGAGCATCACGACCCAAGCAACTAAGGGTCCAGTCCAAATTATGTCTTCAGCCTTTGTTAGTAATTTCCAGGCTTATCTTTTGTCTAATTTTGTTTTATCCTTAGTGGGGTGAGAAATGCCCATAGTACAAACATTGTAGTGGGGGACAGCCTTTTGTGTCGTCTGTGATGCCCCCGGTAGGTATTTAAACTTTTTCCTTCTCAATGAGAAAGGAGCGAATTCATTTGACAAGTTTTATTTCTTGCCTTGGAGAGCCCATTCCTCTCGAATGAATGGAAGAGTGAAATACCAACATCGTTTCTCTTTTACCAATTGTTTCTTCTTTTCAGTGAAAATATACGAGGGGTCTATCATTAGAAAGCTTTTTCTCCGTTTGGCTTGCATCATTTCTTTATGATATTTTTTTATATATAAATGAGTTGCATAACGCTCAATTTCATTAAATAGTAATTAAATTTCAGTTTTACTTTATTTAAGCACCTCAGATATTTTTCTACCAATGTGGGATCGTAACAATACCCCACGCTTTGAAGAGCCAACGTCCTCGTTGGTCACGGCTATAAGCCCATGTGTAGAACTCACTCCCAAAAGCTAGCTTGTAGGAGGAGGGGACACTTAGACTTATAAGCCACTAATAGAATTTATTTTCTACCAATGTGGGATCGTAACAATACCCCACGCTTTGAAGAGCCAACGTCCTCGTTGGTCACGGCTATGTTGGTCACGGTTGGCACCCCCTTTTTGGTCCAAGCCACCACTCCATAGGCCACCACTCCGAGCCATTGTTGGTCACGGCTACGTTGGTCACGGTTGACACCCTCCTTTCGGGTCCAAGCCACCACTCCGCAGGCCACCACTCCAAGGGTTGGAACCTCGAAAGATAGGGACGGCTCTGATACCAATTGATACGAACTCATCCCATACTAAGCCCGTATCACGCCATAAGCCCATGTGTAGAACTCACTCCCAAAAGCTAGCTTGTAGGAGGAGGGGACACTTAGACTTATAAGCCACTAATAGAATTTATTTTCTACCAATGTGGGATCGTAACAGATATCAAGGAATTCCCCACGAATAAACAGTAACAATAACCTGTGACAGAGCTACGAGAACTCACACATTTAGCCCAATCAGCATCTGTCCATGTCGATAAAGACAAAATACTAGACTTTGAAAACAAGATTCCCTTCCCTGGACACAATTTCAAGGTTTGCACAGTAAAAGAAATATATGGTCAAGTATTTATTAAATAAATTAATTTCCCAACTAATTTTTGAAACTCAGTAACATTGATCAATAACTCATTATCAGAATTTGAACTAGTAGCAGTAAGACACACATTCATATCCAGTGGGGTCTTAATAGGCTTAGCACCTAACAATGTAATTCATATAATAACTCAAGACAGTATTTATGCTGAGACAAACACAAGCCCTTAAAAGTTCTAACAATTTCAATGCCTAAAAATATTTCAAAATTCCCAGATCTTTAATCATAAACTGTGTTTTTAAAAACTGTTTTACCAAGTCAATTTTAGGTTCACTATTTCCAGTTAGAACAATGTCATCAACATACACAGAAATATCACAAAAAATTCATTATTTCTTTTAATATACAACGAATAATTGTTTTTACTTTGAACAAAGCCAAAAGTTCATCAAGGATGCAGTGAATTTTTCATTCCACTTTCTAGGTGCTTGTTTAAGACCATATAAAGACTTTATTAATGTACAAACTTTGTTATATTTTTCAGAAAAATAACCATGAGGCAATGGCATATACACTTCCTCTTCAAGAGACCTATATAGAAACGCATCATTAACATCCATTTGATACAAATTCCAGTTTCAAACTGAACAACCATAGAAATAACACACCTAACAGTAATCATTTTTGCAACATGTGAGAAGGTCTCTTCAAAATCAAGACCTTCTCATTGATTAAAGCCTTTGGCAACAAGTCTGGCCTTAAACCTCTTAATTTTCCCATTAGATTTGTATTTAATTTTAAACGCCCACTTACAAGTTACAACCAATAGGTTTGCGCCCTTTTGGAAAATCAATAATAATACAGGTTCCATTTTGGTTTAGGGCTTCCATTTCCTCATTCATAGCCCTAACCCAATTTGGATCCCGAACGGCCTCATTGAAACAGGTTGGTTCCACAGACTTATTTAAAATAGCCGCAAAATACACAACCTCTGCATCTAATTTAGCATATCCTACAGATTTCTCTATACCAAACTTATGTTTACCCTCTATAACAAAATCATCATATTTGGATGGTACTCTTCTATCCATAGTAGACCTTCTAGAACCTAGTGGCGGGGCACCTAAAGCATCCTCAAACTGAGCTGGTCCAAATATTTTGAGTGAAGATGTTCCTCAGAACATTCCTGCCCATCCAACTCATCAGATTCAATTGTGAGGGCCGAATCGCCATCCTACCGATGATGGGTGGGCATTATCAGAATTACTTACAATATTATCATTATTAGGAATTTCGTGACCAATATGAGTAGGGACAGTTTGATAAAGGATATCAAAAAACTTTGAATGATTGATATGAGAATCACAATAAGATAAGCCATCCTTTACTAGAGCCGTTTTTTAGAGGAAACACACTTTCATAAAAACGCACATCTCTGGAAAAGAAAACAAATTTATTATCAAGACTCAATAATTTGTAACATTTCTTAACATTTTAATAACCAATTAAAATGCATTTATCAGACTGTGAAGAAAATTTATCTAAATTATTCAACTTAGTAGAAAAACATAGGCATCCAAACACCCTTAAGAAATTCAAGTTTGGTTCACGTTCATAAATCATTTCAAAAGGAGATTTCCCCTTTAAAACAGAACTAGGGGTCCTATTTATTAAAAACGTTGTTGTAAGGATAGTTTCCCCTATAAATTCAAGGGTATTCCAGATTGAAAAGGTAAGGAGCGTGCAACATTCATAAGATGCATGTGTTTCTTTCAACTACACAATTTTGTTGTGGTGTATAAACACAAGTAGTCTGATGAACAACACCTTCTTTTTTTTAAAAAAAAGTACTAACCCTTAAGTTTACAAACTCAGATCCGTTATTAGATTTGAAAATTCTAACAGTTTTAGAAAATTGAGACTTAATTAGGCTGAAAAAGGACAATGTTTTCAAACACTTCGTCTTTGGACTTAAGAAGATACACCCATATAGCCCGAGTATAATCATCAACTACAATCAAAAAATATCGGAATCCTTCTCTAGTTGAAATACGATAGGGACCTTACACATCTTGGTGGACTAGATCATCTAGGCTAGTAGATCTATGTTGACTAAGAGGAAATGGTTCACGGGTTTGCCTGGCTCTATGACATGTCTCACAGGGAGAAGAGTTGTTATTAGAAAAACCCAACTTAGACTTTAAAGCCATTAGAACTTGGTCAGATGGATGACCAAGTCTATTATGCCAAGTAACCCTCAATATATAGCAAGAAGACAAGGTAGTACTATTATGACAACTTACCCTACAATTTGAAAAAAAATAGCCCACTATAAACTTTACGAGTCTCCTCAACCGAATTGACTTGTAAATCCTGAATATTACACAGATAACAATTGTTTTTTGAATTTTTCTATTTCCAAGATTGTTCTAAAATATAATAAAAACAAGCACACATACACACACTCATTGTCACCTACACCCCACAATTACAACTAAACCCACCCTACCCTTTACCCACCCCACCCCACCCACCACGCCACACCCACCACCTATACCCACCCCCACCCCACCCCATCTCACCCACCCACCCGACCCCCACCCAATCCCATCTCACCCACCCACCACTTACACCCACCCCACCCCACTCCATGCGCCACCCACCCACCACCTACACCCATCAAACCCACAACACCACACCACCCCACCATACCACAACAAACCACATACCACACCCACCCTACCCTACCCACACCACCCCACACCATCACCCATCCTACCCTACCCCACCCTACCCTACCTAAACCCATACTACCCCCACCCACCTCATCCCTACTTACCCACCACCCACCCAATCCCATCTCACCTACCCCACCACACCCACCACCACCCACCTATACCTATCCACCACCTACACCCACAACACCAGCCCACCCCACCCCAGCAAACCACACCACACTAATACCCCACCCCACCCTTCCCCACCGCCCACCCTACTCCACACCACCACCTACCCATCCTACCCCACCACCCACCCTACTCCACACCACCACCTACTCACCCTACCTCACCCACCACCTACCCACGCCATCCCCACTACCCACCAGGGAGCGTGGGGTGGGGTAAGGGTGAGGTGGGGTGGGTTGATGGTAAGGGTGAGCAAAACCGAACCCGAAAACTGGGAAACCGACAAAACTGAAACCAAAATTCCGAAACCAAAACAAAAACCGACGGTTTGGGTTTGAAATTTTAAAAACCGAAAATTCTGGTTTGGGTTCGGTTTCACCCCCCAAAACCGACCCACTAAAACCGAAACCGACTTAATCCCTAAAACCGACCCAAACCTAAAATTATTTAATATATTATTAATATTTGATATATATTGTAGCATGTTAGGATATTGATTACGTCAAGTTAATAACACTTGTTATTTTTTTTATACTTCTCTAATTTTCTTATTTATGGAACATGTTTTTCCTCGTAGCACTGCACACACAGGTATAACATTGGCAACAAAAATCAAGAACCTCCATTTTTGTTTGTCACATAGATGATTATATAGCGCCGGTAATTAGTTACGAGTTGTAACCATTTGTAAGTAACTTAATTTTAATCATAAATGATTTTATAGCGCCAATAATTATTTACTGAGTTGTAATTATTTATATGTAACATAATTCTAATGATAAAAGATTATATAACGTCAATTATCTTTTTACAAACTAGAATAATTTATATGCAACTTGGTTCTAATCATAAATGATTATATATTGCGAGTGATTTTTTTTTTTATGATTTGTAATCCTTTATTAGTAACTTAGTTCTAATGTTAAATGATTATATAGCGCATTTGATTTTTTAATGATTTTGTGATATGGTTGTTTTTGTAAATACACTTTTCGCGTGTTTCTTGATTGTGTTTTTGTATGGAAGTATGTTCAAATATCATATATTAGGATGCTTGTCAATCTTTTCAATGGATCGAAAAACGATTATAGCAATGTGTATTCGTCTAGCTAGTTTAAATAATCATTGATGATTATAACTATATTCATTTATGATTATAAATATATTACGTAAATGATTAGAACATTGATTATAATCATTTTTTATTATAAATTTGAATATGTTTAATATGGTCATAATCATTTATGAGTATAATTGCATAAATGATTAGAATATCAGTTATGATTATTTCTAATTATAACTTTGGCTATGTTTAATATCGTTATAATAATTTTTTGATATCCTTCGGTATGATTTTGCAGGTGTGTATTCAAGAACAACAATGATCATGAGTGTCTCGTATTTCTTTTGTGTGATGGTAATAGTAATAATAACGATCAAGACTGCAAAATGCACTTAATCTTTTATGTCTGTTTCATTCATTTGTGATTAAGATCGAACTAGATTCTTTATTTGAATGTTTTTGTATGTTTCATTCGGTCTATTGGACCCGGTGATGAGCCTCTTGATTGTTATAAAAAGATAGTTTATTTGGACAATGAGAGTAAGGTCATTTTGATTAGAATCGAACTAGATTTTGTAGCTCGACGTCATACTTTATTCATTTATGATTATGAATGCATTTTATTAGAATTGAACTAGATTTTGTCAATCATTTATGAATATAAATGTATGTAACAAGTCTTGACATATTCATTTGTGAATATAAATATATAAATATATGACCAAGTCTTGGCATATTCATTTTATGAATATAATAGTTGGTGATATACTAAAACCAAAAAAATTACTAAAATATTGATTTTGTCGTCGTCACTATATTCATAAATGATTAATAGTTTGTTTATTATCCATTAATGAATGCAATCAAATGAATCAAATGGTATAAAAATTATGACTTTTTAATTTTGAAAGAATTCATAAAAAATAATCTTTAACATTCATTACTAAAAAATGATTAATTATCTTTTTTAGGTAATTACCAATCAAATCCCATGATTTTATAAAATTATGATTCTATTTAATTATCTTTTAATTTAATTAAAATATATAATTACTAATATGTCATTAATATTGATTGGTCCAGAAATGTTTTCAACTTTTATAGTGTTCCCATTTTAACCTCTCTCTCTCTCTCTCTCTCTCTATATATATATATATATATATATATATATATATATATATATATATATATATATATATATATATATATATATATATATATATATATATATATATATATATATATATAGGGTCGAGATCATGAGAGAACCTAAAAAAACCTAGGAACCTAGGAACTTTTTTTCTACACAATATTTAAAAAAAATTGCATCCAATTTTTTTATTTAAAGCATCTAAGAGATTTCTAAACCCTAAACCCTAAACCCTAAACCTAAACCCTAAACCCTAAACCCATATGAAAAAAAATAAAAAAAATGATTTTTTTTCATCAAATTTTTTTATTTAAAGTGTCTAAGAGATTTCTAAACCCTAAACCTAAACCCTAAACCCTAAAACTAAACCCTAAACCCTAAACCCTAAACCCTAAACCCTATACCTAAACCCTAAACCGATATGAAAAAAAATTAAAAAAATGATTTTTTTTGAAAATTTTTTTTGATATCTTCTAGATGCATCATAACAAAAATTTTGGTATATATATATTTTTTAAATATTGTGTAGAAAAAAAGTTCATAAAATGGGTTCTTAGGTTCCTAGGCTTTTTTAGGTTCTCAATTGAACTTTACTCTATATATATATATATATATATATATATATATATATATATATATATATATATATATATATATATATATATATATATATATATATATATATATATACATATATATATATATATATATATATATATATATATATATATATATAGTAGGCGAATCTCCACGCGTTGCGCAGGAACAAAATTATGTAGTTAAAATAATACTATATGTGTTCCGTTTGAAAATATCTAAGGCAATGTCATCAACTATGAAATAACAATTATATATAAAAAATCAAAAAGTTGATATATCACTAATGAATTATCTTATATTAAGACATTCTTTCTAAAAAATCAAAAAATAAATAAATAATTAGTTTTTATCATTATAAATAAACAATAAGAAATTTTCATCAGATAATGGTTAAAATAAGAAAAGAAAATCATAGTATAGTTAGAATCTTTATTGTAGAATTTTTTTCGATTTATTGGTAATGAACTAATATGAATAAAAAAGTTTTTTAGTTACAAAGAAATATTGTTTAAATATTGTGACTTTTCAACTTTCTACAAAAACTTTAACCAACTACAACCGAAAAAACATAAGTAAAAACAGTCGATTAATTGCATTAAAATGTTTCATTTAATTAACCACATCAAACCCTCCAAATTATAAAAAAAGTTGTAGAAGCATTTTTATGATTTTATATGTTACAATCTTACGAACAACAAATACTATGAAAAAATTTAATACTACAAATTTTTAATAACAAAAAATACCAAAATAACTATTATAACATTTGCATTAAAAAAATAAAGCACACATAACTAATATAAAGAATGTAAAACCAATTTCAACAAAAAAAATTAAAAAAAGTTCAAAAATATATAAAATCAACATACATTTGGTGTATTTTCTTATTTATTCTACTCTTCATGTTTTAATCACAAAAATTGAAAACCATTAATGTTTTTATGAGAAAAATCTATTCATATAGTAACAACATGTATAAATGAGAGGAATACAAAAAGTTTCTAGTAAATGCTATTAATTTAAAAAATATGAAGAGTCATTTAGATTTCAAATCATTATGGCATGAGATAACATAATATATCTAACCATATTAGTTTGGAAGGCCTCTATTAGAGTATAGAATATATATATATATATATATATATATATATATATATATATATATATATATATATATATATATATACACATATATATATATATATATATATATATATATATACATACATATATATATATATATATATATATATATATATATATATATATATATATACACACACACACAAAGACAACAATGTATATATATATATATATATATATATATACATATATATATATATATATATATATATATATATATATATATATATATATATATATATATATATACACACACACACACACACAAAGACAACAATGTTAATAGTCTTTTATCAAAAATCTTTTGCGTGTTTGTGGAGTTTATGATCCAAATATTGCAATGTATATTTTTCTTGAAATAATTGCTATATTAGTAGTTTTTTCTCACAAAAATCTTTCTTGTGGTTGAAAAGTTTTCGATTCAAATATGAGTTTGTGATTTAAATATGAAGTTGAACAAATAAGTTTTTCGCATCAACAGTATTTCTAATGTGAATTTTTCTTTAGATTATAGTGCTTGAAATAGGAAGTAGAACTAAACGATCGGAAAAAAGGTAACAAAATGGTAATTTGCTGATTTTTTCGACGAACTAAATCTATCATTCTTTTGTTGATTTCTATATTTTTTTTCTAAATTGTTTATACAAACCTTTTGTACGGTTTAGGAGTGTTTGACATGTTTTTTGTAAATAAATATTATAATAGATGTTTCATTGTTTTTATGTTATTAAAAGTTGTAGTAATTATTATTTCATATTATTTATTATTCATTAGGTTGTGTGTGTATGTAATCACAATCTAATAAATAACAAATAACATAAATTAATAGTTACTACAATTTTGAATAACATAAAAACAATGAGACATTTATTATAACATATATTTTCAAAAAATACATTAAAAACTCCTAAATTGTATAAAATGTTTGTAGAAAAATTTCAAATATATGTTGAAATCAACAAAAGAATAGTATATTTGGTTCATCGAAAATCATCAAAATGTTTGTAGAAACAATTTCAAAGATATATAAAAATCAACAAAAGAATAATATATTTAGTTCATCGAAAATCATCAATTTCTCATTTTTTTCGTCGTTTAATTTCACTTCTTATTTCAAACACTTTAATCCAAAGTAAAATATATATTGGACTTACTATTCATGCGACAAACTCATTTGTTCAACTCTTTATATTTGAATCACAAACTCTTCAACGACATGAACAATTTTTGAGAGAAAATACTACCAATATAGCTATTTTCCCAAAAAAATCTACATTTATAAGATGATAAATTTCTCATCATTTTAAAACAATAAAGACAATATCGAAAATTAACCTACAACATGGTGGAATTCTCACAAGTTTATAATTATATATAGCCAAAACAAAAATAAGCCTATGACATTGTTGAGCTCTCATGCTTATATTCTAGATAACAATAAATAAAATTGAAGAGAAGCAAGTTGAAGTAATCAAGTGTGGAATAGTTCTTATATAGGCAAAATATTTTAAATGAGCAAAAACAATTAATTAGCATAAGATGAAGAGATATGAGTTACAAATAAATATTTAAGTAGTATAAGATGAAAAGTTGGAAGTTTCAAATGAATATGATGCCAATATTTAGTTTTCTTGATTCACAATGATTTGAATGGCCTCTATTATAAGAGTTATATATATATATATATATATATATATATATATATATATATATATATATATATATGTATATATATGTATGTATATATATATATATATATATGTATATATATGTATGTATATATATATATATATATATATATATATATATATATATATATATATATATATATATATATATATATATATATATATATATATATATACACACACACACATATACATACTTGAATTAAACAAATAAATGATGTATATGTATATGTTGTGTTTGATATTCCATATTGATGCACAAAAAATGTAGAGACTTAGGTTGTGTTTGTTTATCTCTTAATTGCAAAATTAAGAGGCAACCACTTAATTTTTAAGTTTAAGACCGTTTGATTATAACTTATTTTTCACATCTTAAATAAAAAGTTACATCAGTATAGTTAAGGGATAAAAGCATGTCTGATTAAAAAAGAGAAGGCCCATTTTCCTATTATACCCTAAACCCATCGTCCCATTCTTTCTCGGTTTCTCCATCGTCTCGTTCTTTCTCCTGCCTCCCACCTCTCCTTTGATCTACACCGGCCCTCCTGCTCCGTCAAAGAAGGTTCAACGGCCACCATCAGCCTTAAAAATATGACGATTACAGTTCCTGCACAGCGACGAGGAAGCAGCTCTGGTACCTGCAGCGCCTCCTCCACAACCGTGGTACATGCAGCGCCGCTACTCCTCTACAGACGGGGGACGGTCCCTCCTCCGCCACTCCTCTTCTGCCCTAAAGAATCGGTTTGATTTTTCAGAATATCCCCTAAAGAATCGGTTGGATTTTTCTATTTATATCCCCTAAATCTCGTTTCTGATGTTGATGTGTTGCTGAAACTTTTTTTCTGATGTTGCCACGTTGCTGAAACTTTTTTCTGAATTCAATTTGGTATACTTATGGAAATCGGTGATTTGATGATAGACTTTGTATTCTATATGTTGATATGGTTCTTAATTTATATGCTATATGTTGCTGATAGAATTTATATGTTAGAAAAAAATAATAATAAGGGGTAAAATGGTCTTTTTAATCATTCAACACAAGAATTAAGAGGTTCTAACCAAACAACGTGTTAAAAATTCAGATCTTAAAAAGTCAGACCCTCTTAAACACTCAGACCTCTTAAAAATCCAGATCTTAAAAATTAAGAGGCTTCCAAACGAACCCTTAACCTACAAAAGAGAAACTTAATGAGGACATCCATGAGTAGTGAAATTTCACCGGACTCTAAATGGGAAAAACAACATTTTTAAATCAGTTCAACCCGGGCTTGGACGAAATTCAATTTTTTGCCGAGTCTTGGTACCTTATAATGAACTTGTTTTTTTATTTGGTTTATGCGATAAACCAAACCGAATAAACCGAAACCAATTTTAACCGAACCTTATTTGGTTTGGTTACAGTTAATTTAGGAACGTTAAAAAACCGATTTAACCAAAAACCGAAATAACCGACCGAATAACACCCTAAATTGTTAATTACTAAAATTATAAATAGAGCAATTTTATAAGGATTTAGCGGATGAAAAGTGAAGAAGTTAGAGACCTAATGCACAACCAAATATTTTCAAAAGAAATGTCGGTTGAAACTTTTTAGACCGCATCCAAAAAACAGTAAAACACGAGGACTACTTTTACGGTTTTCTTTATTAATTACATTAAAATATTAGAAAAGAGTGAGTTTCCATCAGATTTGAATAGATATTTGGTAATTGTGAAGTGATGTGGGGATATTTTTGTAATGAGAATTCAAACATTGAGAAATTATCATGTCTACTCAAATAATGGATAATTGAAAATGCCCATTAAGCAATAGATTTGTTAGTCATCAGGTATTCAGGTGAATCAATGTTCTTTAGAAAAACGAAAAACCGAAAAAGAGTGAAGATCACTAGTTTTATGTAAAGATAAATTTAATACTTTTAAATTATGTTTCTTAACGCGTATATTTATGATATAAATGTTAGTGTATCCCACATTGGTGCGACACGGTCCTATAAGTTTGTATATATGTTGGAGTCTCTCCTCTCTCCACAAGGCGACACGGTCCTATAAGTTTGTATATATGTTGGAGTCTCACCTCTCTCCACAAGGGCTCTTTTGGAGAGACCCTCTTGGGCTCCACATATATTTACATGGTATCAAAGCCGGCGTCCCGCACCCTGTAACCTCATCGAGCCTACGTCTCTGAGGGGGAGTGTTAGTGTATCCCACATTGATGCGACACGGTCCTATAAGTTTGTATATATGTTGGAGTTTCCCCTCTCTCCACAAGGGCTCTTTTGGAGAGACCCTCTTGGGCTCCACATATATTTACAATAAAAGTATTAACCATGTCAATGCATTCAGTGGCGGATCTAGGAATTTTCATCGTAGGGGGCACTAGCGGTTAACAATATGATCGGGTCGGGCCAATATAATTTTTGTTACACACCGAAACTAAATTTTCATATATACCAATATATATATATATATATATATATATATATATATATATATATATATATATATATATATATATATATATATATATATATATATATGTAATTTGCGCAGCATGGTACGTCCAACACATTACGCACATATTGCACTTGATAGTTTATAAGAACTAAATATTTTTTCTTCAATATATATATATATATTTCTATTCTTACATACGACAATTTAGTTTTGAGTTATTTAGGACCATAGATAGTGAACTCTAGTGGTAATATGTTGGTGTGTGGCAATGGAAATTAAGCATATAATAATTTGGCACAAAACACTTCACATAAACTTAAGATTTCAAATAATTCACGAAATTCATATATACTTCTATAAATATATAATATATAGTAATTTTGGATTTTCAAAATTACCAAGCAAAAATTGGATTAAAACCTAAACTAGATTTGCTTGAAATTTAAGAAATGACAAATGGAGTTATGGAGAGCCAAAGAGAGCCAAAGAGAAAGGCCGAGATTAAGCCCAAGTCCTCAAACTCTCAAAGCTCAGAGCCTTGGCTAAAAAGAAATGGCACAAGCTTTTTTTTTTCTGTTTGTTATTGTTGCCGAGAAGCAAAATACAGAAGAAAAAAAATAGATCATTGGGGTATTTTGGCTGTTTGTTTGCCGAGAACCAGAAACCAAATATGAATATGTATGAGCACCGAAATCCAATTCATTGAAGAGTTTGCACAATTGTTTATCGAGGGCCTACAACTAAAACTTTTTTCCTTTAACCTATAATTAGTGTATAAATTTTCAAATCATTGGGGGCACCTCCCCCCACTCCTTAAGGCTGAAGGGTGTGCCGGACGCATACCCGCGTCCTGGCTGAGGTGGCACCAAGAACGCGGCCAAACACCGCGCCCCTCATCCGTTCTCACGCGTCCTCGCTTTCACACGTCCTCACGCGTCTCCGGGAAGACGTTCCCATAATGCAGATTTGTCCACATGCTTCTTTCTCATTGGCCATCATATTCTCTCTCTCCCCCCTCCTCGCGTTCTCTCCGTCCGGCACACCCTTCAGCCTAAGCCTTGGATCCGCCCCTGAATGCATTGTCAAAAGACACTTGGAACTTAGAACGACTATTGACCAAAAAACTTTAAAAAAAAATATTTGTTTTTTTACAATCTCATAAATGAAAATATAATTCCTCCACTAATACGACGTTAAATATCTCTTTGGGATATTGACTAGACTAATTACTTCTTTGTTTAGTATTAACAAAAAGAAAAAATACCAACTAGTTTAGGTATTTGAAAACTGACCATTAAATCTAGAATTGGATTGTTTGGAACCCGAGGAAAGCCCGACCCAAGTGTATGTGTAGTCTTCTCCTATATAAATGAGATTCAACTCCAATCAGAATGTTGTTTCAAATTATTGCAAACAACTGAAAACAAAAATTGCAACACAAGTTTTCAAGTTATTGTCGAAGGGAAACATGGATTTAGCGACTAGGTTAGTTTCATGTTTTGTGTGTACGAATTAAAATCAGACGTATAAAAAAAAAATGTTATTTGGAATGCCATGAACGAGTCGATATCTGACAAATGATTCTGTAAGGTTTCTTATTATTTAAAGTCCTGTATTCCGGTTTTTTTTTTTTTTTTTTTTTTTTTGTCTTTTTGTTAAGTTCTTTACCAGACCTTATGACAACATGTAGTTAGCTTAAACCATTTTAAGTAACAAAAAACATGTCCAGAATAGAAACATTAGTCCATAATACGGATAATAGTTCGGAATGGACTGTTTATTATGTATAATTAGGTTTTATTGCTTGTCGTTTGTTCTGATGTTAAGCGTTATATTTTTATGTAAGTATGAGTAATTTTCTAACAAAAAAAAAAAAAAAAAAGTCAATCAGTCCTAAATCCGAAGCAATATTCTGAATTAGTCTGAAGGTCAATTTGCATGGATGTTTGTGGGTTTTAAGATGGTGGGATAATATTGCACGTACTGAAACTTTAAGAATTCGAGTTGATTAAAGTGAGTGATTTTTAAATGCATCTACTATATTCACATTTTATCTACTAAAATTACATTTTTATTTGCAAAGAAAGATGTTGGTTATGAAAATAAAATAAAAATCACACCCACTAAAACCAAGGGTTAAAATAAGGAGGAAAATAGAGAGTCTGTTAAACTAAAATTAAAAACATATGGAACTTTCAAAGATGGGAGTATGTCAAGTCTTGCTAAGTCTATGATTTTAGACTAGTGTAAGATGTTTTTTAATGTTGATAACTCCATAAACTAAAATGTTTTATTTAGTCAGAGTTATTTAAAAATTACACTTTTATGTCCATTGTTGGGTAACCTCCTCCAATAGAATCAAAATTGGTACATGTTGAGGTTAGACATCGGGTTCTTGTTGACAACATTATTAGAATTCATATGTGATTTAAGATGTACAAGATCAATTGGAAGAAATGGAGATTCCATTAGAGCCTTCAAAGCGTAGAAAGTTAGTGATTTATATAATGCAAATGCTCTTGATTAGTATGTTTAGAGATATACTAGAGTATGTCAACTCAATGTAAAGAATCGAAGAAGCATGTGAGTCGAGTGCGACACTAAGAAGAGAGTTGTAGTGACCTGTATTGTT
Organism: Cichorium intybus; assembly: GCA_023525715.1. NCBI lineage: Eukaryota > Viridiplantae > Streptophyta > Magnoliopsida > Asterales > Asteraceae > Cichorium > Cichorium intybus. Next base: position 23,662,497 of record CM042014.1, read on the forward strand.
TGAAGCTACATGGATTTCTTTAAAGTTCACATATAGTATAGTTGGAAGTTACCGTAACACCCAAACTTTTATATTGTTTGAAGTTTATATTATTGAGTTTTCAACTCAATTTGTTTTGCAGAAATTTTGTCCCAATTAAAATCTTTTCCCAAAAGTTGAAAACATTATATCGGGTTACGAATAACAAATTAATAAGAAAGCATATGCAATAATATTATAATTATTTTCAACATAAAGGAATTTTACTACGCTCTCAACAACTATCTTTAAATGACAAGTCTTCTATTGCCCAATCCTCTGGCTAATGAAACTAAGTCACTATAACTTCTCTTTGATAGTTGAGTGCATATCAATTAAAATAAAAAGAATATGTAAGATCTTCATTTCGTTAGATCCATAAGTTTTGTACACAAAAGCATTTGTACAATATTTTCATATGATAATAATAAAAAATTTCTATTTTTACAAAGTACTTTTTCATACCCCTATTCCCAGATGTATCGGGTCCTTACCAATTGGTAGACTATATCAACCCAAAATAGCCATTAGGGAGTTCATACACATGTTCCTCCAAGTACCATGTCATTAGAGGTCATTAAGAAACATAGTGCTACCATCCCCTCATTGAGATGGGTGTCTAGACATCCTACCAATGCAATGATGTTCAAGTGTATGCATGATCATAGTTTTCTCTCTTATAAATCATTGAAGTTTATCAATGAAAGTTTCTCTCATTTCTCACAGTGGACGTAGCCCAGCCAGGTGAACTACTTTATTTCCTTGTGTTTTCTCGTTTCTCAACCTTAGCATTACTCACTTGTCTAGATAGTTGTATGAAAGTCTGTCGAAGTACTTGGTCATGTCTGTTGGTCTGCGCCCTTCCGCTGCTACACACCCCCAACAGTTTGTTATCCATTCCAACTTTTCTTTTGCTCTGCTATAGTTGGTAGTGGTTCACCATGAAAATTTTTTGGATGATTTAGGCTGACATTAAGAGTTGGACTATGATCTAGACAAATATAATAATCTCCACATTCACAATATCAAATGCCATATTCATACGATATGTTGCAACTTGCTTAGATGAACTCATTTTTATATTAAAATGAAGAGATTTTATAATGAATTAATCGTTTCAACTTTGGTATAGATAAGACACTATTATGTCTAGCATGTTTATATACAACTTGAATAAGATAGTAGATGAAACTTAGATATTGTTAGTTGAAATCATAAATATGTCCAGATTTTTAGGCCACTTTATGTCCGGTCACAACAGTAGCCCTAGTCTGTAATGTACCTTACTCTTCATATTAGATGCTAGATCACTTTATCTCCGGTCAAAACAGTAACACATAGTTTGGAATGTAAACAAGGAATTCCAAAACATCATGCTATGAACCAAATGGTTATTTTCATAAAACCTAAATAAGCTTATCATTTCGATCAATACTTCATTCCTAATAGCCACTTTGTTCAATATCCCTATTTTTTATCATTAACACAATTAAGACCCTTATATAAAACAATATTTTACGTCAACATTACTATTATAATAATTGATAAAAAAACCACATGTGATGTGACATGTGTGTGTGAGAGTTAACCCACACAACACACTCACCTACACACATTGAGGTTTTTTTTAAGATCATCCTTTTTTTACCAACACCCAATCATAATTCATCATAGAAACTTTTCCTATTTTTTTGTCTTAAAATAATCTATAATATAACATCTGCATTTATTGAGTCTTCACTCTTCAAATTTCAATGCTAAATTACATTTCATTATTTATATATGAAGTTTATCAAAAACACTCAAACTAAAATGTTGTATCCTTTTAGCAAAAAAAAAAACAAAAAGAACAACCAACAATTATTCTAGACGATTCGTGATAAATTTGTAACTTTCATCTTAAAAATTACATATTTCTGATATTATCATTACGAATTAGTTAATTGCATATATTTGTACGCATGATTTTTCAGTTTGGTATTTTATTGATGACATGTAGACTTGGAAAACGTGTCGTGTCGTGTCGATTTCGTATCATGTCAAAATATTAAACGGTTTAAAAGTGTTCGACCCTAACACAACCCGTTTAATAATTGTGTTGTGTCGTGTCGTGTTAACCCGTTTATTTTCGTGTCGAGTTCTTGTCGAGTTTCGGGTTTGGGGTTTAGACCTTGTAAATATATCATGTCACTCTTCGAGTTGAAACTCTAAGTATATTGAAAGAATAGGAGTTTGAGGCGAAAAGGAAAATATGAAAACTAGTAGTAGAAGCATTCACACTAAGTATATAGAGCAACGTTAAAATATTAGGATTCGGGGAGATGAATGATGAGGTTGCAAGGAGGAGAGAGAGACCGACTGAAATTGTGGAGTATGAGTAAGAAAGTATAAAAGTGAAAATGAATTCATGACCTAGGTGGCTAAGCGACTTCCACATTATAAAACACGTCAATTAGAAGTTTTTCTTTTAAATATGATATTCGTTTTTGACCTGTCCAATTTACATAAGAATTAGAAAAACTTGAATATAATTAAACGGGTCATTTTCGAGTTGAAAGTTTCGACCCTGACATTACCCGTTTAATTATCGTGTCGTGTCGTGTCAACCCGTTTAATTATACGGGTTGAAATATCTTACTCAAACTCGTTTATTTCGTGTCGAGTTCATGTCGTGTCAGGTTTTGCCACCTCTAATGACACGTTAGACATTCAACTATAAAACTAAAACATTGACACGTGTAAGTCATTAAGTCCAATAAAAAATACATCCTAAGTTAGACTAAAGTTGGGGGAAAAAAGTACTAATTGCCGGAACATGTCATTAAACCGATGGTCGTAATTCTAAACCCAAACTATTGGTTTGTAATTTATTTATTTATGAATAAAAAAGATGAAAAATGGAGTGCCGATGCCTAATCCAAAAGTCTTGATACCATATACTTTGGTTTCGATTGAACCAAAGAGGAAAGTCATATACAACTGAAATAGAAATCAAAACTAAACATTGAAAACAAAACTTCATCAAAACCACAAAGAAACCCAAAAAAGAATATATGAAAATAGTTTTAACTAGAAAAGGAACTAAAACGAAATATGCCAACATACATCGAACACTTCTACAAAACCATATAAGAAACAAAAGAGGATACATTCCATGAGTTGGTTTTCTAATAACTTGTTTCTTCTATATTCACAGAAAGGATATAAGTAACCAAAACAATTTCAACTCCTTGGAAATTTAAGTTTATGTACATATTCAAATCAAAAGTTGCATAACGATAAATGAAGCATACATGATGATGATGATGATACTTCAAATATTCAAGAAAAAGAATCCAGAACCGAAAAATGCTTATAAGAAATAGAGATTTTGTTTATAAAAATAATACATTAAAATTATTGATTATACAAAATATTTTTATAATAATAACTCTTTTTATGAAAAACCTTTGTTTTCCAGAATACAACGTAATTTCCAAACGTAAAATAAGGTTTGTTAACCACGATGGGTAAAAATGGTTCTATTTTTTTTACTGAAACAAAAAATAAACAGGAAAATTGATTTTTTTTTTTAACTTTTGAAATACCATATTATCGGTTTTTCGGTTTCCGTTTCAAGTTTTCTTTATTTATTTTTTTGGCCTTAGGTTATTATTATTTTTTATGAGTTTCTTCATAAAAAGTGAGGCTTAATATTACAAAAACAAGTAATCACCGTGGTTTGAAATTATATAGAAAATATCATTTTAGTATTTTAAGCATAACCCAAAAAACGTGTGAGAGATCTATGCTCTGACTTGTGTCATAAAGTATTGACAAAAGTAATAAATATATAATGGTGTTGATATGAATGTACGGTCTAATTGGTTTATAAATGTTTTCATGACATATTATGAAGTTTAATTATGGCGATGATAGACTATTAACGATGTATAAGACTGCAATAACACTGTCACTTCAATATACGCCGTGAATGTGTGTGTGTGTGTGTGTATATATATATATATATATATATATTAAATTTGCCCAGCGGCGGATCCAGGAATTACATTAGGGGGTTCAACCAACTAGAATTTTTTTTTTCCGCGGGGGTTCAACCAACTAGAATTTTTTTTTTCACAAAGCCCCGCAAAAGTTATGCCGGTGCATAGGCACCCCATGCTAGAGGTAGATCCGCCACTGAATTTGCCCTTATTTGGTTCAAATACATACTTGATTTACTTACAACGCACAAACATTGACTAAACATATTAGTAAATCTAGAACACCTATGAACGACACTCTAACCTCGTTAAAGGTTTGACATATGACAATCTATGAAAATATCAATAATGTTGTTAAGGTTTTAGTTTAATGATATATTTCCAGCTAATGAATTAAAAATAGAAGATAAAATCAGTAAACAAATCCTACAGATCTAGAAAATTGGTTTTTTAGTTTTAATGTATAAAATAGAAGGGAAGAAGTAGAGGTTTAAAACGTGAATTTATTAAATTTATTAAAATACATAAACGTCTTGACAGAAAGGTCCGAGTGTCTGACTCCCACTCTCCCACCACGGCTCCGCTGTTTTTGGTTTTTATTTGATAATTCGGATATTTTATTTTAGAAATGGAATAATTTTTATTATAAGTTTATTTTTAACAAAAAAATATTAGTTAAACAAATTAAAAGTTGTTTAAATATAGTTAGGGCGTCGATAATCCTTAATTCTTATGTATGATTATAATTTTGTTTTATTAAATTTGTATTTAGTGACGTTTTTATAATAAAACATTATTATCATTAATTTTCTTTAATCAATGAAAGCTTTAATTTTTTGAATAAATAGTTGCCTTTTTTATGGAATGTTTTACAACTCCAATGTAACTTGTTATTTCTTTAAAAGGAAACAGTACTTATCAGTAAGATTGAATAAAATATATTTATACAAAAAAAGGTTTTTAACGTATATGGGTAACTATGTTTCCAAAGTGTACAAATTTAGTCATTTAAGTTTTTTTTTGTAAAATACATCACTTATGTTTTAAAAACATGCTGATCTCATCTTTATGACCGGCTAACGTGGGTAACGTGGGGTTTTTGACCTATATGGGTAACTATGTTTCCAAAGTGTACAAATTTAGTCACTTAAGTTTTTTTACATTTTAATTTCTATTTTTTCCTAATTGCCTTTTCATCTTTTCCTTTTATTTCCTTTTTTAAATAAACTATTTAAAGATTTTTTTATTTTTATACCATTTTTTATATATTTTACATTTTTTTAGTCTTTTCCTTCTTTTTTTTCATTTTCATTTTCCTTTAAGTTTTTTTCCTTCTTTTAATACATTATTTGAATATTTTTATTTTTATACAAATTTTATTATATTTTATCTTTTCACTTTCTTTTTTATTTTTATTTTTCTTTTCCTTTTTCCTTTTTCTTTTAGTTTCTACTTTTTAATACATTATTTAAATATTTTATTTTATACCAATTTTATTGTATTTTATCTTTTTTTAGTTTTTTTCCTTTTTTTCTTTTTTGTTGTCAGTTTTTTAGTTAATTTTTCCATCTTTTTAATACATTATTTAAAGATTTTTATTTATATACCCTTTTTATTATATTTTTTTCTTTCTAGTTAATTTAGATTTAAATTTATTTTTATATTATTATTAAATAAGAAAAGCTTCCACCATTACTACCACCATGTACCGCCATTACCACCATCGTCTGTTACCACTGTGTGCCACCTTCGCCGTCGTCTTCTTCCTCCCGCAACACCGTGAGTTCATCTTTATTTTGTCTTTCATATCAATAAAACTTATTAAACTTATGGAATACAATTTAAAATACCTATTAAAAACTTTAACGTGTTATATTTAATCCACGTCCTCGTTGCCTGTGCTAACCACGTTGCTGTCAGCAACATCGATAAATAAATAAGTCTGGTCAAAGTTTTTAATAAGTACTGCAAATTGTGTTCCACCAGTTTGACGAGTTTTAAATAATGTATTAATAAAATGAAAAAATAAAGTAAAAGAAAAAGAAAAAAGAGTTAAAAAATATAAATTATAATAAAAAGGGAATAAAAATAAAAGATCTTTAAATATTGCATTAAAAAAAGAAAACAGAAACTAAAAGAAAAAGGAAAATGGAAAAGAAAAAAAAAGAAACTAACAAAGAAAAATATAATAAAAATAAAAAATTTTAAATAATGTATTAAAAGAATTAAAAATAAACTAAAAGAAAATCAAAAATGAAAAAAAAAATGTAAAAAAAAAATTTTAAAAATGTATTTTATAAAAAAAAAAAAAAAAAAAAAACTTAAGTGACTAAATTTGTACACTTTGGGAACATAGTTACCCATATAGGTCAAAAACCCCACGTTACCTACGTTAGCCAGTCATAATGATGAGATCAGCAGATTTTTCAAACATAAGTGATGTATTTTACAAAAAAAAAAAAAAAAATTTAAGTGACTAAATTTGTATATTTTGGAAGCATAGTTACCTATATAGGTCAAAAACTCTACAAAAAACTATATCAATTTTTTAATTGGAAAATAAAAAATATGATAAAGTTATGACATGTATATTATAAAAGTTGAAAAACGATACAGATATTATACAACAATGAGAAAATTACAGTCTTGGTCATCGTAGTTTACTTAATTTGTCATATTGGTCATAGTTTTAGAAATCTCATATATTTGTTACCGTGACATGTTTTTTACTTACAGCTCCGTTTGACTTCACTTTTTTTGTTAAATGAGAGGTAAATTGGCTAAAATACGCTCAATATTTTGTTGTTTTAATTAGTTTGTTTAAAAATCTCTCAATCCCTCTCTATTTCGTCGATCAATGTTTCTTTTTCTGATTCATAGTTCGCAGCCTGCTCTGTATTTTGTTGCAGCAAGCCTGCAACCGAATGAGTCCAAGAGGTAATACTTCTTCGTATTTTGCTGATTGGTGGTTTATACTGCTTTGTATTATGGGTTCAATTTAAACAATAAACTGATTTGAGGTTTAAATTTAACTTTTACTGCCTATTAAACCTATCTCAAGCAACGTAATTTTCACTTTTGGTCATGTTACTCTCTATTTCATTTGCTTAATCAGAGAACTTTTAAGTTGCATCCAACCTGAAAACATTTGTGGTAGATGGCACAATTACATTAGCGGGCAACTATTTTTTTTTCTTTATTGGATTTTTGTTTATTATCAGAATAAATCACAAACTAACAATTTCTGTTCTATAGAGACGCATGTTGGAAGTGGTTATTCTAATGTTTTTTTTCTTGAAAATTTACATTATTGAATGCTATTGAATCCTTTTATCTATATGGGTTTTTGTTGGTTTCTTGGAATTGTTCACGATTGAAGTTAAATTATCGATATGGGTTTTTGTTAGTTTCCTGAAATTGTTCATGATTAAAGTTAAATTAGTAATGGGAATTGCCAAAAACACATCCTATTTATACTAGAAATACACATCTATAATCAACTTCTTTTTATTCGTTGGAATTATAATGTTTTCCGTAAAAATTAGATATGATTGGTTGACACAGTTTGACTTTTCTTTATAGGTGTATATAAGGTGTTTATATAGTAGCACCCTTAGTAATATACTCTTGCTAATTGTGAAATGGAGAAATTTAAGATTATTGACTTTCGATTGTCGAATGACTCAAAATTCTAGTGTAGTAACACTTCCTAGATTATATATTGTACTTTCATCTTTGCACACATTTCAATGATGTATACCTTCAAATTTTCGATAAGATTGAAGTTTTTGGCATCAAGAACAAATTCTTCCTCCTCGTTATCCTCATCGTCTTCACAATTTCATGTAGGAATGGTTCCTCAAATTATGGGCTTGCTTTTGCTCCTTCTTTTTTAATGGTAAACGCGTACCTTTGTACCAAAAACATACACACGCACTAAGATTAGATTTTGTTCAGAATCCATTTTGAAAATTTCCGGTCTTTAAGTTAACTTAAGAGCCTTAAAAGTGTAAAAAAATATGAACTTGTTTGCAAAATACGAAGGTACACAGTGATTTTCCATTATTGGGTGTATTTCTTTTGAAAATTTACAGAAAAAACAAAAGTATTACTTTAAAAAAAAAAAATTATCATGTCATCTAAGAAATCACTGTGTATTTTTTCAGAAAAACCATTCATACTTTTTTATAAGTTTTCAACCATCACTTATAACAAGTTCTTTTTGCAAAAAACATCATCTTTTAAGACAAAAAAATATTTTTTCAGGAGATAACGTACGTTCTAATCATTAAATAAGTTGTTAATCGCTAGAAGCAAGAATTATATATATTTCTTCTTAAAGTGAAAATTGAACCGAAATTTTTTCTTTTGACTTCAAAAGTACAAAACCATAATTTTTTCGGTTTCAGCTTCAATTTTATTTCTTTTTCAATTTTTTTCTCATTATTTCTTTTCATAAGGTTTTTCATAAAAATGTCGCAAAAATATAATAATAACAAGTAATTTTCTTAAACAAAATGCAACAAAGCCAATACATGCTTATTATTTTAAATTTATATAACAAACCAAAGTAAAGCGAAAAAAACGATTTTTCTAAAATCGGAAAACCAAAGCACGGGTTTTTCAAAAAGGTTTGGTTTTTCGGTTTTAAATTATATTTTTTCTTTTGCAAATTTATTTACGATTAGGGTTTTTCCACACCCTTATTAACCACCAAAGTCATATTTCCTTCAAGCACAATTAATCATACACACCTCCTAAGAAATAGAGTCATCCTGGTTTAAAATTATTTATAAAACAACATTTTTTATATGAAAGGTAACCAAAGCGCTTTTGATTCACATGTGTGATATAGTAGTTTATATATATATATATATATATATATATATATATATATATATATATATATATATATATATATATATATATATATATATATATATATATATATATATATATATATATATATATATATATAGTTAGGTTCTATTGAGAACTCAAATATTCATGAGATCTTGAGAACTCATTCTGATTGGTTAGATCATAAAAGGCCATGATAGTCATTTACCAAAAATCTCATTTAATTCTGATTTTTTTATTTTTGGCAACAAAATAACCATTCCTAAAATCAAGTCTATTAGATTTGAATTTTCAAATTTAAAAAAAAAAATCAAATTTTCGTTTTTTTAAAAATCAGATTTTTTTGGAATTTGATTTTTCAAATTTTCGTTTTTTTAAATATGAGAATTTTTGAAATTTGAAAAAAACAAAAAAATTCTGAATTAAAAAAAAAACAAATTTTCAAAATTAAAAAAAACATATTAATGTATTTGCATGTGTATATATGCACACTCGCAGATGCATATATGCATACTCGAAAATGCATATATGCATATTTTCACAATACATATATACGTATTCATATTTTTAATATCTAAATGTACACATATTTTGCACTTTTAATATATTAACGTAAATAATAAACACACTAATTTATTAAAAACAATAATAATATACAAGTGTCTTGAACCACACATACATAAAATATTTTAAAAAAATACAACAAAAATTTATAATATCTTCATTGTTTCTTCCTTGATCGTCAAGTTTCTTCACTTTTATCAATTTCACCTCTTCAATTTGATCGATAAATTTTGTAAAATCTGCAAAAAACGGTAATAAAAGTGAACATACGTATATGCACATATGTAGAGATACTGATATACACAAACACATACGTATATGCGTATATGCACACACATATATAAATGCACACATACATAAATGCACATGTGCACATATCATATACACATATGCATATATGCACACACATGCAAATATATATTCAATACACATATGCATATACATTCAATACACATATGCACATATATGTGTATATGCACACACATATATAAATGCACACATACATAAATACACATGTGCACGTATACATATACACATATGTATATATGCACACCCATGCACATATATTCAATACACATATGCACACCGAATTTTTTATGTCACGTTCCAAAATGGATATACATATAAACATATATGTGGACATATGCACATGTATATACACATGAGTATATACACATACACGCACATGTATGTGTATATATGCACATATGTGCATTTACACATGTGCACTTATACATCACATATATGTACACAACATATGCACATATGCATATACATATAAATTGAAAACTAAATAAATAATATAAGCAGTAAATTCACATATTATTTATAAATTCATTGTTAACACAAACATGCATATATGCACATACGTGTATGCACATATGCACAAACATGAGACTTCGAAATACCTAATTTTAAATTATAAATTATGCACGGTTAACCAAACAAAAATAAGGGATGCAGTAATTTTACAAACCTTGCAAGATTTGGAGTCGAGGCTTGCATCCAAATAAACAACCGATAGCCCATAGAGACTTCGAAATACCTAATTTGCAATCAAATAACAATGTTGCATAATCTTACAAGAAAAAAGTTCAAATTTCAGCGAAATCAGTACTATACATGAAGTTAACATCTATACATGAAGTTATGCACATGTATGCATTTAGGCATATACACTCAAACTGCCAACAAAACTTCTTTTACAAACAAAATTAGTATAAAAGTACAATTATGACAATTCGGAACAGACTAAACATTGCTAATACTTCGAAAGCACAATTCTTTTTCACGCAAATTTCCTAAATAATATCAACCCAAATGAGTATAAAACATTGGAGGTTGGATTGCATACGAATCAAAACCTTGAAATGAAAAAGGAAATAGAATAAATACCTTGAAATGCAAATACCTTGAAATGCAAAAGGAACCCATCTGCAAATACCTTGAAATGCAAAAGGAAATAGAATAAATAAACTTAATCCTTGGAGCTTGGATTGAATACGAATCAAATGACCATCCAGAATAACGTCAACCTGATATTCTGAAACACAAAAAAGAATCCAAATCAAGAAACGAATTACGACACAAAAAATAGTGGGAAACTGAATCGTCAGATGTACGTACTTTTGGATACAGTAGAACGAAAGGCATTGCCGGAGTGGTGGTGCGATCGTGTGAGTAGAACCGTCGGTGGCCGAGGGGAACAGATGAGGGCTTTCGGAAATCGATTTTTGGTGTGGTATCAGCAATTGCAAGAGAACTGACATCCGATTGGCCGATCAATGGCTTTCTTCGATTCTGAGCGATGCGCATATACAGCGATGAGGGATCGGGATTTCCGACGCAAGAATCGGATTCGAGAGACTGAGATTTGAGAAGAAGTAGAAGACGGAGTCGTACCTGTGCAATTCACATTGCAATCAAATTTGGCCTGTATCCACAGCCGCCGACAGTAGGCCGGCTCCGATCCTCTCTTCCCTTGCGTGAATACAGTATCTTGCGATGGCGACGGCTCAAAGAAGATTAGGGCGACGTGAAGAGGGGGAGGAAGAAATCGGATGTAGAAGCTGTGAGAGAGAGAGAGTCCGATATACATGAGAGAGAAAGAGAAAGAATTAGGAGGACGTGATATGCGGAATTTCCAATTTGAGAGCTTTCAGATTTTTTTGTTATTCCAATAATGTCCCTAAAGGCTAATTTAAAAAGTCAATTGCATTATTAGACTTGATATTAATTACAAAACTGCCATTATTCATCACAGCCTTACAATTTTTTGATCTTGCGGTCCATATTGAGTTCTCGAGATCTCGGGATTTTTTAGGTTCTCAATAGAACCTAACTCTATATAGGGTTGGGTTCTTGTGAGAACCCAAAAAACTATGAGATCTTGAGAACTCATTCTGATTGGTCAGATCACAAAAAGGCACGATTGTCATTTTACAATTCTCATTTATTTTTGATTTTTTTTATTTTTAGCAACAATACTAACTCCTCCTAAAATCAAGGCTACAAATTAGCATAACAAATTTGAATTTTAAAATTTTAAATTTTTATAAGATTTTCGTTTTTATTTTTAAATAATTTTTTCGGAATTAAAAAAACATTAAAATTTTTAAAAAAAATTCGAAATTAAAAAAACATATTAGTCTATTTGCATGTGTATATATGCATACTCGCAGATGCATATATGCATATTTTCACAATTCATATATACATATTCGTATTTTTAATATTTAAATGTAAAAAATGAATAACACATTTTACTATAAACAATAATATACAATTATTTTGAACGATACGTATATAAAATTTAAAAAGTACAACGCAAAATAATAAACGTTACATACAAAAATATAAAAAATACAACGAAAATTCATGATATCTTCATTTCTCAAATTTTCACTTTTCATTTCTTCAATTTGCTCGATAAGTTCTCAAAAACCTGCAATAACATTAATAAAAATTAATATACATGTATATTCAAAAACAGTAAAATAAATACATGCATGTATGTACGCATATAAACAAATGCACATCTATTTTTGCATATATAGGCATATATGCATATGTGCACATACGCATTTATATACATATAAACATATATGCACATATGCATTTATAAAACTACATATTAAAAAACCCCCCAAAAAATACTTACATGCATATACACATATGCACATAGGCACATATATTTATGCATATAGGCAAATATGCACACATGTGTACACAAACAAATAGACATATATGAATATGTACACGTATGCACATATGCACATGTGCATATATACACATGTGCACATATGCACATATGCAGTAACATATACATGTATATATACACACATATAAGCACATATACACCCACCTGCACATGAAGATATAAACATGTAAAAAAAACATCCATACTAGAATTATTCTACTTATTCTGACCCACATATATAAATTGATGAAAAAGCACACATATATATGCACACTTATACATCACATATATCTACATGAATATATGCACATATGCATACACATATACTTGTAGATATACACATATATGCAGATATACATCCACATGTACATGAAGATATACACATATATGCATACACACATGCAGATATAAACATATATGCACATTTGCATTCAAAACATTTCTATAATTCGGTAGATTTACAATAAATATTAATAAGAAGATACTAAAGTACATTGCTATAGGTAGGGGCAAGATACTCTTTTATTAGAAAAATAAAATTACTAATACTGTTTAACAGACAATTTTTAGCATTCAAATTATACCAATGGTAGCAGACACAAAAAACTGAGTGTATGGTGGTCGTAGATGCAAATTGTAGTTAACAGGTAACAAAAGGAGGTGTTTTTAGTGGTAAAAGATGCATACCAAATTTTTATTAATCAAAGCCTTTGCCCCCTCCGGTTTTTCAACATGACTGTATATTACAAAGAATTCCAGCAACTTTGATGGGTCTTGAAAACCTTCAAGGAATGTTGGAAACCTGGGAAAAGAAAAAAAAAACACCCATCGGCTTAGGAATGAAATTAACACCCCCGGTTTGATGTAATATTTGAATATTACAAGCAATTTCGACATGTCTGCCTAACCAACAATAGAATGCAACCCTGTTTTGCTCCATCGTAAGATTTCATACAACGAATGAAATATAGAGAAGTCGATATGAGAGTTGCCTGGTCGGAATATTTCATACCTCGGTGTGAGAAAAGAAGAAGACAACATGCTGGAAACAATCTGCTAATGTCACCATTACTGCTGTTGCAACAACCATCACAAAAATCACGCACAAGGCTACCAATGTTTGTGGAATCCGATTGACAAAATCAAGCACAAGACGACACTGTGAAAGAGATGACGACGACGGCGGTTGCTGCTAGACGCTCACCTCCGATTGCTGCTAGACCCTCACCTCCGGTTGCTGCTTTGTACCGATTAGGGTATGTTGTGAAAGAGAAGACGACGGCGATGGATAAATCGAGGTTGGAGGCGGGGTTGTGTCGCCGGATCTACTTCTCATCCACCGTTTATGTCGCCGGAGTTCATAATGTAGCCGATCGGTGGAGGCGGGGCTGGTTTGAGGGATGAAGGAGAACGGCGGTATTCGCAAGAGAGAGGAAGAGAGAAAGATACGTGATATTGAGGGTTTGAAGAGAGAGGGAGAGAGATTGAGACGGTGTGTATTTTAAATTTAGTTTTTTGGCTGATTTTTAGGATCCTTTTTTTCTATCCCTAATTTGCCCTTCTTATTATCTTTAAAAAACCTAATATACCATCAAAATTGATTATAATTACAATTTTGCCATCTTTGATCTAGACCATTAATGTTTTTGATCTAACGCTCCAGATTGGGTTCTCGAGATCTCATGGTTTTTTGAGTTCTCAAAAAAACCTTACTCTATATATATATATATATATATATATATATATATATATATATATATATATATATATATATATATATATATATATATATATATATATATATATATATATATAATTTGGGAAGTTTTTTAATATATATCTAATGATCATACACTCGTTTTGGTATCTCTCCATGCACGACGAAAATGCCATCTACGAGCCACAAAATCCGGGGCCACCGCATTGGAGAGGTGGGTGGGGGGGGGGGGGTGTTAATCATGGTGGAAATCCTTCACTGCATCTGCGGCTACACCGAACGCTTTTAGATTAATAAGTACGTAAAGGGTATAGATCCATATATTGAATTACAAATCGAAAACCGTAAAAAAACCACAAATTTGAAACCGCACCGCACCATTCATAAATCTGTTTTACATATGTATTTGATTTGTGATAAGCCCAAAAAAAATATTATTATAATCTATCGGTTTTGCGGTTTAAAACCACCCCAATGTAAAATTTGTACCGTGGCAATTGTGCGATTTATAAACCGAACCATATAAAAACTCAACCTCACTTAAAACTACAAACCGCACCATATACGAAAACTGAATGGTGCAAGTGTAATAATATAAAACGGACTTATGCGATTTTCGGTGCAGTTTTAGCCTAAAACCGTACAAAACCACATCATGCTCACCCCTAATGAAGATAAACGTGCAATCTTGTCAATTAAAATCAAAACCCAAAAATCAGTTAAACGTAGACCATCTTCAACCCACCTCTATTTTTACTCTAGTTTTTTGAGTAAAAAATGGTGTTAAAAGAATATCATCTTCAAACCACCTCTATTTTTCACATTATTTTGATTTCAAAAGTTATATTTCTAGTATAATATTTTTCCTTCATTTACATAAATTGTCAAAATATATCATTCTATTTATTAGCTTTTAACATATAACATATAATTACTCTATCTTTTTATTGTAATAAATTTTGTATATTTTTTATAAAATATGTTATCGTGCTTTATTTTTTTTTAAATATACGTAAAGTTTTTTATGAATTCAATGTATAAGTATTCAATTTTGAGAATTATAACTAATTAAATATTACTTAATATGTAACATGATTGTAACTATTTGTTATTACATTTAAATTAAACTAAAAATGTATAAAAAATAATGGACTAAAAATTACAAGTGAAACATTAACTCTATTTTTTGTGCAAATGAATAGTAATACTCTATATTTAAAGTAGTAATATTATTCATATACCAAAAAATAAAATCGGTTATATATGTAAGTTGGAGGAAAAATGGTTTAAAAATAATATAAACCTAATTATAGATGTGAGTTGGAGATGCAGTTAAACATGGAAAAACTATAATTTACTCTCAATATATATATATATATATATATATATATATATATATATATATATATATATATATATATTAATTACCAAATTCCGGTTGTGTCACATATGCTACTGTTCATTTTATTTTTCTTTTTTCAGATCTATAATTACTAAATTAAGATCATAGTATAATTGTCAAAACATATAATACAAAATGCAAATAAGCTTTTATTTGAAAATAGTAATTTTGATTCTTCTTATAGTAAATCTTTATATTTACGTTTTTTCCCTTCAACTAATTGCGAATAATTGTTTTCATCCCTATTTATTATAAAGTTATATTATTGGTATTTTGTAAGTTACGATTTCGGTCCCTTATTATATTTTAAAGTTACATTTTCGTCCCTTACATAACCTTTTTTGTCGAGCTGCGTTTTTCAATATACCGGGCTTCTGCAGCATCTCGCAGACAGTCGAAAAACTAGTTACACTTAATTTTTATAAAAAAGAAAAGAAATATACCAAAATCTATTGCAGCCCATTACCCGATATCACGAGCCACGACTTCACGAGTAACATAGCCCAAAGATAAAAACTACATACATACACGCCCATCTATTTTGATTTTTGAGCATATCTAAAATAAACCAAATTTACGTTGGAATAAAATGCATATTAACCAATAACGCGCACAATAACTTTCCGTCGGTTTAATAATACATTATCTAAAATAAAACAAACTTTCACCACCTTCGCCTTAAGTATCCACATATAACATATTTACACACGACTAGCAGCAATTTTGAAAAACACAAATGAATAATTACGAGAACACAAAACATAGAGATAAAAAAAATGTCGAAGACTTGAAAATAAAACAAGAATTTCCAATTGCAAACTACATACAAAAAAACATCAACAATTTTAACATTACAACACAGATCCACCTGTCCAATGTACACACACCACCCATTCACAACTACAACGCGTGGCAAAACTTTGATTCGTGGCCCACTAAAGCCCGACCCATCTCACCCATCTGAACATTTTTCCAACTCTAAACGGTAACCCGTAGTCCTTAGCCACACCCGGTTCCCTTCTAGCCGCCTCCGGTTCAGTCCACACGTACACCCCTCTCTCTTGCCTACTCCCAGGCACCGTGTTATCCAAAATTACAGCTACCAAAAACGCAATCACCATGTGCAATGACAGCACCGTGTTCATAACATAATTTAACTGTAATCATAAAAAAGAATTTGTTAAAGATATGATTATTATGATGACTGGTGATTTGATGGGGGAATGATACGTACGCCTCGGTATTGGGACCGGAATGGGCCGTGGGAGGCAACGACGTAGGGCTGGAAATAAATAGGAACGGCGGAATTGGAATTAGGTGCAAGACCGTATTGCTGAAAGTAGGCCGGAATGGAAAGGGAGAAAAACAAAGAAAGGCCGATGATTATTATGTTTCGTGAGCTTCCGGCTTCACTGTAACGCAAGTTTGATAAACCCAACGCTGCAAGCATGGCCCACATGATGCATAACAACCCCGCAACCATTACTTGAGGAATTGACGCGATAAACCCTCCTACTTTACCTGTATCAAAAAGATAATTGCTTAGCCAATTATATATAAAAAAACAGGAAATTTTTAACATTAGATGATCTTTTTCAAAAAGAGAAAATTTTGGTCCCAAAAAGATTCATCTTGCAACTTTGTCATTATTTGAGGTTTTTGGTCCATAGATCGTTTAATTTAATTTAACAACCAAGCTGGTAATTTATTCAAAACCACCATTTTGTCCCTGGACCAAAACTGAAAAGGTAAATTACCACAGGGACCACATCTGTACTTTTTCTCTACTTTTTTTAAGTTAAGGTTATTAACCGTATTTTAATACATCTTTTATTTCAGGATACTTTTTCAAAATAAAATTCAAGGCATTATATATTTATAATTACATAATATATTTCGTTACCTAAAAATAAAAATATAATCAATTGATTGCTAATCAAATTAATTGTTCGGTTATAAATATATGTTATTGCCCATTAACATTCATTAATTAAGAGAATATTACATATTTGGTCAATGTGATACATTGCTTTTTCAATTCTGATCCAGGGGTAGCACGGTAACTTTGAAAAAAATGACAGCTGGGTAGTAAGATACTAAGATTGCGATCTATGGATCAAAAACATTCCAAATAAGAACCAAAATTGCAAGAGAAAACTTTTTGGGACCAAAATTGCAAAATTCAGATAAACTTTAGGACCAAAATTGTAACTTACTCTTTCAAAAATTATAAAAAGACATTCATTACCTACTAGGGATAACACAATCAAAACACAAGCTCCCAACTCAACCGCTCTTCGACTCCCCATTTTTGTGACAGCAATTGTGTGGACATTTTCGGTCAAAGAAGTTGACCCGGTTCCCGTGCCCCACAATCCCGCTAAAATGCTGGACAAACCTTCTAGACCAATCCCACGGCTCACGACACCTGGCGTCGGGGGCCTAGATGCCACCAATAACGACGATGCATGGTACGACCCAACCTTTACAGATAAAACACTTTTAATACAATATAATAATTTCTTTTCGGTTTTAATTAAAGAATCATGGCATGGATTGTAAATTACCGAGTCGACTGAAGAAATAAGAGACACCACGCACATTACAATAGCCATTTTCCAAGTGAAAACAGGTGTCCCCCATTGTAATGGGTATGGGAATCTGAACCATGGAGATGATTTTAAGGCGTGTGAGGTGTCAGCTCGACAGCTTTTCATTCTGGCAACGTGATTTCTGCAGTGATTTGATAACATGTTTGAAGTTGGAATATTTACGTCACAGCCATCGTATTTGTAGGCCCCGGCTTCTGTTAGAAGAAAAGTCATGGCCCATGTGATGGCTAGACCTAATGGTACCTGGGAGTGTGAATTATAATAATATATTACTAAACCATAAAGAAATACAAAAAAAAAAAATTGATAAATTGTTGGATTTACTTACAGCATATATTAGGAATATGCGGTGACCTAAAACAGAGACTTTGCGGAGATACTGAAAGATATATAAAGAAGACATGGATAAATTTTTATAAGTAGAAATAGAAGATCACCAAGGGC
This sequence comes from Cichorium intybus, assembly GCA_023525715.1. NCBI lineage: Eukaryota > Viridiplantae > Streptophyta > Magnoliopsida > Asterales > Asteraceae > Cichorium > Cichorium intybus. The sequence continues at coordinate 23,681,296 of CM042014.1, forward strand.
AAAAAGGGAAATGCAGGAAGAGAACTTACTAGAGAAAACATAATAACCAAAAGAATCTGAACCATGCCTATCTCAAGACACGCACCCATTTGTGGGAAACCATAGCTATAGAAGGAAAGTCCAACAGCAGCAATAGTTGGAGACACAACCACTGGGTTGATCAATCTGAAAAAATGATTTATAAAACGTTTAAAATTTGTAGCATATTTCAAAACCCATTGTGCTGAACAAATGACCAAATAAAAAGAAGTGATACACACCTCAAGAATAGAGTCATCAGTCCACTGTATCCAAGAAATGCTTGAAAAGCTGATGCAATAATTATAGCCCCCTGTAGTTCCTTCATTATATGCTTGAAATTCTGTAATACCATGAGCATACAAACTTTGTAAATTCTTTTAATTTCACTATGAATGGCAATATATGTGTAGGTTTTGTAGAGCTTACGTTTCCTTTCAATCCAAGGAACTCGGGGGATTTTATTATGGCAAGCGCAGGGGCAAGAAAGACAAAAGATGGACCTTGTATGAGGGGTAATCTCGATCCAAAATTTGCTTGTAGAAGTGTGGTCATTCCCGAAACAAAAAGAACAGTGGAGACCACCATTGACATATCTTCCTACACCCACTAATTTCCATCAGACTGATTCAAGTGAAGATACAGAATTTCATATATAGGTTTAAATGACATGAAGTTCAAGTGCTTACATGGTCACCACCCATTGCTGGAACAATAACAAGCGGGATTAGAACAAGCGAACCCAGCATAGATAGATAGTGCTGGAACCCGTAGAAACCAATGGGAACTGAAAACAAATCACAAAACCAAGTGCAGAATAGTAGTCAGACATACTAGAGATATCAATACAATTAGCAACAAATGCTCGTGTTGAAACCATGAAATATGATGAAGCTATGATGTTAAGAAGACAATTGCAGTCACAATTTCACACTGCACGTGGTTATAAAAGATAACTTTACTCTGGTAGAGAATAGACACTTGCTAGATATCAATAGATAACACGTTTTAAGAACGAATTGTAGAATTTGAATTCTGTAATAGACTAGGAGCATGATAATGTTTACCAAGGCCAGGAGTGTCTCTAAGCTCATACTTCATATGCGAATGACGAGAAACAAATTCATCATCAACAGTTTGCGGCAATGCATTCTCATTCCTAACTACCCTCTGGGTTGGTTGAGGAGCCTGCGGTGTCTCAACCGCAGCAGCATTATTAGCCGGCCTAGGAGCCGCAGGCTTGGGCGGTAATCGTGCAGGACCACCCTCAGCCTCTCCCCTCTTCTTCACTGACTGATCCTTATCCGATTGTACCTGTACCTGAGCATTAGCGGGCGGAGGCGGAGCTGTACCGTTCACAGCAGGGACCGGACGGGCACGTCCAGCCTCGAGATCGACCGGAGGCCTGGTAATTTGACCGGAATCACTGGCATTGGTCTCTCCAGAGAACCTAGGGCGAAAACCGGTTCGTTTGGCCCATGAAGAAGGAGGCATTGCAGGTGCGTCGTTTGAATCTTGACCAGGAGGCCATGGGCCGGGTTTGGAACGGTTGGTCGGGTCTGAGTTCTGCGCCATGCTTGCTTCCTTGTTGTAGCTGTTATTAATTCATTGTAGCGGTAGATCTGGGGTTAGGGTTTTGAGACAAAAACAGAGAAGAGGTCCACAAATGAAGTGAACTAACAAACAACCGAGCAGATTGTCGCCATTGTTGGTGATGGAGTTGAAGATCCCAATCCCATGGCGGCAGAGAGATGAAGATTTGTGTGTGAGAGTAAGAGTTAAGTAGAGTGTGTGTGTTTTAGGAAGAGAGAGAGAGAAGACAGCTAATATAACAAGTGATTACAGAGAGAGAAGAAAACGGTGTGGAGCGTGAAGGAGTGAGGGGGGAAAACCGCGTTTTATTAATTAGTCCCTCTAACATGTCTCTGATAACTTTTCACCCTCTTATCTTTTGAAATATTCTATTAGTAGTCCCTATAGTACTAAGCCTTTGCTGATTTAACTTTTTATGGATTTTGTTTCTATGAATTCGAGTGAAATAAAACACAAAAATGTAATTGACAACTTGAATAACGGGCAAATAGCATTTCCAACTAATGTATTCGGTTAAGATCTAAGTAGCATAGTTTTAAATGCAATAATAGTAATAGTTGCATTATTTTACTGGTTATAAAAAAACATATGCAATTCATAAATGACTAATATATCTCTTTCCCATTTTTCCGAATAGGCTATAGAGGCTCTATTAGAAAAACAATTGCCTTTGTTACCATATGATTGCACTTGTGTTTCAAGTAATTACCATGATGGTGCGAGGAGATACTTGGTTGTGAGATCTTAACAACTCTTAAGACTTCACCATCAGTGCTGCGAGGTTTCAAGTAATGTGGGAGTCAATGACTTTCATGACACAAGGGGATACCTAGCAATAGGATATTAACAACTTTGAATGGTTAGTGCGACGAGGCTTCATATTGATTATATCACTCTACCAAAGGACCCTTTTAGGACGAGATGGAATAATATTGTGCTAAGGAAAATGAATATTCGCATACGGCAGACTTTATTGGATTGTATTCCTTCTAGGCAGAATTTAGCAAATAGAGGTGTTGACCTACTATCTATGTTATGTATGATTTTTAATATTTACATGGAGAATGTTTATCACATTTTCTTGAAGTGTGAAGTTCGTCCCAATTGTTGTTGAATATAGCTAGGTCGTGCAACATAAAGTTCCCTCATTTTGACCAAGTTCGTGATTGTTTTGTATAGATCGAGAATGCTCAACTGCCTTCTTTAAATGGCGAGGTTTTGGATGTCATATTTTCAAGTCACGTGGTGTTGAGGCGGCAAACTCAACGAATAAATCACGATGGATAAGAATCTTAAAGTTCGTTCACTACTCAATATACTAATGATATGGTACAGAGTAAGCATGGTCGGCCCTCAGGGACAAGGGTCTAACTTTATGCTGAGTTGTTCACATAAGATACACGAAATGTTCGGGGGGTTTGTAATTTAAAATTTATCAAATTTAACATGTAGATAATTTAAATGATACGAATACACAAATGAAATGAAGTTCTGATTCCGTTGTACATGTTTGATAAAGGAATTCAACCAATACCATAAATTATGCTAGTTTCACCTAAGATGGTTTTCAAAAGTATTAACGATCTCTAACACTTTCAGTTCATCATTTTATTTAATCAAAATGTGCTATTTGAATTAAAACTATTTCTCTTAAACATAATCTAAACAAGCTCTCAAATTATGTTAGAAAAACGCATTAGAATTCAAGTGAACAAACCATTCAGCACTTCATACTTCTCAAATGCTCGGAAGCGTAAAAATGTGTAGTTCAAGTTACATCTAAATTAGTTTTAACATGAAACTAATCTCTATGTTGCTACTAATATTTATCCATGAAACAATTACGTATTTCACAGATAAAATTGCAATCATGATTCTAACATCAATTCAAGCGGCCAACACGAAATGACATATAAATCAATTTAAACATTTGAAGCAAAACTTCAACAACTAGATGAAGACATAAACATAATCTTAGCCGAATGATTAAAAAATCCCAGATTACATGTTTCACAGAACCGGATAATCAAGAGACCTAGCCACACATGCTCGGGCTAAGATCTCTAAGATGCAAGTAATAGAAACTATTCAAATTGTACTTACAAAACAACGATCAAATCATAGATTAGTGTTTCCAAATGTTTTATCTTGAAATCTCCTCTCAATTTTTGTATCTTCCTCCTTCAAATGTGTGTAACCCCCCAAAATGACCCAAAAACCACCCTATAAACCGTGTAAGAAACTGTTGTTTAATTTCAGTTTTGCGTGTTACACGGCCCGTGTAAAGTCACACGGGTCGTGTAGCATCTTCGAGTTTACTGTCCGGTTTAAGGCAAGCCTCACACAACCTGTGTAGAGGTACACAACCCGTGTGAGGTTTCTTCACAAAGCATGCAGTGGGTTGGGGGGTCTAGCACGACCCGTGCAGAGTCTGCTGGCTCCAATTCTTCATTCTTTTGACTCCAATATGGTTCCAAGTTAAGCTCCAATGCTCCATAATCCATCCAAGCCTCGTTCCAAGCACTCCAAGCCTTCCATGCCTCACTCGCTCCGCTCCACTTTATGCTATCCATCTTATGCTCCATTTCTCCTTTTCCACCTGAAAACATACATAATTTATGAAGTATCGTAGTTCCCGAAAAATGCATGAAAATAACTAAAACGGAAAATAAAGAAAGGTAAAAACCGCCTAGAAAATATACATAAAATACATCTAACACGTGGTAGTCTATTTGGAAATCCAAGAAAGAGTTGCCTTTCCCTATGAAAAAACCAAGGCATGAATCGTTATTCAATAACATAGTTGCTATGTCTTTTCTATGGTGTGTGAATAGAAGAAAGATAGTAAATTGTAATTGGGTTCAGTGGATTCAAAACTCAATGTTGTTTAACTCCTTGTAATTTTTTACTTGTTCCTTGCTAGTTATGATATAAGCCGTTCCAATTGTTGTTGAAAAACTTTGTACCAACTAATTGCGTGAAGCAAACAAATTGTTTCGATTTTTTTTTCTCTAAACGGTTAATAGTATAACAATGGTTTTATGAAAAGTAAATAAACCACTGAAAACCAATACATAACAAGGTTGTGTGAACTACTATTTATAATGGTGTGGTGTTCTTGCAACTTGTCTATATATGATCTCCTTACATGAGTTGATATTCTAATACCATATAAGTGACAGGCGATTCTTAGATATTGATGATCGTACATTTCGAGAGTGTAACATACTAACATTTTTTCAATTTGATATTGTGAGCCTCTTCATGCATGTTTGAATTATATTCATGGAATCTTTATAATTTTCTTATGTGGGGGCACAAGAGATGGATATGCATAGATAGCCTTCATAGATTGATGTTTCATTAAATAAGATAACAATGTAACAAATAAAACTAAAAAACAGAACTAAATTATAACATGGTCTATTCAATAAAGACCTGACAGACAACGTTTGAGTGCATGGCTTATACGAGCCCCACTACAAACCTATATGATGAAACCATTATTGTAGGCGAATATGTGTTTGAAGACCCGGTAGGATCACTCTAGTGCCTTACCAAGGTAAAGATTGTGTTTAAATATTTCTTATCGTTCCATAAGACGATCTTGAATGTGGCCGGTTCTACACGTAAATAAATATTTTTAAGAAAGTTTGTTTGTTAGAGTTTGTTTTGTCATATGTAATTATCTCGAGAACTTGTAGCACACATATTCTAATTTGCATTTTCTTTTCACTCTTCACCTTGCTAATTTGTTTTGTTGTTTTATTTTCCTAATAGAATGTTGCCACTATACAAAAAAGATAAATTACAAAAAGAACCGACTACCACCAATTGATGAAATGTTGGAAATTTTTGCTAACAAGATCGATAGTAGGTTTAAGCATGCTTATGCAATAATGGATAAACGAGTGGATTAATTTGTTGTATAGTTTGCTGAAATAGAAAAGCTTTTAACCATCTTTTCAGTTTCTACTACTCCATCTACTCGTACTAAAATAATGCATTCCTCGTTCCTTACATATCACAATCCACGACGAACATATTACATATGTACCACCACTTTCACATCTTATGACACATATGTTTCCCACTATCCAACAACCTTCATTCACACTAGTTTATGTAGATGAAAAATATCATCACTATCCCCACACGTTCACGCTACTACATGTTAGGTTCATCCGCCACACGGTCACCATCATCTTTCGGGTATAGTTATTCCATCGCAACATCATTTACGACATGAACTATGAAAATATAAATAAATTTGAATATATAAATAAATTAGCATTCAGGAAAAAGAAGGATAAATTATATTTCTATAAAAAGTACTTGATTTTTTTAGTGGAAAATCTTGCGGGAACACTACATTAACATGTGATAAAACAATATCATCTCTTTTTTAAAAAAATGTAACAAGTTTATTTTTAATGTATTTCAGAAAATTTCAAAAAATATATCAACGCTAAAAGAGCAAAAGTTAAATTTAACTATATTTTTATATCATCAGCACAATTAAACATATTTATCTACAAAAGTCCCTAAAATTTTGTTAATAAATTCAATTATTCACTTTTTTTGCAACTAACGGGGTATTTGACAAAAATCAATAATTGTAACCAGGGACTAAGAACGCAAGTGGGAAATGCAGAGGGGCCAATTATTCAAGTTCTGCCATATGTTTTTGACATTTTCTTATCCATTTCTGTGCTATCTATAGCTCTCGTCTGTTTGTATGGATGATGTCATGTTATTATGAGATGTTATCCCTAATTCCATACATGGCATGTTATTTCTTTTGTCATGTTCCATGAAAATAAGCACCTCAAAACAACAATTCGTTTTCAAACTAAAGTTTAAATGTGAAATATTTTTTTAATGGTATTACATATCTTTGTTATTGTTAAATTTATACAAAAAAATTAATATGTTTTCCATTTTTATTCTTATTAGGATAAACTACAAATTTGTTTCACATGGTTAAATAAAATTTATGAACTTGGTCCATAACTTGAAATTTTAACATTTTCTATCACTTAACCCAACGAAGGTTTTAAGACCGTATATTATGGCAAAAGTTTATTAATCCTATAAATATAAATAGTTATTCTTGACTGTATAAACTAATACAAAATGTTATCTCTACAAAATTTAAGGATTGATCATTTCGGTAATTTTAGTATTATATCCAAGGATAAGCATTTGGACCTCAAAACTAAACTGAACCAGTGGTTGGACCTGGGCCCGGGCTGACTCGGACCTTCTTTGTTGTATGTAGGTGCAGTTTTCGGTTCTAATGTTTTGTTGAAATTCGGTTCCTCGATTCCGGTTCCATCGAACAAGGTACAAACCCGGACCGAACCGAAATACATGTTTCTATCCATCTTTGTAGCTTTCTTCGTTTGCAACTTCATAGCAGTCTAAAGCTTTAACGAAGAGCAATGATCTGATCAAGGGAAACAAAGGGGTTGTCGTGTTATCTTCTATTTGTTGAGTATGTCCTCCGTACTTGTATAATTACTAGTCGAATTATTCGTAGTGTAACATGGAAGCTCGTTAGAGACAAAGAATAAGAGAGGGTAGGGCGCGGTTCAATCTAGAAAATAATGTTGGAAATGGAAATCGGTTCTAGTTGGTTCGGAACCGAAGAACCGAAACCGTCAATGAAACCGGGACCGAGGGTGGTATAGGAGGTCCGGTTATTGGTTTAGTTTCTTCAAGCATTTAGGTTTGGTTCTTCACCGGCTCGGTCCGATTCTGGTTGGTTTTGGACCCGAGCTCATGCCTAATTATATCAGGAGTATGTCTGTAATTTTGTTTTATATAATAACACTTGGATCATTTCTATAATTTATTATTACAATATGATCATTTTGTAATTTTACTATTACAAAAGACAAATTCTGTAATTCTACAAATTAAAAACACAAAGACCATTTTTTGTTATCTGCATTTTGGTGACACAATGACTACTTTTTGTAATTTTACTGTTACATAGGTATCATTTATGTAATTTACTTTTACACGATTACATAGGGACCATTCTATAAATTTATATTAAATGGATCTTTTTTGTAAGTTTTATATCTTCCTATCACATAGATACAATTTTTGTATTCTTACTATTATATATGGACTAAGTCAATAATTCTATAAAGTAAAAAAAACATCAATAGTTGCATATCATATTATATATATATATATATATATATATATATATATATATATATATATATATATATATATATATATATATATATATATATATATATATATATATATATATATATATATATATAGAGAGAGAGAGAGAGAGAGAGTTGGGATCCAGTAAGAAGTAATATTTTGGTAGGAAGGTAAGAAATCTGTAATTAAGGTATGAATGGTTATAATTAAGGTAAGAATGATATATTTTTATAACTGATTTCAGATCATTTAATATTACATATATATACACCAAAAATATGGTTGCATCTTAAAAGACATTATTATAATTTGATAAGTGATGAGATTCCTTCCTACCTTCCTACCAAAATATTATTTCTTACCGGATCCTAATTCTATATATATATATATATATATATATATATATATATATATATATATATATATATATATATATATATATATATATATATATATAAGGATCAATTGAGGCCAACAAAAAAGTTGAGAACTTGAGGCCAAATCTAGACCGTCTATTATCTTAGATCAAAGACTATTATTAAATGGGTATTTTTTAATTATTAAAGCATTTAAAATGATTTAATTAAAATTAAATGTTACATAAAAGTATTAAAGTAATTTAATGTTATTCTAATTTTATCAATTCCTAAAATTTCTCTCTTTATCTCTACTTAAGATATATAATCTGATCTTCTCATTCAAAATAAAACATAAACCCATTTAATGTCTTTTAAGATGCAACCATATTTTTGGGTGAGGTAGGGTGGGTGGGGGTGGGTGGTGGGGGTTGGGGTGGGGTGAGGTAGGGTGGGGTGGGGGTGGGGTGGGGTGAGGGTAGGGGTGGGGGTGGGATGGGGTGGTAAGGTGGGTGAGTGGTGGGGTGTGGGTGGGTGGGTGAGGGTAGGGGTGGGTGAAGGTGAGGGTAAGGGTAGAGGTGGGGTGGGGTAGGGTAGGAGTGGGGGTGGGTGAAGGGTGGGGTGGGGGTGGGTGGTGGGGGGTAGGGTGGTAGGGGTAGGTGGGGTAGGGTGGTTGGGTGAGGGTAGGGGTGGGGTGGGGTGTGGGTGGTGGGGGTAGGGTAGGGGTGGGTGGTAGGTGGGGTAGGGGTAGGGTGGGTGGGTGGGGTGGGGTTGGGGTGGGGTGGGGGGTGGCGTAGGGGTATTGGGTGTAGGGTGGGTGGTTGGGGTTGGGTGGGTGGGGGTGGGAGGTAGGTTGGGGGTGGGTAGGTAGGGATAGGGTAGGGGTAGGGGTGGGGTGGCATAGGGGTGGGGGTGGGTGGGTGAGGGTAGGGGTGGGGTAGTGTAGGAGGGGGTAGGGTGGGTGGGTGAGATGGGTATGATATATGTGTAGGGATTGTTTTTTTGGAAAAATTTGGAAATAGAAAAGTTTGGAAAACAATAATTTTGAGTTTTCTAAGTTCAATGTAATTTTGAAAAACGGAAAATTTTCATTTTCTAGGAAAACTTTGGAAAAATTGATTAACCAAACGCGTTTTCCAACTTTTCATTTTATTGGAAAATTTTCTTGGAAAACTAGAAAATTTTCCACAACCAAACGCATCCTTAATATTTGTTAATACCGGTGCGGCGCCAACTCTTTGCTTCACGTCAAGACGTAAGTTACTTCTTTCTTTTTATGCCATATTCTACATTTCTTATTACTCAATTATAGTGATATCGATAGAATCAAGCAACATGAGTTTATTTGCAATAAATTTTGTTTGTGGGACTTTTTGTTTTTTTTCTTCATCAATCATGCCATGCGACAATACGACCCGTAGCTTGCAAAATTCTTAATACAACGTTTTTCATTTGATAGCTTACGATGAGTAAACATGCTAAATCTATCATTCGGTAATAAATTTGTTATATTTGTGGTGGTATTTAATTTATCGTGTTTGTATAAGGTGTGGTGAACGAAAGGGGCAGTTCCAGAGGGTGTTGTCTCTTGGCACATGTCGAGACATTTTTAGTATTTGATGGTTTCTTTAGAATATATTGATTGCAAAAGATGTCAAGTTGTTATATATCGTCCTAATTTTTGGTATTTTTGTGATTCGTTCTTTTTAAAATTAGAATACTAAGTTGCTAATAAACTTGAGTTGCACAACCAATTTTTGTTTCAAAATAGTTTATGTTTTTCTTTAATCATCACAGATTAACGAATGTAATCTAAACATTATTAACGAATGTTGACATTGTTATAATCATCAATGATTATCGGATCAAAACAGTTTTTGCTTCAATAATCATCAATGATTATGAGATCAAAACAATTTTTTGTTTCATTAATCATCAACGATTAAAGAATGTAATCATGCACGATTATTGAACATTGATGTTTTTTGTTTGGTATTAATGATGGCTAATCGTGCACGATTATTGAATATCCATGTGTTACATCATTGCTAATAACTTATCATTCACATTCTAATCATGCAGATTTCAACAGAAAAAAGGAGCACAAGTTCATGTGTCAAAGTTGTCCATTTCAAGTTAAAAGATTCAACGCAATAATAAATAAGAAACATATATTATATTGTGATGTGATCATTTATGATTAAAACTGCATTGTGTTTTTTTTCACTATATTGTGTTGTAATCATTTACGATTAAAATTGTATTTTATTCTACAAATATATTACATTTTTTATCTTTGCATTGTTTTCTGTTTATCCAACTATATTCATAGATGATTATAATTGTATTCGAAGTTTTTTACGTCGACAAATATATTAAAAACTAATTCAATATAAAATATAAAACTACATTATGTTTTATAATCATTTATGAATGAAATCGTATAAATCAAATGATCCAATGAAAAAAAATATTTTGACGAAAAAATGATATTTTGACGGAAAAAAATAAAAATAAATAATAAGTAAAAAATTGACGTTGTATAATCTGAAACTATTAAAAAATAAAAATTATTTTTTTTGTTTTTTTGGTAACTAACAATCAGAATCCTAGATTTTAGGAAACTATAATTTTGTTATAATTATATGAAACACATAATTACTAATATGCCCTTATAAATTGATTGGTCCAGAACTGGCCTCGCGGTCTCAACCTTTTTGTTGGCCTCAATTGATCCTCCATATATATATATATATATATATATATATATATATATATATATATATATATATATATATATATATATATATATATATATATATATATATATATATATATATATATATATATATATATATATATATATATATATATATATATATATAGGGTTAAGTTCTTTTGAGAACTCAAATATTCATGAGATCTTGAGAACTCATTCTGATTGGTTAGATCATAAAAGGGCATGATAGTCATTTACCAAAAATCTCATTTAATTCTGATTTTTTTATTTTTGGCAACAAAATAATCATTCCTAAAATCAAGCATATTAGATTTGAATTTTCAAATTTAAAAAAAAAATCAAATTTTTGTTTTTTTTAAATCAGATTTTTTTGGAATTTGAAAAAAAATAAAATTTTATTTTTTTAATTAGATTTTTGGAATTTAAAAGACATATAATTTTTTTATTTGCATGTGCATATATACATGGTCGCAGGTGTTTTTTTAATAGAATGCATATATGCATAAACAAAATTTTGAGTTGTGCATTTTTTTAGTAGAATGCATAAATGCATATTTAACTTTTTACATTACATTTTTCAGGGATGCATACATGCACATTTAATAACATTTCGTAAAAAACACACAAAAAATATTCGTATTTCATAATATTCGGATATCATACTACCAATTTATTAGAAACAATAATATACAACTGTTTTGAACTTTACATACAAAAATATAGAAATACAACGATAATTCATGATATCTTCGTTTCTCAAATTTTCAATTCTCATTTCTTCAATTTGCTCGATAAATTCTTCAAAATCTGCAATAACATTAACCAAAATTAATATACATGTATATTCAAAAACATTAGAATAGATACATACATGCATATACGCATATGAACAAATGCTCATCTATTTTTGCATATATAAGCATATATGCATATGTGCACATACGCATTTATACACATAGAAACATATATGCACATATGCATTTATATAACTACATATTAAAAAACAACCTCCTAAAAATACTTACATGCATATATACAAATATGCACATAGGCACATATATGTATGCATATATGCATATATGCACACATGTGTACACAAACATGAATATAAACAAATATCACATATGCACATACGCACATATGTATATATATCCACATATGTATATGCACATATGCACATACGTGTATGCATATATGCACATACGTATATACACATATACACATACGTGTATGCACATATGCACATACGTGTATGCATATATGCAAATGCGTGTTCTTAAAACGGGTTCTTGATGGATATATACACAAACACACATACGTGTATGCATATATGCACATACGTGTATGCATATATGCACATACGTATACACATACGTGTGTGCACATATGCACATACGTGTATGCATATATGCACATATACACCGTCATTTTACAAGGTAAAATAAGAAATTACCTTAAACATAGATTGCCTACCATCAATTCAATTGCAACAAGAAAGCTTTCCGATTGGTGTACAGAGATTATCATTGAAAGCCAAACCAAAACTTGAATATTTAACCGACCTAAAATGGTAGAAGATGCAAGATCAATACGGAAGGAACGCAAGTAGACGGATGTAAAATAGGCAAAAAAGTGTGGAGGATTCCTTACAGAGAGTGTTGATTTTTCCTTGTGCGAGTTATACATCCAGAATAGCGACCCTGCATCAATCCATACACTGTTGATTTTTCTCTTTTTTTGCAACTATTAGTTCAGGCCGAAATCAGATGCAAGATTCGGATGGATACCGAAATCAGATGCAGTTGAGAAGAAAAATTGTTACCGATGGGTGTGGATGATGTTGTTCGGGTCGAAGTCGGAACTGGTCGGAACTTTGCCGAAGTTCTTTGTGAAAATATCATGACTGCAAGCCTCCTCCCTCAAGTACCTGAAAGAAGTTGAATTAATAAAAAAAATCATCCTGTTTAACCTTAAAAGTCATATTCATGGGACCCAAAATTTACAATACTGTATAGCCTTCAATGTACTAGTGTAGTACAAATGATAAGATGAACACAAAGAATCTGTGGTCATTCACACAAAAACATACATGAAAAGTCTTTTATTTTATTCAAACCATCAAGATGAACAAATTTTACACCATGGTAACAGTTGAAAAAGGTAAAAGGGGAAAGATCATGGGTTGACTTTGTCTGAACTCCAAGAATTCTCTTCATTGACATTCTTCCTGGAGAATGTTATCCTCTCATTACTCTTCAAATTCAAGTAATCAACCTGAGTAGAAAAGAAACTCTTAATATTATAACAAGTGAAATAAACTCTAAATATATGAGCAGAAAAGAAGTTGGACCTGATCAGGGTCTAGAACAAGCAAACAATAAGCTGAAACGGGACCCGCAGAAGGATCCAATGAGGTTGGAACATTGGTTGGTAGGTCACCTAGAGAGGGAATTTCTTGAAACAATCGAATCAATTACTGAACAGAGAACTTATATCGACAATCTTGAAACAATCTTAAACAATTTCTTAAAACAATCGAACGCAGATAACTAAAAAAAGATTTGGAATTACCGATGGTGGGGCGATGGCAATCCTTGAAATCAGAAAGCAAATTTTTTTAAGCATAATACCGATGATGGGTGGGTCACTGCAACGATTTGCACAACAATCTCGATGAACAAAAATCTGGGTCGAGGGAAATTGATGAAGTGTCGGCCGACGGCGGAGAGGGATGAGGAGGCGATTAGGGTTATCGAGAAGATGAAGAATAAGCACGGTGGGTTGCCGGTGTATTAGCCCAACCGGAACAACAACGGAGGTTTCCGGTGTATTAGCCCAATCGGAACAGCAGCGAGGGTCGCAGGTGCCCACCGATCGGATCAACAACGGAGTTTTCTAACGTCGCCAGTACACCAACAATCTTGAAGTCTCGTATTCTTTTAGCGGATTTGAGGGATAAGAAGCAGACGGCGAAGCGTGGTGAGAGAAAAAGAGAGATAAAGAAAAAGAAATGTGCTGATTTTTAGGGATTGACAGATATCAAAGGGATCTGTTATATTCTTAATCCCTAAACTGCCCTTATGATCGTATTTAAAAAGTCTAGCATGCCATTAACTTTGATTATAATTACAATCATGCCATTATTGATCTAGGCCATCCAAATTTTTGATCTAATGGTCCAGATATGGTTCTCGAGATCTCGGGTTTTTTTGGGTTCTTAAAAGAGCCTAACTATATATATATATATATATATATATATATATATATATATATATATATATATATATATATATATAGAGAGAGGATCAACATAAAACCCTTTTTATGCATAGAACCATAGAACTCCATCTTAAGCCATTGGATCTAGCAATCAATGGATATGATTATTTGATTTAAAAAATTATTTTTATTTATAGAAAAAAGCTAGAGGGGTAAATAAGTCATATCAAAATTAAATCCTTTATTTCAGGAAATCAAATTCAACTTAAACAACATTCCATAATTATCACACTTCTAGATCTTATCTCGTTCAATTCATATCTTCAGTATCTCCATTCTCTCTGGTCGCCACCACAAACACAACCAACACCGTCTCTTTCACCTCTATTCATCAGCCATTGATTTTGCAACTCACAAGTTCGATTACAGAAGAAGAGAGAACGAAGAAGAAAGGATGCGATTGTAGCTACATTCGAGAGCTTATCATCTCTGCCGACTACAGTCGAGATCGAGAACAAAAGAGAGAATGATAGAGAGATCGAGACAGATGATGGATCAAGGAAGAGAAATAGAGAGAGATCGAGACAGAGGGGTCGATGCAGAGAGACAGATAAAGGTCGATGTTCATTCATGTTCAGTTATAAACATTTGAGGTTTTGTATAAATATTCATCTATGTTCAGTAATGAACACTTGAGTTTTTGTGCGCATGTTCTTATATTTCATCAATGTTTATGAATGTCCATTTCTGGACATGTTTTGAATGTTAATTTTTGCATAATATTCATCAATATTTGTCAATGTTCATTACTGAACATATGTTCGTTTCTGAACATGTGTGTATGTTCATTTATGAACATGTGTGAATGTTCTTATATTTCATCAATGTTTATGAATGTTCATTTCTGAACATGTTTTAAATGTTGATTTTTGAACAATATTTGTCAATGTTCATTACTAAACATATGTGTAATTACATATATTTAAGCAATGTTTTTCAATGTTCATTACTGAACATGTGTGTATTTTCATATATTTAAACAATGTATATCATTGTTCATTTCTGAACGTGTGTATATGGTCATATCTTTCATCAATGTTTGTATATTTCATCAATATTCTTCAATGTTCAATTCTGAACATATTATATGTTACTATAAATATATAAATGTTCATCAATATATCCATGTTCAGTTATGAACATACAAGTTTTTTATAAATATATAAATGTTCATTCTATGTTCAGTTATGAATATATGTTCACAAGTGACTAATTTTTGAGTTTTTGTATAAAGTTTCATCCATGTTCAGTTATGAACATCAGATTTTTCGTATATTTTCAAAATGTTCACTTATGAACGACAATATGTTATGAATGTTGATACGTGTTCAATACTGAATATGTATGAATGTTCATATATTTCACAATGTTCATCTATGAATATTAATCTGTTACGAATATTCATATATTTTACAATGTTCATCTATGAACATTTACGTGTAATTTAGGAAACTGATATCAATTTAAGATTTGATTTGTATTGATTGGATAAGACTGTGATATTTATGGATGGATATTAATTTGATTTAATAAAATCCGGATTTTATGGGATTTAATAAAATCTCGATTTTTAGATATTAATTTGTCAATGTTCATTACTGAACATGTGTGTATGTTTTACCATCATGCCTTTATCACCCTAATTTGATCTAACGGTCAAGAGAATTGTTCTATGGTTCTATGCTTAATTTTGGTTCTATGTTGATCCGACCCCTATATATATATATATATATATATATATATATATATATATATATATATATATATACATAATGGATCATGTCGCATCAATATGAGGATACACTAGCACCCCCAAAGACGAAGGTTCGATGAGGATAGACAATGTGATGTTTTAAAC
The DNA here is from genome assembly GCA_023525715.1 of Cichorium intybus. Lineage (NCBI taxonomy): Eukaryota > Viridiplantae > Streptophyta > Magnoliopsida > Asterales > Asteraceae > Cichorium > Cichorium intybus. Next base: position 23,697,329 of record CM042014.1, read on the forward strand.
CACTGGATGTTAGACGCCATATCTAATGTCATGTAAGATGTATGTGGAATCAATTGTTTACTCTCCAACAAAGTTATTGTGGAGAGTAAATCAAGAACTTCACATATATCTTACATGATATCAAAGTTGATGCCCTGCACCATCATCGCTTAACACATCCTCTTTATCCTCATCGAGCATCTATCCATAAGAGGAGTGTTTATGTATCCAATATTGGCACGACACAATCCTATATGTCACTATACATGTTGGGGACTCCCATTTCTCCGCAAGAAATCATTTTTCCATATGTCTCTATATATGGTGGAGTTTCCTCTCTCTACAAAGGCTCTTTTGGAGAGAAAGGAGACTTCATATATATGGAGACATAAAGGATCATGCCTCAACAATATAGGATACACTAACATCCTTCCCCCCAAATGAAGGCTCTTTTAGGATAGCCAACGACATGTTAATACATGGGGGTGTTAGACGTCGTCTTTTATTACCATGTAAGATATATGTGGAGTCAATGATTTACACTTCATAAGGGCTCTTTATATATATATATATATATATATATATATATATATATATATATATATATATATATATATATATATATGTGTGTGTGTGTGTGTGTGTGTGTGTGTGTATACGTATAATGGTATTAGGGTCGATGTCTAGCACCCCGAGACTTAAACATCTTGTCTATCATCATGGAGCCTCTTTCACTAAGGGAGTGTCATTGTATGGCATATCATGGTTCTATATGTCATTATATATGTTAGAGTATCCCCTATCATCATAAGAAATCTATTGGAGAGTAAATCAAAGACTCCACATATATCTTACAACGTCCACAACCTGTATAATCTCTACAAGCGGAATGCATAATAATCATTTAATAATTAAGTAATTAAATTCACATATGATATTAAATGATCTTTGAACAAGTTTATGACTATTTGGCAACACGAAATGTTATTTTTCTTGTTAGGTAAATGAAGACTTGAATAAGTCCAATTCAAATATGGTGGGTAAAGGAATGAATTATTTATTCATTAAGTTGGTGAAAACAATCTATAAATAGCCTTCATGTTCACCATATTTTATGTACCACAACACAAATAAACACAGAAGCAATATACATTCCTAGTTATCCGCCGTGGACGTAGGTCATTTTAGACCGAACCACGTTAAATTCTTGTGTTCTTAATTTGTGAGCCGAGTGTTTGAGTTTAGTGTTCGTATGCTAAGTGTCTCGATTCTAACAAGTGGTATCAGAGCCTTGGTATAGCCCTAGAGAGTGATTTTCTGTTTTTGGGTCGAAAATTTTTTGTCTCAAAAACGATTTTGGTTTACGCCGTTGGAAAGGTCTCGTTCCGCAGATTCCGAAAATATATTTTTTGGAATTTTTCGACCACCGGAAGACCTCCAAATCGCCGGTCAAACGTTCGCCGGAATAGTGACCGAAGAAACCAGATCGCCGGAGAAGACGACACTGTAGCGCCGGAGTTCGCCGGAGAAGACGACACTGCAGCACCGGAGTTTCGCCGGAGAAGACGACATTGTAGCGGCACTGTAGCGACACTGTAGCGGTACTGTAGCATATTTTGAAAAACAGCCCCTGAAGTTCCAGAAATTGCAAAACAGGTCCCTACAGTTTCAGGAATTGCAAAACAGGTCCCTGCAGTTTCAGGAATAACAAAACAGATCCCTGAATTTTCAGAAAATTGCATTTTAGCCCCTGAACTTTCTGAAAATTGCAGTTTAGCCCCTGAACTTTCCGAAAATTACAGTTTAGCCCCTGAACTTTCCGAAAATTGCATTTTAGCCCCTGAACTTTCTGAAAATTGTAGTTTAGCCCCTAAACTTTCAGAAAATTGCAGTTTAGCCTTGAACTTTCTGAAAATTGCAATTTAGCCCCCAAACTTTCAGAAAATTGCAGTTTAGCCCCTGAATTTCAGAAAAATTGCATTTTTCACCCTTAATTTCTGAAAGAAAAGTGCATTTTGTCCGTTAAAATGGCTGAAGACGGTAAAATCAAGATTGACAAGTTTGATGGAACCGATTATGGATTTTGGAAGATGCAAATTGAAGATATGCTGTATCAGAAAAGTTTGCATTTGCCTATGTTGGGCGTACAACCGGATGACATGTATGATGAAGATTGGAAGTTGTTGGATCGACAAGCCTTGGGCGTAGTTAGGCTTTCATTGGCAAAGAGTGTTGCGTATAACATTATCAATGAAACAACTACTTATGGAGTATTTAAGGCTTTGTCCAACATGTACGAGAAGCCGTCTGCTTCCAACAAAGTGTTCCTCATCAAACAATTGGTTAACACCAAGATGAAGGAAGGCATGTCGGTTACCGCTCACATAAACGAGTTTAACTCGATTATTTCTCGTTTAGCCTCAGTTGCAATAAAGTTTGAAGATGAAGTACAAGCGCTCCTCCTTTTATCATCTTTGCCCGATAGTTGGTCAGGCACAGTCACAGCTGTTAGTAGTGCATCCGGCACTATCAAACTCACTTTCGAGAGTATTCGTGACTTGATTGTAAATGAAGATATCAGACGGAGAAGCAATGGTGAGACTTCTAGTTCTAGTTCTATATTGCATACAGAAAGTAGAGGAAGAAAAAACGAAAGAGGACGTGGTCGAGGCAGATCAAAGTCCAGAAAAAGGGGACAGTCAAAAACCAGAAAAGACATTGAATGCTGGAATTGCAAAGAAAAATGTCACTTTAGAAGCCAATGCCCAAAACCACAAGCTGAAAAGAAAGAAGTAAACAATGTATCCGCTGAAGAATCGGGAGATTTTCTCATATGTTGTGTTGAGAATTCAGAAGAATCCTGGATTATGGATTCAGGCGCTTCTTTCCATGCCGTCTCATGCCCAGATATGGTCAAGAACCTACAAACAGGTGCTCTTGGCAAAGTTCGTTTGGCCGATGATCAAGTGCTTGATATTACGGGTATGGGAGACGTAGATTTGAAGACCTCCTTAGGAACCACGTGGACATTGAAAGATGTCAGGGTTATTCCAAACTTAAGGAGAAAGTTGATTTCAGTTGGTAAGTTGGATGATGAAGGGTTTGATGTTCACTTTGGGGGTGGACAATGGAAAGTGATCAAAGGCAACTTGGTGATTGCCAAAGGAAAGAAGAAAGGCACTCTATACATGGTAGAGATACCTAGTGATGGTGTTTATGCCGTAACCACAAATCCGAGTCCATCTAATTTATGGCACCAACGACTCGGACACATGAGCAATAAGGGATTGAAGATGTTGGCTCAGAAAGGGAAGTTTCCAGACTTGAAGAAAGTTGAAACAGAATTCTGTGAATCCTGTGTTCTAGGGAAACAAAAGCGTGTTACTTTTGTAAAGACGGGGAAGACACCGAAAGCTCAGAAGTTGGAGCTTGTTCACTCAGATGTATTTGGACCAACACCATCATCTCTAGGAGGCAAAAACTACTATGTAACCTTCATTGATGATTCAACACGCAAGGTATGGGTCTATTTTCTTAAAAATAAATCTGATGTATTTGATACTTTTAAGATATGGAAATCTGCTGTTGAAAATGAAACTGAATTGAAGGTAAAATGCCTGAAGTCGGATAATGGTGGTGAATACATAAGCAAGGAGTTTGTTGACTACCGTGCCAAACAAGGGATAAAGATGATCAAGACAGTCCCAGGAACCCCTCAGCAGAATGGTGTAGCTGAGAGAATGAATAGAACTCTGAATGAAAGGGCTAGAAGCATGAGGTTGAATGCCGGTTTACCTAAGACATTCTGGGCTGATGCAGTTAACACTGCAGCCTACTTGATCAACCGTTCACCGTGTGTTCCCTTGGATTTCAAATTACCAGAAGAAATGTGGCAAGGGAAGGAAGTAAGTCTCAAACACCTGAAAGTATTTGGTTGTACTGCTTACAGTTTGTTAAAAGATGGTGACAGGGATAAACTTGATTCAAAGACCAAGAAGTGCACATTCATTGGTTATGGGTCAGACGAAATGGGTTACAAGCTTTGGGATAGTGAAAGCAGAAAGATAATCCGAAGCAAGAACGTCATTTTTAACGAAGCTGAGTTATACAAAGACATAAACACCAAAAGTTCAGAAGTTCAGAAGGAGTACGTTGAATATGAAGGTGGTGCAAAGAAGAAAGAAGCTTCAGTTGAAATCCCTGAATCTGGGGAAGATTCAACTGACAGTGGGAGCTCAGAGGATGATTCCAGAAATGACTCTGAAGATGAAGAAACCAGTCCTCCAGCTCCAGAGTCCCCAGCCACACCTGAAGTTCAACCAAGAAGATCTTCCAGAGTCATCAGACCACCACAAAGATACTCACCATCTGTCAACTACATTCTTTTGACAGAAAATGGTGAACCCCGGTGTTACTCTGAAGCTAAGAGGTTAAAAGATTCATTGCAGTGGGAGCTAGCAATGAAAGATGAAATGAAGTCGCTTGAGAAGAACAAGACCTGGCTTTTAACGAAGCTTCCATCCGGGAAGAAGGCTCTTCAGAACAAATGGGTTTTCAGGGTCAAGGATGAACATGATGGTACCAAACGGTACAAAGCAAGATTAGTAGTCAAGGGCTTTCAACAGAAAGAGGGAATCAATTTCAATGAAATATTCTCTCCAGTAGTGAAGATGACCACTATCAGACTTGTTCTCAGCATTGTAGCAGCAGAAGGTTTGCATCTAGAGCAGCTAGATGTCAAGACAGCTTTTCTACATGGTGACCTAGATGAAGAGATTTACATGACACAACCAGAGGGTTTTCAGATTAAAGGCAAAGAAAACTTGGTGTGTAAATTGAAGAAGAGCTTGTATGGTTTGAAACAAGCGCCAAGACAATGGTATTTGAAGTTTGATAACTTCATGAGAAGAGTTGGTTACAAGAGATGTGACAATGACCATTGTTGTTACATCAAGAAGTTTAAGGGTTCTTATATCATTCTACTACTCTATGTAGATGATATGTTGATTGCAGGCTCAGACATGACAGAGATCAAGAAGTTAAAGAAGCAAATGCCTGAAGAATTCGAGATGAAAGACTTGGGAGCTGCAAACCAAATACTCGGGATGAGTATTTTCAGAGACAAAGAAGATGGCTCTTTGACACTCTCTCAAGAGAAATACATTGAGAAAGTATTAGAGAAATTCAGCCTTAAAGATGCCAAGATCAGAAGCACACCTTTGGGAAGTCACTTTAAGCTTTCTAAAGTTCAGTCACCCAAATCAGATGAAGATAAGAAAGAAATGGCTAAAGTACCTTATGCATCTGCAGTTGGTAGTCTCATGTATGCAATGGTATGCACGAGACCAGATATTGCACATGTAGTGGGAGTTGTTAGTCAGTTTATGTCTAATCCAGGGAGAGAACATTGGGAAGCAGTTAAATGGCTGCTAAGATATTTAAAGGGGACTTCAAAAGTGGCATTGCATTTTAAAGGGAAAGATGTCATTCTGAAGGGTTTTGCAGATGCAGACCTTGGTGGTTGCAAAGACTCATACAAAAGTACTACCGGGTATGTCTTTACAGTGGGAGGCACTGCAGTGAGTTGGATGTCTAAACTCCAGAAAAGTGTTGCCCTTTCAACCACAGAAGCAGAGTATATGGCAGTTGCTGAAGCAAGCAAAGAGCTTATATGGTTGAAGAACTTTCTCGAAGAACTTGGCAAGGAACAAGTTGATTGTGCACTGTTTTGTGATAATCAAAGTACAATACACCTTGCAAAGAATCCTGTCTTCCATTCGAAGACAAAGCACATACAGCTGAGATATCACTTCATTAGAGAAAGAATTAATGATGGTACTCTGAAGTTGAAGAAAATCAAAGGAACTGAAAATCCAGCTGATATGTTAACTAAGGTTGTTACCTTAGAGAAGTTGAAGCTCTGCATAGCTTCAACTGGCCTTCAGGATAATTGAAGAGAAGGCCAGGGTAACTAGGAAGGAGCTAAGATCAAAAGTGTTTTTTTTGGAATGCACAGTTGAAGCGCAGGTGAAGATTGTTCCGTGGCTTCAAGTGAGAGATTGAAGAATTGTTGCAAGAATTGGATGTTAGAGAAAGACTACGTTGTTCAAGCCTTCAAGTGGGAGATTGTTAGGTAAATGAAGACTTGAATAAGTCCAATTCAAATATGGTGGGTAAAGGAATGAATTATTTATTCATTAAGTTGGTGAAAACAATCTATAAATAGCCTTCATGTTCACCATATTTTATGTACCACAACACAAATAAACACAGAAGCAATATACATTACTAGTTATCCGCCGTAGACGTAGGTCATTTTGGACCGAACCACGTTAAATTCTTGTGTTCTTAATTTGTGAGCCGAGTGTTTGAGTTTAGTGTTCGTATGCTAAGTGTCTCGATTCTAACATTTCTTGTACAAATAACCAACTTAAACATATGCTAAAAGTGGATAGAAAATCAAACCAAAAGTTATTAACTTATGGGGGCCAAATGATAAACTTCAGACGTCTTTCGTATACCTTCACATGAGCTTAACATCTCTTATTACAGAAATTGCATCACTTGGCTTCCAACATGCTTGTGAAAGGGATTCTCTAAAATTAAAGAAAATCATAGTTATGTTATATTACAAAAGATTATAATATAATATCTTAAATCGTGTTTTTCCTTGGGTGGTGAAAGCCACGAAAAAATTTAGTTGGATGAAATAGGATACTGTAGTGGCTAGGGATGGCAAAAAAAACCGAAACCGATGGGGAAAACCGAAAACCGAAATAAATGGGCTGGGTTCGGGGACGGGGAAAAACCGAAAACTTATATTGGGGACGGGGACGGGGATGGTATTAGTATCCTGTCCCGATTACCCGGCCCGAATACCCGATTAACGGCCCGCTACAGTATAATAGTATATGACCTTTTTAGTTTTTACTTGGCCCATGACCCATTTATAATCCTTTTTTGAGAACACATTCCCTAATGTGTCTTTAACTCTTTTTCCTTGAAATTGGTTAGTACATAGAAACCTAAAAATAAAATTCAATTGGGTTAGTTGGTCTAAAATTACAAATTTAATTAATCGTTTAAGTTCAACGGGGATACCAATTACCCGCGGTTTTACCCGATTACCTAATGGGATCCCCGATTAAATCCCTATGGTTTTTTAAGCGGGGACGGAGACGGGTTTTTTAAACGGGGACGGGGATGGTATGACCAAAACCCGGCCCAAAACCTAACCGTTGCCATCCCTAGTAGTGGCTTCTTTGACAAATGAGGTTGGAAATCTTTTCTGGCTTAATGTTGTTTTGCTTCAAAAGTGACATTGGATGTTTGTTAATAAAGAGATGACTTTGTGGGTTAATCTCATCATATATATATATATATATATATATATATATATATATATATATATATATATATATATATATATATATATATATATATATATATATATATATATATATATATATATATATATATATATATATATATATATATATATATATATATATATATATATATATATATATATATATATATATATATATATATATATATATATATATATATATATAGAGGTAGGTTCATTTGAGGACAATTAAAAGGTTGATAACGCGAGGACATATCTCAGCCATTTATATTATAAGATCAAAGGTTAATATGATTGTGTCGTTTATGTCAATATCAAAAATTTAAGGTATCATTGTACAAATATAAAAAACTAATACGGGTATAATAGGTATTTACTAATGTATTTAATTAATTATTTCTAAATATACGTTTCTTAATTTTGGAAATTTTGGAAATCAAACCTGCTAAATTCAAATCAACATTAAATCTTTTAGAATGCGATGCCCTAGTTTCCGTCTCTCATCCTTTATCAGACTCTCACCACCGCCGTTTCCTCTCTCAACCTCACGTAGTCACAACAAGTTGCCGATGCACACCACCACTCTCACCGTCTCTCCGGCTTCTCGTTGATGTTCTCGTCCAGGCGTCCTGATGTTTCCAATATTCGTTAATCGGTTCTAGCCGCCGTGGCTCTGAGCGCCTTTCTGGTGGCGTTATCGGAGTTTCTCCCGCTGCTAGCCAAGCGCATTGCTTTTGTTCAGCTGGTGATTATATATGTTGGCGCGGTGGTTCGTGGTGGCATCGCGGGGGTGGTGACACATCCCATTCATATTGCGGCGTGTACTGCCTTGGGGCGTCGGCTTCTGTCCTTGCTTTGATTCTGTCGTATTCTAGACAGGCCATAACAAAGAAATTACATATGATCTAATTAGACGAGGTGAACCCATGGTGGAATCAGGAACCAAGCTCCTTGACCATCAACCACATCCAGGTAACAATCAACCGCTATTTTCCTCCGATATGCTTTTTTGCTATTAAAATAAAATTCGATATCCAAAATACAATGAAAAGATAATAGAGGTTTAACTTTCCACATAACTCAAATCATATTTTTTGTTACTGGTTCATTTGATATATAATTTAATTTTGTAATTTTAATTATAATTGTGATGGTTTGATTGTAGGATAAAGTCCTGCCACTCCATCGAGCTAAGAAACCCATCCCAATTTTATTTCTTAGAGAATTAAGTTTGAAGCATAACAAAAGGGTTGGTAAAATATCTTTACGAATTCGATTGGCACGAGGGATCGATTTACAGAGAATGAAGTTTTCTTTTATGCAATTGAAGTTGTAGATGGTTTTGAATACATACATAATTTGGATGAGGCTTTTTTTTGCTCATCACAGTCTTTACATTTTTATACTGTATAATGACTCTTTTTATGCATTTTAAATTAGTGTAGCAGAAAATGATCTCTAGGCATTTATAGCCACACATAAAATATCTTTGAAAAAAGAATGAGATTTAATACACATCGTGTTTAACTTAATTGCTGAAATTAACGTAACGGCAATTCACTATTATTTATATATGGAAGACAAATAAGATATTTAGATTTTAATGTTGGTTTTGATTATTATTAGATAATTTTTTTGTTAAAAGACTGTAGGATTCATCAATGAATATGCCTATAAAGATGATCCATACAAGTATTCATCGACGAATACGCCTGTAAAGATGATCCACACAAGTATTCATCAACGAATACGCCTATAAAGATGAGTAATACAAGTATTCATCAATGAATACGCCTATAAAGATGATTCATATAAGTATTCATCAATGAATATGCCTATAAAGATGTTCCATACATGTATTCATCAATGAATACGCTTGTAAAGATAATCATACAAGTATTCATCAACGAATATGCCTTTAAAGATTATCCATACAAATATTCATCAATGAATACGCCTATAAAGATGATACATACATGTATTCATCAATGAATATGCTTGTAAAGATGTTCCATACATGTATTCATCAATGAATTTGTAAAAATGATACATACAATTATTCATCAATGAATGTTAATATATTTGCTACATTTGCATATGTATCAGGTTAAGCCACATTAGGAACTTGGTTCTCAAATTTTTGAAGATTGCACAAAAATGGCGTACGTATAAGAAGGAGCAAACACAAGCAGACCTAGAAGATGATCGAAGACATTTTCTATGTGTTTTGTTGTATTCATCTATGATTATAAAAAAATACCTAATTATGACATTGTATTTTTTTTCCTTTGTTGTGTTATTCATTTATGAATAAATGTATATGCATTTATGAAGTATTGATTTTTTTCTCTAAATTGTTTTTTATTCATTTCTGATTACATTCGTATTCGTTATTGATTAAAATTATGTTTTATTCATCCATGATTACAAATATTATGACTAATGGATAAAAACGAAAAAAAATAATATTAAATGATAATTTTGTTAATTTTTGATAATTAAAAAATTGGTTTTATTTAAATTTCGAAAATTAGGAAAAAAATCCTTAAATTAGATTACATTCTACTATTTTAGGAATTAGTTAATTATCTAGATTATCCATATTTAGATGCATTGTAAAATTCTATTTATGTCCCTATAAAATGATTGGCTCAGATTTGTCCCCGCGTTCTCAACCTTTTAATTGTCCTCGTTTGAACCTCTCCATATATATATATATATATATATATATATATATATATATATATATATATATATATATATATATATATATATATATATATATATATATATATATATATATATATATATATATATATATATATATATATATATATATATAGATGTAGGTTCAATTACGGATTCTAAGTACCGTGCGACTGTGCGACCTAATAATACCCATCAATTTCACAAGGGCATGATCAGAATGAAACCTACAAATCGGCCTCTGCCTCTCGGATACCGAACTCGGCCTCTGCCTCTCGGACCTCCGAATCGTCGTCTTCCTCAGCCGGTAGCACCACCGTCGAGGGTCAGCGGCTTTGCCGCCTCCGGTGGCCTTCATCAAAGAGCGATGTGTTAAGCTTTGGGGTCGATTTCATATACGAGATCTGAAAATCCAGTCGCTCGTCGGCCTGCAAAAAAAATTGAGACTCGATTAAGGATTGAATCGCAAAGAAGAAGACGTGAGATTGATTCAACAGGCAAAATTTTTTGTTTCTTTACTGTAAAACCCATTCTTCTTTTTTTACTGTAAAAATCATTCTTCTTGTTTCATTCTCCAAGAATGTTAAAAACCATTCTTCTTCTTTCATTATCTAAGAATGTTACTGTAAAGGCATTCTTGCGTCATTTTATTGATTTGTGTTTTGTTAAGTCCATTCTCTGAGAATGGGTGTTTTTTTTATTGGTGTGTGTTTTGGTAAGTCCATTCTCTGAGAATGAGTGTTAATTTTTATTGGTTTGTGTTTTTGGTAAGTCCATTATCTGAGAATATGTGTTAGTTTTTTTATTGGTTTGTGTTTTTCTAAGCCCATTCTAGGAGAATATTACGTTTTTTTTGTCACAAGTAAGTCCATTCTCTTAGAATGGTTCAAGAAATTTGATGTATTTTCAAGAAATTCGAAGATACTGTAATTAATTTAAAAACCCACAAACTATTCTTTGACAAAAAAACGTACTATTCTCCTAGAATGGGCTTACAAAAACACAAACCAATAAAAAACTAACACTCATTATCAGAGAATGGACTTTACAAAAACACAAACCAATAAAAACTAACATCCATTCTCGGAGAATGAACTTACCAAAACACAAACCAATAAAACCTAACATCCATTCTCAGTGAATGTGATACTAAAAGCCCCTGTGTATCCGCCTCTCAGTCGCTCATCAATGTCTCTCTCGAACCCTCTGATTCTCTTTGTCACTCGATCGATTAACGCACACACACACACACACACACACCGGATCGGTGACCAGAGTCTCGTTCCCGATCAACAGCGTCGCCGACGACCACCATCCGTGTCGCCTCCGGCAGCCGCAAACGGCGTCAAAAACCACCACCGCATCGTGTGCGTGATTGTAGCATGCGTATCGTATATTCAGTTGTTGAAGGGAATTGAGATTTTTTACTCTTTTACCCTTAACCTGGGTTTTGCATTTAAAAACACGTGTATGTTTATGCTTTTAATTAAAAAGGCGGAAATTTTAACAGCCATTGATTTTATTGATCCAATGGTCCACATTGAGTCTTACATTAACACAATATTTAAGAATTTCATTTAATACTAACTCTATATATATATATATATATATATATATATATATATATATATATATATATATATATATATTGTGTGTGTGTGTTGTGGGGGGGGGGGGGGGGGGGGGGGGGGGTTAGAAGCTTAAGTCGACCATGGTGTGGGCTAGAATTGTTAGTGTTATCAATCAACTTCATGAAAGAAAAAAATGTATTATTTATCACTCTAGCTTAAAGAAAATGGTTGGTTATGGTTCTTCGACTTTATTTTGAAGGGGTATTTAGCTTGGGAACCATCATTTAAAGGACTAGTTTCCTAGATTGTTTATTTTGTATAGAGATATAGAATGGTTGATTATTGATCGATGCTCGAATCTTGGTTGGAGTTGGAATTGACGTATGGGAGGGGAAAAGTGCCCAATTCTTGGATTTGACTTAATTAATTGGTTATTTTGTCTCGTCAGGTCACCCTAACAAATGGATTTTGGATTTAAATACCTCAAAAGAATTTACAGTGATATTCACTAGACTGTATATTGATAAGCGAGGAATTATGCTACTCGGTGGAACAAATTTGTCCGAAAAACAATTAATATTTAGCGTGGAGAATATTTTTAATCGTGTGTCAACGTGGCTCAATTTAGAATCTAAGGGTATAACCATGGATTCAATTTTCTATCTAGTATGTTCAAATCATCGTGAGAGCGTGAATCATTTGTTTCTTAAGTGTGATGTAGTGGCTCAATTTTGGAGATTGGGTGTTGATGGAAGCTTTTTTGTTCCTAAGTCTGATTAAGTTAGAGACTTGTGATCATGGGTGGATTTATTGTCTGTCATCTCCAAAAAGGCAGTTATGGATACAATTATCTTGACTGCTTTATGGGTGATTTAGACTTGGCTCACGTAATTGTCGTAAGATACTCTTTTTGGTAGAATTGTTTCTTGTTTTTTTAATTGGTTTGAGCATAGAAATTCAAAATGTTAAGTCCATTGGGTTACTTGGTTACAACACTCGACGTCGGCTATCCATGTGTAATTGTTTTGTTCTTTTCCTAGGGTCCCGCTAGCGTATAAATCAGTCGTTTAAAAAAAGTTATATTAAAGGAGACAAATATAAAAAATGGCTTTTTAACATTTAGTTTTATTCGAAACAAATATTCACCATAATTCTCTTGTTGTAAATTAATCATCTAACCTAAATGCTAGCATATTCATTGTACCACAAGTTTTTTTAACGATAGGATTTTATAAAGTAGCGGGAAGCTATGAAAAAATTATAAGGAAATAGCCAACAATATGTTTGCATCTACATCAACCCATATGACATTAAGTTTATGAAACTATGAAACAACCCAAGTATAATGTGTGCTTACAATGCAATCAAAATCCTAATATTCATCGTTCCAAATTTGAGGGCATTGCGATAGTTCCAAATGCTCCACCAAAGGGCCGAGATGATGATTTCAATGGCATGCTTCTTCAAACGAGATAACTTCAACACGACAATAGCTTCAAAAGTTCCTCTAAGATCCACATGAACTATAAAGGATGTAGTGCACCAACTAGAAACATGTTGGCAAGATTGGGAAGCAAACTCACAATTGAAAAAAACATGCATTCACCAACCTAATAATCTTTCTAGAATCTTGTCTTAGTTCTATTTCCAACACATTTTTAATAGCATCAAAAGAAATCAAACATTTTTCATGACTTAAATGGCCCCATGTATCATTTCTCATTGTTTATATCATGATACTCAAATTTCTACTTTCTTCTATCTAAGGTAAGAAGAATAATGTTAATTTATGTGCCAAAGAAGGTAGGCCTTTAAAGAAAGTAATTTCACACGAACTAATAAGTCAATTAGGTTACTTGTTCTTTTAATTGGAATCAAACATTTCTCATCGTTCTTTATTTATACATCATTTTTTTTGTGAAAACTCTCTAAAAACTTCAGAAAAAAACTAAATTTCTACACCATTTAAAGCTCATTTTGATGTGGAAATGTTCTTTAAATATTTCACAAATTTTTTTTTTGAATTTTCGCAAAAAGGGTCTCTATAAAATTAAGAATTTTGCAGATCAGATATGCAAAATGTTCTGATTGTTTTGCAAGGATTACAAGATAAAGTTCTTTTTTGTTGTGGAAAGGGTCTTTGAATATCTTACCACAAAAAAGTTCAAAGTTATTTTTTTCTTTTTCGTATATGATATATTCAATTATTTTTCAAAATTTCCCTTTAAAACAACTTCTTTTGGTGATTTCTCATACAATTTAGCCTTTTGAGGAATTAGTGGCTATTTTAGATATTTAACTAGTTTTTGACTATTTCTTGAAAAGTGATCTATGATATTAGCCTACTTTGTGTTTTCTCTGTTTATATCATGATACTAAAATTTCTAATTTCCTCTAAGGTAAGGGGGATAATGCTAATTTATGTGCCAAAGAAGATAGGCCTTTAAGGAAAGTAATTCATCGTTAGGCATAATCCATAATCCAAAAAGATCAGGTTACTTGAACTATGTGCATAAATTGTACGATATGATTGTTTAGTTACATGTTTTATTTTAATTTTTTAATTATAAAATGTGGTTTATCATTCAATTATATAAATGAGATATATTATTCACAAAGTATTTTGGAAAAACAAGTAAAATAACACAAGATTTGTGAATAACCAAATTGACCACTCCATCTAAAAAGTAAAAATGCATTTCGGAGTAGGGTTAATGAACAAAATGGGTAACAAACTCTTGGTTCTGTCCAGGTTTAGGTAAGCATGTTTTTTTTGTTTACTTTTACCCATCGAACTTGTGGTGACCGTTCAAAAAAGGATAAAATGACCCTCGATGGTAGGTTATCGCTGATTTGGGTATTAAAGTAAATTACGTGGCATTACCTAAAAGTTACGTGGAATTAACTTAAATTACGTGGCATTACCTAAAAGTTACGTGGAATTACTCTCTGCAACAGATTATAGCCAAGAAGATCCTTTTGAAGCTTGGCGTGAATTTTGAGATGTGCAGAAACGGGAAAGAAGCATTGGCCATGGTCTCGAAAGGGCTAAACGCTTCCATGGCCGTGATGCAGTTACCAACTTCAACCCGCTTCATGCTGACTCCGAAGAAGCTTGATTGGAAGCCAATTTCTTGAATTCTCATTCCAAAGCCGAAATCGTTGATATGCTGAGAAAACACACATACAATGACGAGCTAGAGCAAAGTAAGAGGAGCTGCACTTCCCTCTACAAAGCGGAAGCACTTCCACGGGTCCAGACAAGCAGATTTACATCGCCGGTAAAATAGGCCACTCCAAACAATCGAGTCTGCTTCCGCTATACTCTGTCTCTAGCCAAAATCGCGAGCCTCAACTGAAATGTCGTCGACAATGGGGTTTCCGGCGACCTGATGTTGCCGTCGAGCCTTCCCACCAAGCAGCTCTTACCGCTATTGCTTCCCATCTGCTTCGATTTGTCAGAATCGCAACCCTCTGAACCAAAATCGAACCTTAATGGTTTTCTATTTCACTCGATTTCATCTTCCTGGTTGAAACTACCGAACACGCAAACACAAATCGAGAGTGTGTGTGGGATGCGATCTGCTTCCCGATCTCGTCTTCCCTTTTCTCTTTCTCGATCTCAAATTTCTCTTTGTCTCTCTCGTTTCTACTGAATCACACACACGTAAGTGTGTGTGCGCGTCTGTCATTTAATTTCTGAGGACACAAGATCTCCAAAAATCTCCTTTTCCCTGATTTGCATCTGATAAGACCAACCACGTAATTTAATTTAATTCCACGTCAGTTTTCAGTAATGCCACGTAACCTCCAAATCAGCGAAAACCTACAATCGTGGGTCATATTACCCATTTTTAAACGGTCACCACAAGTTCGATGGGTAAAAGTGTACAAAAAAAACATTCTTACCTAAATGTTGACAGAAGCAAAAGTTTGTTACCCATTTAGTTCATTAACCCTTCGGAGTAAATTAAACGCATTTGGAGTGTCAAAAGTTTTGTATCGATGTGAAATAAAGTAAATTGAAATAAGATGTTTGAGAAAGGTCGTACGATTCATACATTTCACATTATTTTATATGACAATTTGTACATTTCAGGCTTACATTATGTGACACGTCAAAGTCTTCCATCTGAAATTTCAGACTCTATATATTTCAAACATAGTATATCCATTTCACAAATATTAAATATTAGAGTAAATTATAGTTTTGGCCTTTGTGGTTTACCCTTCGTTCACGTTTAGTCTAACTTTTGAAATTTCACGCTGATGGTCCCTAAGGTGGCCAAAATCTTGCACTTTTAGTCTCTTGGCCAGTAAAAAGACAATTTTACCATTTTTTAATTTATTTTTCATTTTTTAATGTTTTATTTATTAAATCAATTTAAAAAAAGAAAAATAAACATAATCCCACACCCCACCCGCTATCCGGTCTCTTTCTCTCATGGAGGAACGACGAGTATCGTCGGTGGCTAACTCAATCGGGTCTCCATAATTCCGATATATGCGTCCCTATAATCATGTCTTCTTGTAGGGTTTTCACTAGCAGTTCAATCTACACTTTCAATACCAAGAAAATCGACAGGCATTGGCTAAGATTACACTTTTACCCTGACAAGAACACCGACTGTGACCTAAATTCCGTTGTTTTTTATTTGGAAGCAAATGGGATTACATTGATTCACGAGTTTTCATTCTTTAAGGGAAATCACAGTTTCCCTCTCTTTAAAGAATATCTTATTCAAGTTACCGGTTCAAATTCAGGAAACTTGGTTTTGGGATTGTTGCCTTGGGATAACTCCATTGCTTTCATTAACAGAATCGAGATCCTTTCTGTTCCACAAAAGCAATTTAGCTTGAAAGTGATTCTGATTCCATTAGCGTTTGCTCAAGAGCTCCCAAATCATGTCGGTTTCGAGACAATTTATAGGCTTAACATGGGTGGTCCAAATTTGTCTCCCATGAACGATTCTTTATGGAGAAAATGGGAATCAGATAAATATTTTCTCATTAATCCAGCCGCTGCTCGTAACGTTTCAATAAACCCTAATCTGATTCGTACCATATCGGGGTTTCCACTGAAATCTCTCCAAATTTGGTTTACGCTACAACTCAAGAAATGGCGGATGCCAAGGTTAATAAGACTATCTCCATTCACAATCCAACCCAACCCAACTTCTTTATTAAAAAACTAATTTTTTACTATTCTACCTACACAACCCAACCAACTCCATTTTTCACACCCATTAGCAACCCAACTCAATCTTATATTTTATTTAAAAAAATATCACAAAAGTTTATCAATACTAGTCTCATTTTGTAGAGAAAAAAATAAATATTTCAGGATATATTTTTTTATTTTTTCAATAAAGATTATATTTATTTTTTACTAAAATAAAGTCTAAAAGGAAAAAAGGAAATAAAAAAGAATATGAATAGAAAGTAGAAAAGAGGACGATCTTGAGGCGTGAGCGGTTCGGTTGGACGGCCTGGGTCGCCGTTTTTCTTTTAATTTTTTATTTTTCTAATGCTAAATTTGGTGAGCGGATTGGTTAGAGACTACCGATGGGAGTGGTCTAACTAGAGGTTTAATATCTCGTGGCTATTACAAGTCGAACAAGGGTTTGGCTACTTCATAAGACTTCATTTTTGTGATATCATCGAGTCAAAAATTACATGATTTGGTGTTCAATGGTTATATAAACAATCAAGCTGCCCCAAACCAATGCTCAATCCACTCGAGTGGTATAATGCTCGTCGTTCCTCCATGTGTGATGAGATCCGATTGAGTTAGCCACCAACGATACTCGTCGTTCTGTGAGAGAGAGTGAGAGAGAGGGAGAGAGAGAAAGAGCGGATAGTGGGTGTGGGGGGATTAGGTTTATTTTTTTTAATTGATTTAATAAATAAAAGATTAAAAGAAAAATAAAAAAGAAATTAAAAATGGTAAATTGGTTTTTTTACCGGCCAAGGGACCAAAAGTGCAAGATTTTAGCCACCACAGGGACCATCAGCGTGAAATTTCAAAAATTAGAGTAAAACTGAAAGTAGTGGCAAACCATAAGGACCAAAACTATAATTTACTCTAAATATTATATTTGTAGGTTTTCATTATATATGGGTTAAGATCTTGGCAAATTTATTTAAAACACTATTGATATTACAAATATTTTGTTAAAATGAGTTCGTTGGTTGTTGTAATCTGGAAAAGGCATATTTGGGAGAAAAAAGTTTTTACAAACTCCTTGTGTGTTGTTACAATATATAAAAAGTGAATCACTTGCCTACATTAGGTTTAGGACGAATGAATGAAACTAGTTTGGGTTCTTATTTTCGACCATCAGTTACACAATAATATTCATCTTATATATGCCATTAATTTGCTGTTTCATTTTGACTAAATATTTTGATTGATGGTCCAATAATGTGTAGATTCAAATGTTTTAAAATTGCTTGCAATCGATGATCATAATAGATGGTGCTTGCAACATCCCATTTTTCCAAATACATTATAAACGAAAATGTTCCATAATTCTTCCAAGGTTGAGTTTAAACACTAAATACAACCAAAATAAATCAAGAATTGGTCAACAACAGAAATGTAAGTATTGCATGTTGTTACCCTATTTGTAGTACTTCAACTTCAAACATTCTCTTTCCTTTACTGCTACAATCAATGACGAGATCTCTTGGGGTTGTTTATGTTTTCAAATAGACAGGGTCAACCTAGGGCCTAGCAACTCATGATTTTAAGCATAATGATATTAATAAATTTAAAATTTAGCATTTAAATTCAACAACAAAAACCAATTAATCCAGCATGCTTAAATAGTATATATCAGCTTGGTTAACAATACTTACTAGTAGTGGTAATAAGATAAGCCGACCCTTAATTTTTTCAGTAGCTTTTTATAAGGTTTTATAATAATGAATGTGTTACTTATTAACTAAGTTACAATATGGTATAACTAATGTATTTCAGCCCCTTTTCTAGGAAAGGTAATAGTTTATCAAATTGCAACACAGTCCACCCACTAAGTATGTTAACCACAAAACATGTACAAAATAGAACAAGCAAAACTTAGCAATTTACAAGCTCATAGGGTACAATTCCATCAGCATGACACAAATAATCATTATATTTCAATTTACAAGCTCATAGGGTACAATTCCACTATATTGTCACGTTCGACCAACTAAATTTACAATTATATCTTAGCCTTAATGTACATGTTTTTTTTTTTTTTGGATGACAGAAAGATTTAATAGAACCTGCCTAGCAAGTTGATAGACAATAGTTTGCTAGTTAACCAACTCAAATAAGTTTTAACTTAATGCTCCTATTGTACAACCAAAAAACGACTGGGAGACTATAAAATAAAAACAGTGCCTTTTTTGGTTTACCGTTTCAAAGATGGTATTGTTGCGAAGCTTTCAAATCACCCATAAAGCTGTAAGAATCACTGCATCCGGACACTTCCTCTACATAATAGTACTTCGAATTTGGCTCTCCCAAGCCATACATTCAGAATAAGTAATGAAATTTAGACTCGTAACACACTACCATCTCGCTGGTTGATGCCAACGTGCAAATCACAAACAGGCACGTGAAGAATGTGTGATCAATCGGCTCGATTGACAAATCACATAGGGGACATAAGACGGAATCTACATCAACACCTCATTTGTCAAGATTATACTTGATCGGAAATTTGTTCATGATTTTCCATGCCGAAACGTTGACCTTGATAGAAATGAAGTTTGTTCTCTGTTTTAGAATTCAGCCTTCCCTTTTATTTTATTTTACAATAAACATATATACGTTAACGTTAATATTAAGAAATAGTAGGTGAATATTAAATATAAGCTTTCATCAATAGTGATCAAATCGTAATCTTTTTAAATATTGTAAATCGATTTAAATTGCTTCCTATTTAGTCTGTTTGAAATTAACTTTATTCTTCTGACCAATTTAGATTGAGTGCATAAGTATCATGGAGTCATTTTTGGTGAATATTCCTGCATAAAATTTGAATAATTAATTAAATAATTAAATTATTAAACAAATAAGATTACTTAAATAACTATTTTATGAATCATCTAATCCAACGACATATCCCATATAGTTTGTGTTTTTTCTTCCTATATATAAAGTAATTTGAATAAAACAAATTACTATATAATTTGATATCATGTCATACTATAGAATACAGATCATAAGAATTCGTTGTATTTTGTACATACCATTTCATAATATATCGTAGGATGCATGGCTGGAGTTTTCAGTTTTAAATCTAAAATTTTATAGGTGACAATATAAGATTGGTTGATCTAGTATGTCAAATTAAATTATGAGGATGCATATACATCAACGCTTATTCAATGGAAGCATTGTGTGTAGTAAGGTGAATTAAGTAAAATAATTTATATGTAGGCATGGAGCAAGGGAAGAGCGAATTATGGGTTCAATTTTTCCAATAGTTTCCGGGCTTCAATAAATCCACCAAGCGGTCCCAAAGATGAGTATTTCACCTTTCTCCACCTGTTTTAAAATTCTTAATGATTAAACTGGTAACGACTATTAATCAGTAGAATTTACAAGAAAAATAAAACACCTGGATACATATGGAAGTGCCAAACAATGAAGGTGGAGATGATTTACACTGTTGAAGGGAGGCTGATGAAAACCAAATCTGGTTCGAGTAAAAGAAAAATATAAAATATTTGTCTTATAACAGCCAACAACTCATTTCTATGATTAGATTCCTAGAACTAAACAAAATATAAATATCCATGTTGGTTCATGAAATTGGTACCTGTAGTGAGTCGAGTTAGGTGCATCTCTGCTTAGCAGTGTCTGCCCCACATTTAACATATGACTCACTGGAAACCAACAGAACTGGAATCAGACATGAAAAATTGAAAAAATAATGATGAAAAAGCAATACCCAAACAATAATCTTCTGTCCTCCTTCCCAGGCTCTTAACCGTTGCAATATGCTCCACAGGAATCACCAAGTAATGTCTGTCAAATTATCCACAATTAGGTCAATTTATATATCTCATTACTGAAGTTGGAATCTTCGACAAAAAACAACTTTCAAATTATTAACATTTGAGAAGAATCCAAATTTAATTGAGTACCTAAAGGCTGAAGGATTAATGTCTTGAAACGCAACGACCTTCTCATCCTGCAAAAATCGAAAGGTCGCATCAAATAATCAGTAAATAATCGAAATCAAGCAATATAAATGTCGATATCAAAAATTGCAAGTTGTGTGCCGGTTAGTGAGAGAGGCCGGACGGTGTGGAGGAGAGTAGTTGTGGTGGAATTGCGAGCAATCTGACAGAAGATGCAGGAAGCAGAGGCCGCCGTTCCCGCCATTATCCGATCAATTTTGCACTCTTTCTTCAGACGGATCCTCCTATAATTCAGAATAGAGGAAAGTATAGTTAGTCTATCAATCTTTAGCTTATGTACAAACAGTCCCCTAGCATTTAAAAGTTACCAATTTAACCCTACCTCAACCTTGGATCCTTTCTTATAGCTTTCCCTCCACTAATATAAAGCTTCATTTAGAAAGTAAATTGTGCCAACATGGTAATTATGTGTGTGTAAGTTGCTTTATGGAGGTACAAATAGAAACCTTTTTTTATGGTAGAAATAGTGATAGTTAAATGAATCTTCAACAATTAATGAGATATGTTAAAACTTTTGACAAACACCATATATATATAAAAATGATGAATAGTGTAAACAATATATAATATTGTCGATGCATACAAGTT
Organism: Cichorium intybus; assembly: GCA_023525715.1. Classification (NCBI taxonomy): domain Eukaryota; kingdom Viridiplantae; phylum Streptophyta; class Magnoliopsida; order Asterales; family Asteraceae; genus Cichorium; species Cichorium intybus. Next base: position 23,718,743 of record CM042014.1, read on the forward strand.
TTTTTCTCAAATAGAATATAAACGTCATGTTTTTGCTTTTTATTCTAGCATATCAACAACTTAATATGTTTTATCTTCTTTTTTTAATTTAAACAATTTTTCGACCTTAATATCTTTGTAACATATTGCTAAATCCTAAACACTACCTTTATAATTAGAGTTTCTATTTTTAAACTCGAGTGTATGGTAAATACCACCTTTTGGCATCCTCACGAATCTAGTCTCACATCCAACATGAAGACCAATGATGGTGATGATGATGTTTAGACTTGAAATATAGATTTTTTACGTGTTTACTATTAAGATAAACATGCAGGAACAACCTGAGAGTATTTTCTTTGCATTTTAAATATTTTTTAAAGATTACTAAAACTCAACTACAAAGGATGATAATAAGAAATATATTAGTTAATGGTTACATTAATTACAATTTGTTAAATGTTAACGAAACTAGGGGATGCATCCCGGGCTATGCAGCGGGTACGCGAGAAGCTGAAAAGGATTACATGGGAAAACTAAAGTAGGATGCTATAACATGGAGAAAAATCAAAGTAGAGTGCTATAATACAAAAAAAAAAAAATAGAAATGCATTGGTGCTTCTTGCATTTAGCTAGAAATGCATTGTAAAGATTTGATCCATGTTTAATATAGTTCTGTTTGCTAGGTCGAGCCAGAAGTTTTGTTTCGTTTTGGTCGAAGTGTTTTTCTAGATTGGGGTAAATGAGGTAGCTGTATGTATATATATAACTACAAGATGACAGAATATGAACCAAATCATCCAATTTCGAAAATATAGCAAACAAACAACTGATTTAACCCTAAATCAGAAATGTTTAAGAAAAAAAAAAAAAAAGACAAAGAGGGGTCGTTTTTACCTAGGAAAAAATTTCCGATAGGGAAAGGAATGACCGCCGACTATGGTGGTCAAGGAAGAACAGCGTGTGATGCCTGTACAGAGATTAAGCAGCTTCTAATTGAATCACAGAGTTGTAGAGAAAAACCCTAAATCAAATATCAAAACCCTAAATCAGATGTCGGATGTAGTGAGGGGGTTTTCTTTCTGTGGAGAAAGGCAGCAACGTTTTTGTTTCTATGGAGAAAAGGCAGACGATGAAAAGTAGGAGTTTTTTTCCAAAAGGGTTTATTTTTTAAAAATATTTACTAAAGTGGTGTACTTTTAAAAATAATTACCAAAATGGTGTATACGTGACTTAATCTGAATTAAACTCAGTACGCTGAAAATTGATACCCGATGCCCTAACACCCGCTTACGAACGCTGTCAACACGGTCACAACTTCATCCCCTCCGGCCACCGGCGGTCCCTCCTCCACCCACGCAGACGCCGGCGGTCCCTCCTCTACCCACGCAGACGCCGGCGGTCAATCATCCACCCTTGCAGACGCGATTTTCAGGTCCGATTTTCAGTCCTCCGGTCACGATTTCCAGGTCTGAATTTCAGTTCTTCAGCATCGTTTTTTTTCCGTTCTTGAATTTCGAAAGTGATTATGTAAATAAAATTTCAAAATACACCTATTTGGTCATTTACTCGAAAATTAGCAATGGTGAAATGGAGAGAAGGGTGAAAGCACACGTGGAATTGATCTGATGATCGCTAGTTTTGAACTGTTGAATTTTGATCTCCAAATTTAGACGGGCTGGGCCCTTGTGTTGTTTGGGCTGAACCAGAACTTGGACCGCTAATATCTTTCTATTATTTTGGGTTCGTTTAGTTTCATTTTCTTCATGGTAAGCCAGTAAGGAAGGGTTGAAGACTCGTTTCAGTTACAGAAAACGTACCGAGCTTCTGGTACTCGATTTGGAGTTCATACGGTCTGTCTCCTTATTGGTATGTCAGCCCTCTTTATTTTTGATAGATTTCTTTCAATCTTATTAATTTGGTACTCAGTATTCACTCTATCAAGGTCCATCCTTTAAGCTTTTCATGGTGCACACCAAGTGTTTGTAATAATGCGTCTAAGAAATTGTCGTCGCTCACCTAAGGAATTGAACTTATCTAGCTTCGCGAATTGATTTCCGATACTTAACTATGATTGCTGTATCAGTTTCAGGTTCTTTGAAGATGCTGAGGTCATTGGTTTTGAGAGCTCGTTCAACACATAACATCCTCAATCCTACGCAATTCGTTCAACAGGTACTATTTACATACTGCCACATTTGACTCAACATCTAGTTTGAAAAAAAATGTTTCACCAATAACATAATGTCTAAAATGCCCTTCTGCCACAGCGAGGATTACACAGTAGAAATAAAATGGCAATGGAATACATTGCAAAAGGATGGAATGCATTAAAGGAGGTTGATAGGGTGATTGATTATTGTGAACCCAGAGATAAACGACTCATTCCTCACCTTAAAACTGCAAAAGATAACTTTGAAATGGCTTTGGAAGTTGATAATTCAAACACCCATGCCAGATATTGGTTATCCAGATTACACCTCAAATACCATGTTCCTGGCCAATGTAAAGCCATGTAAGAAATTTTAATTATCTCCAATTTCAATAATTTTCATACAAAATAGTCCTCAATTTCTTGATTTCACAACAGAGGAGCTGCTTTATTAGTGGAAGCAGCAAATATGGGTGATGCAGATGCTCAATATGAATTGGGTCGTAATTTAAGAATTGAGGTTAGACTTTTTAAATAATTTTCTCCCCGTTTTAATTAACTCGTGTAACTTAAAATTTTTGTAAACTTATTTTTAGAATGAGGGTGTTGACACGGATCAAGAAGCTTTCTATTATTTGGAAAAGGCAGCAGATCAGGTATGTCACTAAATATAAACTTACTAACAACATTTTTCATTTATATATTTTTTTTGCGTAAAACTTATTTGGGGTTGATGTGTAAATGTTTTAGTTGCAACCGGATGCTCTTTACCTTCTGGGAGCTGTGTATTTGGCAGGCGATTGTGTTAAAAAAGATATCGCATCAGCAATATGGTGTTTTCATAGATCTTCAGAGAAGGTATACTTTTTTATTACCCATAATAGCAACATACTTACATCTATTTACCAATAATAGCAATGTACTTTATCTTTTGCCCATATCTTTTGCAGGGTCATGCTGGGGCAGCAATTGCATATGGATCCCTTCTTCTTAGAGGTATCCCTTTTAAAATTATATTAAACTTCATATAAAATATTTGTTTCCTTTAGGGCAAATTACAAAAAAAAAAAAAAAAAACACTATATTTTATAACTTTTTCTGGTTTAACCATCACTTTTTCATTTGCTCTAATAAAACCACCAATTTTTGGAAAAAAATTCTAACGCAAGCATTATGACCTGAAGAAGCCGGTAACAACGGCTTCGATGAAACTTTTTACCAAAAAACGGTGGTTTTTTCCAAATCTTAAAATTTGGTGGTTAAACCGAATTTTTGGCAAAATATAGTGCTTTTTTTGGTAATTAGTCCTAGATAATATTTATACTTTAACTTATATAATTATGAAAAAGACACTATATTTTATCATTTTTTCTGGTTTAACCATCAAATTTTCATTGTTCTAATAAACCACCAATTTTTGGAAAAAAATTTAACCTGGCCATTATACCGGTAAGAATGGCTTCAATGAAACTTTTTACCAAAAATTGGTGTTTTTTTCGAATATTTTATAATTTGGTGGTTAAACTGAATTTTTGACAAAATTTTAACCTGACCATTATACTGGTAACAATGGTTTCAATGAAACTTTTTACCAAAAATTGATGGTTTTTTCCAAATCTTTTAAAATTTGGTGGTTAACCTGATTTTTTGACAAAATATAGTGCTTTTTTCATAATTAGTCTTTTCCTTTAATACGAAAGTTTACTCCCATCTTTCTTTTATGTGAGAAAATATTAAAAATTCGTATGGATTTTTCTTGGTTTCCTGTCACCAGGGTATGAAGTTCCCACATCTTTAACGAAATTTAATATAAAAAGTGAGCGGAAATTAAGGAAGAAAACAAGTCAAGCCAAACCTAATCAGATCGAATTGGCAAGAGAACAATTTGAAAATGCTGCAAAATTAGGAAATGATCTTGGATTTAGATGGTTAAAAAGGCTCGAGGAGGAAGAGAAGCGTTTTCTGGCTGCATAAAATATGTACCATGTGCATAAACACTAGTACACATGATAACAATAAAGCATAGTTCATGAATATGTCCAAAAGCTGAGTTTACTTTTTGGATCTTGATTTATTTAAGATGTGTATGTTTGTAATAAAATATTTGAAGCATTGCATTATGGTGGATTAAAAGATTAGGAAAACATTAGGATCTTTACATGACACATGATAATGGTTCCAGCCTGCCAAATACTAGGGATAGAGAATCTAAAATTCTCTTTCTAATATTATTTTCTGTTTTTTTTAAAATATGTTTTCATTATTTAATTACAGATTGTCTGCGGTTAACTTCCTGGAAGCAACAACAATTATACATATGCTAGTTTATAATATCTTTGAGTCGAATAAAACTTGATTCTTTAACTATTTGGGCTCTTGTGTTTTCCAAACGACTAACTAAATTGAACTGAACCATTACCGGGTCAAAAGGAGGTAAGAGGGTCAGAAGTTGATCATACGACTAATAAGCACTTGAAATTAGGAATGAGATAGAAAATGACAGTCCATCTACAGCTGACTTGCATATTGCATTTAAAAAGTTGAAATGGAATTCGAGAAATGAATTTGATGTGTGCTTTAATAATTTGATATTATTTTCCGCACGGTGTGTTAGAAATAGTGGTCAAAATAGGGCATCTAATCATCTAGATCTCTTGAGACTTGTGTATGTTCAGTTGTTCACCTTCGGAATGGATATTTCTATGAGTTTCAAGAAATTCAATGTGAGATAATAATTAAGGACATTTTATGTTCCAGGCACAAAACACAAATCATGTTATACGAACTATACTTTCCCTTGGAATAACTGGGTCCCCATCAAAGTTAACACGTTTGTTTGGAGAGCATGCCTAGAAAAAATCTCAACTTCATCAGCCCTATCCCGTAGAGATATCCCAAACATCTCTATAACTTGCAAATGTTGCAATGTTGCAATTGAAGACTGCCATCACATCTTCCTGGATTGTTCATTCACAGTTGAAGTTTGGGATATGATCAAATCCTGGACTGGTCGATCTGATATTGTGCCCAATTCACTTGGTTATGTATCTTCAGAAACCATGTCGTCACACGGATCCCAAATGGGATCAAAATTGACAAATGCAATCATCTTCATGACATTATGGTCAATCTGGAAAGCGAGAAACACCCTTATTTTCAAACGAATCCGTACATCGCCTCCCAAAATCTTTGAAGATATCCAGATTATCAGTTACATATGGATCAAGAACAGAGCGCAAAAAGAATTACTCAATTGGTATCGCTGGGTTTTTTCACCTTCGGTGTAGATACACCACCCTCCCATACTCACATGGGGCGTTGCATTTTAGGCAGGCGACTTTTCGTCCTATACATTTGGTGTGAGAGTCAAAACCTTAAAAAATATGAATGTTACCACATAATCCCCGAGTTACATGGGGTGCTGCAAATTTGGCAGACTATCCCTCTTTCTATTTCTCTTGGTGCGAGGGCCATGATATTGGATTCTCCTTCCCCCATTTACATGGGGCGTTGCATTTTAGGCAGACAACCTCTCCACCTATTCAAATGGCGTGAGAGGTAAGATCGCTAGGTTCTATCATACTCCCGAGTCGCGAAATGCATCACAGTTCAGGCAGACAACCTCAGTAGAAAGGATTTCTTAGATGAGGTCATGATTCCCGCATTGGGTTAGGCTGAGGTATACTTCCGCACGCGCCACATAGATACTTCTTGGTGGGATTTCTACGGCGAGATGCGCTTCCCGTTGCCTCATGATACACGAGCTTCGATTTATCTAGACACTTTCTTCATACATAATGGTGTTTTGATTATATTAGATTGATATTGTAATCAGTGTTTTATCTGGCATTGTATTATGGAGGTTAATACTCTCCCAGACTATGTACCTTTTGTGCTAGCTCTTTACTAGCTTCTTTTATAAAAAAATTTTGCATTTAAAAAAAGTATATATACTCAAGTATCCGAAATCTGGATAAGGTTGGCGAAAATTACGATTTTTGTGGGTATAAAACAAATTTTGGAAATATCTGGTAACTCCGGATGTTTGAGAAAGCTAATCTAGGGGTGCTTGTGATTGTTTATCAAAGAGGCTTATTGAATTATTGACTTTTTAAAAAGTCAATAAGTCAAAAAAATGTTTGGCAATCTCATAAGCACTTTTTATTAGGGGTGAGGGTGGTGCAATTTTAGCTTTAAACCACACCGAAAACCATATAGATCGGTTTTTAGATTGTTAAAGCCGCACTGTTCGGTTTTTTGTATTTGGTGCGGTTTGTGGTTTTAAGTGCGGTCTGATTTATCAACCGCAATTGCTATGGTACAGTTTTTATATTGGGGCGGTTTTAAAACCGAAAAACTGATGAATTATATCGTATTTCTTTATGCTTATAATAAGTCGAACACAAATGTAAAACAAATTTATGGCGAGTAAGTTGCTAAAATTCTAATAAAAGTCAAAACTATAGCTAAAACATATTTGAGCAGACTTAAAATAATATTTACGTAATAAAAAATATATATTTTTTAAGTCTTGAAACTACATATTCGTCTATATTGACGAAACTTAGATTGAAAAATTGAAAGTGAAATCCACTTCTAAGTTTCTTTTTAGTCAACTTTATTTAAAATAAAAATAAAAAGAACAATATTCTTTATAAATATTAAATATGAAATATATATTAATTAAATATTTATAAGATAATATGGTGCGGTTTTGCGGTGCGGTTTTCAGTATGTTGTTTTTACGAACGTTCCGGTGCGGTTTTTGCTGTGCAGAATATAATACGACAAAAACCGCATCGTGCCGTAAGTAATTGGTTTTAATTTAAAAAATAAAAAACCATGCAATCATTTTATTCATTCACTTTCAGTTTTTTGGTTTCAACTTTGCTGTTTTCTATGGTTTTTGGGTTTGCGGTTTGATTTTTCTCACCCCTATAAATTATATATGTTTTTTCAATATATTTAAGAGTAAATTACAGATTTGGTCCCTGTGGTTTACCACAATTTGCAGTCAAAGTCCACATTCGTTTCACGCTAAAGGTATATGTGGTGGCAATATGATAACAGAGTTGGTCCATGGTCCCTGTGGTCTACCATTTTGCTACCTACCATTTTGCTACCACAGGGACCTTCAACGTGAAAAAAAACGTGGACTTGGACTGCAAATTGTGGTAAACCACGGAGACCAATCTGTAGTTTACTCTATATTTAATTAAACCATTTTTAATAAGTAAGGACTCCCAAACTTCCTTACCTTTTAAAATAAGTTATAGTTTGTTGACATGAAAAAGACCACATTACCTTCAAATGAGTCATTTTCCATATATAAACGAATCTAAACACTTTTAAAAATGGTTTATCAATTTATAGTTTTTTTTCATCACTTAATTTAATCCAAACACTTTTTCAAAGTATTAATTTTTGTCACAACATAAGCTAATAAGCACTAATATCAAAAAAATGATTTATTGAGTTAAATAAGCAATCTCAAACTACCACATTACCTTCAAATGAGTCATTTTCCATATATAAACTAATCTAAACACTTTCAAAAAAACTAGTTTATCAACTTATAGTTTTTTTTTCTATCACTTAAGTTAATCCAAACACTTTTTCAAAATATTAATTTTTGTCACAACATAAGCTAATAAACACTTATATCAAAAAATGATTTATCGAGTTAAATAAGCAATCCCAAACTACCACATTACCTTAAAATGAGTCATTTTTCATATATAAACGAATCTAAACACTTTAAAAAAAAGTCGTTTATCAACTTATAGTTTTTTTTCCATCACCTAAATTAATCCAAACACTTTTTCAAAATATTATTTTTGTCACAACATAAGCCAGTGAGTACTTATATCAACCCTCCCTCCTTGGCCACATGCAACTTGGCTGTCCCTGAGGAAACCTAAAATCCTTCTATTCCTCCAATATCTTATCAAGGTTTTCCACTACTTTCCAGGTCCAAACTGTATTAGATCATAGTCATTTTCCATTCCAATTGCCTTAAATGACCATTGTTGTTAAAGTTACCAACTACCAAAATTACATTTTTCACTAATGTAAGATTTTGTCATGTAACGACATAAGGAAATGTAGCTTAAAAAGGTAATATAGACGCATTGCAGTAACACAATAAATGTGCATCACATGTCATCTATTATTGATATATTTTTATGAATATAACTAGATCCAATTATCAGACCCAAAAAAAAAAAAAAAAAAAAAAAAATACAAAACAACAAAGTATCTGTTTTCCTAGTTTACTCATTCCGCTTTCCAATCATCTTCATTGTATATATAATCAATCTAGCTCAACTACTTTAGCAATTAAGACTTATTTTAGAGAACCAAAAAATATTAATTCCAATCGACTGTTGAGAATAAACACATTATGAGTCAGATTCCATCTTGTGGTTGTACCAACATTACAACTTTCTTTATAGTACATTTGGTCTCTAGGGGTGACCCAAAATGGTCAAACCATGTTCAACCGTATTGGAGCCATGTTAAATCCAAACTACCTTCCGTGGGGTTGGACCCCAAAGAACCGAATCGGAACAATCTTGTCCAATCAGAAATATATTGATTAGAATACAACCAAGTAGTTGGCCATAACATAATGGAGGAACATGCCCTAGTAACCAGACCATCTGGGGGTCCATGCCATGCAACCCTGCCCTTTTCATCACTACCTCCAACTGCAATGATCCATCGTTTAATATGTTGATATTGAATATATCTTTTTAAATTGTATGGAATTTGTAGTGTCCAGTAGTTATTAAAATGAAATACGAACATGTGTGATTTGCCGATATCTTGCACACATGTGACACACAACTTATAATTATATGTTATTTTGGGCCGTTGATAAAATTTAAGGCACTTTCACTTATTGCGAAATAAGTTTTAGTACTTCACAATTATCATATTACAATAGTAACAGGATCATGTTTTTCACCTTTTCACAAGTCCCTAAAAGTAATCATATAACGATTTGAAGAAAATATGATATAAATAATTCATGTTCGAACAATGTGATTATGTTGCTAACAAGTAATAACTAAAAGAAAAAAAACAAATGCAAAAATAGTCACTCTTCTATAAAAAAAAAGCCTTTTTTTCTTTTTACCCTTTTCACAAATAACCACAATTTTGTGAGCCCATTACGAAACCGTTATTTCACGAGAAATTTATTTTATATTGCCTCAACCAAAAAAATTATTTAAAAACCACATTATATATATATATATATATATATATATATATATATATATATATATATATATATATATATATATATATATATATATATATATATATATATAAATTACCAAAATGAACATGTGAGAGTTTTTCATTGTTTATTTGGTACCTGCTATTTCCAGAATCATAATTACTAAATTCAGATAATAGTATTATTAGTAAAATATAGGATACAAATTGTAAATAAGTTTTGATTTGGAAATAACAATTTTGATTATTCTTATAGCAAACTTTTATATTTACGTTTTTTTCCCCTCAACTAATTTTGAATTAATTGTTTTCACCCTATTTATTATAAAGTTATATTATTGGTATTTCGTAAGTTACGATTCCAGTCCCTTATTATATTTTAAAGTTACATTTTCCGTCATTTACGTAAATTGTCTTTGTCGAGCTGTGTTTTTTCAATATACGGGGCTTCCGCAGCATTGCGCGGACTGTCCGAATACAAGTTGTATATATACTACATTGTTTTTCTAATATTGTGAAATTACATTTTCATATAATGTGAAATTTTTTCTATTGTTATAGAAAGAGATAATGTCATAAAATGGTAACCAATAATGCATAATTTGTTGATTGAGTCACCACTTATCTTTTAGTTGTATTCAATAGGTCATTAAACTTTTTTGTATTCTCATTACACCATTAGAGTGCATTTCAATCGAATAATTCTATCAAATTCAATATTATTATAGATGCAATGTCAATGTTAGATGACCTAAATGAATAAAGTATGTTATATTGAATGACACAGTGGACAACACACAAGATTCAGTATTAATTTATCTGGTTAAAATCTACTCTAATTGTGTAATGAGAACACAAAAAAAGCTTAGTGGCCTATTAAATACAATTAAAAAATAAGTGACCTAAAAAGCAAATTATGTATTATTGGTTGTTATTTTATGACATTAATCATAATTTTTTATCAAAGTTTCTTATGTCCTTGTTGCGGATGTAAACTGATAATAATATAGTGATAAAATGGCTAGAGTTTCATTATTGAGAGAAAACTTGAATTGCAAAGAAAGGGAAATAAATACTATAAATAGAAAAGCTATCTGGTGTTTAACCTAGCTAAAATGTTAAATAAAAACTAAATGCAAATAGCAAAATAACTTATTATGTTAACATCTCCCTCAGCTCACAATGCGATTAAAATAAGCATTGAGAGTTTGTCTATACAAAAACAAAATTGAGAGGCTGATTGAGGCTTTATATTAGCAATTAGCAGGTTGATGAAATGAGTCTGGTAGCATGTTCCTCAACCATAGCATCCTGCCAAAGGGGATCGGAAACAGCCTCTCCAAAGGGCTTAGGTTTTCACAAATGATATCAATAATAGGAGCAAACAAAGCCGAATAAGAAGAGTAAGAAAATTTTGAGAGTTTTATAGTCTTGCAAGTACGAGTAGACCTATAGAGTTGCAGACGTAGTCATGGTATGTGAAGGAACGGTTACAAGTGTATGTGGAAGAGGGGCGTTGTTTAATGCTATATGTGTATCATGAATTAGGACATCATATGTAGTACGTATCATTTATGGCAATACTAAAAGGATCAATATCTCGAAGATATGACTGTGTCATGTCATGTGATTGGGCAGGAATGAAGAAGGATGGAATATACTCCAGGAAAGTGACATGTTGTGAGACATATAAACTTCTGACTTACCGGATCAAAGTAGCAATATCATTTCTAACCTATACCATATCCATAACATACCCATAAGGCTATCCGTGAGACAACTTATTTCACTCAACATGAGGGGAGGATAAAACAAATATGCCGAAAAACTTGTTATGATGAATAATCTGGTAAGTGACAATATAGTTTTTTAGAACGAAGACATTTATAATTATACAAAAAAAGGAAGATTCAGCTGATCACATAAATAGCAGTTAGGCGTTATTCTACCCAAAAAGCACTAGGAACCTCAGAATATAGTAACAAATACCACATAGTTTCATTGGAATCCGATGTATCCTTTCTGCCACATCATTTTATTGAGGAGTATCCATACAATACGATTGGTGTATGGTACTATCAGATCCATGTAACTGAGTGAAATTATTGAAGGTATATTCTCCCTCTAAGTCACACCGAAAACACTTTATAACAAAGAAGTGTTGTATCTTGATAAGTGTTGTATATTATCAAGAAATCAAACATACATTTCAAGAGATAAACTCGGGTATAATGAGTATAATCATTTACAAATGAGACATAGTAAGAGCCCCTTTTTGAAGATATTGGAGACAGACCCCACACATCAGAATACACAAGATCAAAAGGAGCAAAAGAACTAGAGACATTTTTATTAAACGGTAAAGTAATTTTTTTTCAAGTTTATAACAACTATAGTAAAAAAATATCATAGTTGTTTAAATGACAAAAGCACATGTAGATGCTAAAATTTTAAACCTGAAGTTGACACATGTCCCAAACAATAATGACAAGAAAAAAATTAGAGGACAAATGACTCAAATGAAAAGAAGACAAGTCAACATTATATGCATCAAATTTGGAAACATCGAGCTGATTTATGACATAGAGTTAACATAGCCTACGACCTATCACAATCACCATTTGAAACTGTGGATCATGTATACAATAAAGAGAATCATCAAGAAGACACAAATAACTAGTTTTACACAATTAACTGATCAAAGAAAGTCTAAGAATAAAATAACATCGATAAGAGCAATATGAGAGGTAACAAAATAACCAACACCCTATACTGATATTGATATAGCACCAGTTGTAAGACCCATTCCCACATAATTCTTTTAAGTTAAAGTTAATTTTTAATTATAGCAAGATAGTTGTGCTAACATCTCCTGTTAGTGGCGCTATGTGCGTTAAGTGGTATGCGGGTTCTTTGGCGATAGCGCCGCTAACTTCTTAATTTAGCGACGTTATGCGCCGCTGAAAGCAAAAACTCTAATTGCAGGTTCTCTCTCGTATATAAAGACCTCAGGACCTTAGGGTTCAGTTTTTATCACCTTTAGAACCCTTTTGATGAACCTTAACCCCCTTTCCACTCATTTGGTCTCTCTTTTGGATTTTGGGAAGATTAGAAAAGAAGGAAGAAGAAGAAGAGACACAAGGAGTCTGATCTAAGTCTGGTTCAAGTTTATCTTCAACCTCAGGACTCTTGTAAGTGATATTGGATCCTAATCTTTCTGTATTTTTTTGTTAAGGACTTGGTAATAGTTTTGATGTTTTGGTGCCATTTATTTAGTTGTGGTTGGAGTTTGAAGAACTACAGACCACCAATCCGATTTGGAACATCCCTCTGGTGCTCATGGGATCTGATTAAGACCTTCCTTTTGTCCCTTATGATTCATGCAAGGATTCATGAGGTTATGGTAGTTCTTGGAATCTAGGGATAGAGTTTGGTCATGCATGGGGCATGCATGACCGATTGGATGCGTTTTGGCTTGCCATTAGTCCCTTAGGTTAAGGTTTGGAGAGCCTTGGTTGTTGTCTTTGTTAGGTGTATTTCTAAGCATGTTTTCATGCCTTTTTATCCTTGTTTTACCTTGCATTTCATTCTCTTTATTGCATATTTTCATGTTTCTCGGGATTTCAAGAATAGCAATCTACTTTCACACTTTGTGGTTGTTTTCAGGTGCTTTTGAGGGTTGAATCTTGCATTGGATGACAATGGGAGGCTACACAAGAAATTTCAGAAGAAACGGAGCTCAAACGAAGAAGTTACAAAAATTGAAAATCATCCCGAAGACAGAATGTTACACGACCGTGTAACTTTTGCCCTATAAGTTACACGGCCGTGTAACTTTGTTATACACGTGGATGCCATGTCAGCTCAGGGTGGGGTCCAGGACAATTTGCAGGATTACACGACCGTGTAATCTTGGCCCAAGAAGTTACACGGCCGTGTAACTCTTCCTGGTGACCAGATCTACTTTTTCACCCACTTTGAGTTGTTTATTCCTTCTTGTGCTGTCATTCCCATGCTACACGACCAGATCCAGATCCAACCTGATTTTGGGGCCATGTGATGAAGAAAGTGGGTGTTGGAATGATGATGTTTGCCATTGTCCAAATTACCATTTTACCCTTGGTGTGTTAGTATAAATAGATGTGTCTAGTTAGCCTTAGAACCATCCCATCTTACCATTATTTTCTGAATACTCTCTAGATACATTGTGTTAGTGTTTGTGTGCAACTTCAAGTGTGGATTATCTTCATTTTGTAAGTTCTTTTCTCTTTTACTAGTCATGAGTGGCTAGTAACTTAATTTTCTGGTTTTGTATTAAGGATTATGATTGTGACTTAATATAAAGTTTGATGTTTGATTTTATATCTTTCTAGTGATATGATTTAGTGGCTTAACAAATGTTTGGTTTTTTACTTATTTCATATTGGCCATTTGATCTCATGTAATTATCAATCTTGTCATACAAATTATAAAATCCGTAATTGTTTTATAAAATGTTATTTGTGATAATCATCTTCATTGGTGAAAATCATATCACATGTTTTGACGCTTCAACGCTTGTTTAGGAGTATTGAACATTGTTGGGAACATTCACATAAAACATAATGCAATCTTTCATTCAAATTCTATGATCTTATCTAGATTTGATTAGTAAGATTAGTCTTAGTTAATGAGCTTCTCTTGACTAAGGTACATTAGGTGAATGGTGTATGTGCGAGCTTTCGGCGTACACAAAGTACCAACTTAGAAAGATTAAAGTTATAAACATCATTCTTATTGTTATTTCCAATCATATGACTACAAATGCAAAACCAGAATTTGTCCCCAAATTATAAAAACAATCATTCTATATATTTTATCCCAAGTTAAATTTGTTCTCAACATTTACATCATTATTGTCCAACTATTCATCAAAACCCCCCCCTTTGGTTACTTTCTTTACAAGTTTGACTTCCGTGAATTCAAGGTGTAATCCATTAGACCATCGCTCCCTGTGGATCGACCCTGCTTGCCATTTATACTACACAGTTAGTATTTATAACAAGTAGTGCAATCACGAAATATTGGTAATTAATAAATCATTTCAAACCATATTTCAACTCTTTTATTTTGTTGATTACGACACTCAACAAATTGGCGCCGTTGCCGGGGAGCACGGTATTACTAATATTTTATGCCAAGATCTTCACGAACAGGTACGCCTCTTGAACTTGATTCGGAGATTGAAAAGACCGCGAAAAGGCTAAGGAAGCAAGCTAAACTTCGCAAGAAGCAGCAAGCTTCCCAAACCGCTTCTTCATCAAACCCTCCTATCATAGACATTTGGCAAGACCTTTCTTCATCCGAAACTGAAACAGAATCCGAATCAGATAACAACATCCCACATACACCTCCCTCTCAAACAAACCATACTCCTATGGACGAAAATCCACCTCAAGAACGAACACTTCGCCAATGGGCAACCCAAGATGTTACCCAACAACCTCTCTGCATTACCTACCCGCACATGACGAACTTCGAATTGAAATCCGGGCTCATTCATTTACTACCTCAATTTCGGGGAGTAGAAAATGAAGACCCTCATAAATTTTTGAAAGAATTTCACGTCGTATGTGTAGGAATGAAACCACATGATGTCTCGGAAGACCAAATAAAGTTAAGGGCACTCCCCTTTTCATTGCTAGACTCCGCCAAAGAATGGCTATATGACCTACCACCGGGGTCGGTCACAACATGGAACGGTCTAGCAAGGTTATTCCTTGACAAATATTTTCCGGAGACGAAAGCTTCAAGTCTGAGAAGGGAAATAATTGGTATCAAGCAAGGGAAGAGAGAAGCTTTACATACGTATTGGGAACGATTCAAAAAGTTGTGTGCCCGATGCCCGCAACACGGTATTTCCGATTACCAATTGTTCCGATATTTTTGTGAAGGCCTAACACCAATGGAGAGACGTTTGATAAACGCTTCAAGTGGAGGCTCCTTAATCGATCAAACACCGACCCAAATAAGAGCATTGATCGAGAAAATGGCGGAGGAGTCCAAACATACACAAGGAGAGGACGAATGGTATGTAGATCCACCCCGAGGAGTAAAAGAGGTAAACACTCCTTATCTTGAAAATCAAATTTCTGAACTAACCAAAGCTGTCATGCAACTAACAAAAGAAAAAGGAGTTGAACCAACGGTTAGAGCATGTGGAATTTGCTTGCAATACGGACACCCAACTGACATGTGTCCCGAGTTACAAGATGATCAAGAGCAAGCAAAAGCAATGGGGGGATTTACCGGGCAAAATCAGAGACAGTTTGATCAACCTCGGAGCAACCAAAATTGGAACTACCAGTCTAATCAAAACCGTAACCAATACCAGGAGAGGCCAAAACAATACTACCAAAACCCTCCGCCACAAAATACAGCAAGCACGAGCATGTCCTTGGAAGACATTGTGAAAAGTCTAGCCACAAGCACACATTCATTTCAGCAAGAAACAAGGGCTAGCATCAAGAATCTGGAGCAACAAATGGCTCAACTAGCCACTTCTGTCAACAAGATGGAATCTCAAGGTAAGTTACCCTCTCAATCTCAAGAAAATCCCAAACATAATGTAAATGCTGTTACTTTAAGAAGTGGGAAAAGTTATGACGGACCAAGCTTTTCAAAAGAAAGACAAAGAGAGATAGAAATCGAAGACGATACCGATTCAAGAAGCGAAGCTCCCAATGAACCATCCAAAGTTGAGGTAAAAATCACTCCTCCTCCTTTTCCATCTAGACTTAAAAACACAAAGAAAGAAAAGGAAAATCAAGAAATTATGGACATGTTTCGGAAAGTTGAGGTAAATATTCCTTTACTAGATGCAATCAAACAAATTCCTAGATATGCCAAATTTCTTAAAGAACTTTGTACCTCCAAAAAGAAATTAAAAGAAAGCGGAACTGTTACAGTCGGTGAAAACATCTCGGCCGTTTTGCAAAAACGACTACCAAAAAAATGCAAAGATCCGGGTGTTTTCACCGTTCCATGTAAAATGGGAAATCTCTACATTCCAAAAGCCATGCTAGATCTTGGTGCTTCAATTAATGTCCTACCTTACTCTATTTTTAAATCACTAAAAGTAGGACCATTAATAAGCACTGGGGTAATAATTCAACTTGCCGACCGCTCTATAGTACACCCAAAAGGTGTACTAGAGGACGTTTTGGTACAAGTTAATGAATTAGTATTTCCCGCCGACTTTTACGTTTTGGATATGGGTGGAGACGAAACATCAAATTCTTGTTCTATACTCTTGGGAAGACCGTTCATGAGCACCGCAAGGACAAAAATTGATGTTTTCAATGGAACACTTTCCATGGAATTTGATGGAGAAATCATAAATTTCAATATTTTTGATGCTATGCGTTATCCACAAACTGTTTCGTCTTTAAATTTTCTTGATGTTATCAATCCATTGGTTGAAGAATGTTTCGAATTGTCTAACACTGATTTGTTAGCTCTAGTCTTAAACAAAAATTTAAACAAGGAGAAGACAAAGGAGCTTATCGAGAAATTTGATCTAAGTCAAGAAATCTTGGAAATCGCATCATACCTAGACCACCAAAAGAAAACAAGGTATGATTTGCCAAAAGTGCCATTGCAAATTTCTAACGAAAAACTTCTTCCTTCTATTTCACAGGCACCAAAGTTGGAATTAAAAGATCTCCCCAACCATTTGAAGTACATGTACTTGGGTGAAAAGGATACTTTACCAATAATCATTTCCAACAAACTGTCAGAAGAAGAAGAAAAAGAATTGATGGGTCTACTAAAGAACTACAAGGAAGCCTTCGGCTGGACGATAGCCGACATCAAAGGACTTAGCCCATCAATGTGCATGCACAAGATTTTCATGGAAGATGAGTACAAACCGTCAAGAGAAGCCCAGAGACGACTCAATCCACCCATGATGGAGGTGGTGAAAAAGGAGATTCTTAAGCTATTGGACGCAGGAATGATTTACCCAATATCAGACAGCAAGTGGGTAAGTCCAATCCTAGTTGTCCCAAAGAAGACCGGAATCACGGTGACAGAAAACAAGCAAGGTGAGTTGGTACCCACCCGTGTGCAAAACGGGTGGCGTGTTTGTATTGATTACCGAAAGCTAAACTCCTCTACTCGAAAAGATCATTTCCCACTACCCTTCATCGACCAAATGTTGGAAAGGTTAGCGGGAAAAACTCATTATTGTTGTCTAGATGGATATTCAGGTTTTCACCAAATACCCATTGCACCGGAAGATCAAGAGAAAACAACGTTCACATGCCCTTTTGGCACGTTTGCGTACCGGCGGATGCCTTTTGGGCTTTGCAATGCCCCCGCCACATTCCAAAGGTGCATGATGAGTATCTTCTCCGAGTATGTTGAAGAAATTATAGAGGTGTTTATGGACGATTTTACTGTGTATGGAAATTCGTTTAAGGAATGTTTGAATAACTTGACAAAAATTTTGAAAAGGTGCATTGAAACCAACTTGGTTTTAAATTATGAAAAATGTCATTTTATGGTTGACCAAGGACTTATATTAGGACATGTTGTTTCAGCAAAAGGGTTAGAGGTTGACAAAGCAAAAATTGATGTTATTAAAACTCTACCCTACCCAAAATGTGTCCGAGAGGTCCGTTCTTTTCTTGGTCATGCAGGTTTCTATAGGAGATTCATCAAAGATTTTTCAAAAATCTCAAGACCAATGTGCGAACTTCTACAGAAAGACGTAGAGTTTGAATTTTCCGACGCCTGCAAACAATCCTTTGAAACTTTGAAAAACCTGTTGGTAAGCACGCCCATCATTCAACCGCCAGATTGGAGTCTACCATTCGAGATTATGTGCGATGCAAGTAATCACGCGGTAGGGGCGGTATTGGGGCAAAAGAAGGATAAAGTCCCACACGTCATATACTACGCTTCAAAAACATTGGACCCCGCTCAAAGCAATTATTCAACAACCGAGAAAGAGCTTCTTGCCATCATATTTGCTTTAGAAAAATTCCGACAATATTTGTTAGGAACTAAAGTCATTGTTTTTTCTGACCATGCAGCGTTGAAGTATTTGATGACAAAGAAAGATGCGAAGCCTAGGCTCATTCGTTGGGTCCTACTACTTCAAGAGTTCGATCTAGAAATCCGGGATAAAAGCGGAAAGCAAAACTTAGTTGCGGACCATCTAAGTAGGATCATCAACAATGAAGATCCAACCCCGCTAAACGATTCATTCCCAGACGAACAATTGCTTACCAACCAGACGATCACACCATGGTATGCTGACATGGTAAACTATTTGGTCACCAAAAATTTCCCTTCAGACTACACTCGAGCTCAGAAAGACAAGCTGAAGAAAGATTCGAAACATTACGTGTGGGATGAGCCTTACTTGTGGAAATTTTGTCCCGACCAAATCATAAGGAGATGCGTAGATCTCCGCGAGGTAAGCTCTATTCTAAATTTCTGCCATGCCGAAGCTTGTGGAGGACATTTTGGTCCTAAAAGAACGGCCCATAAGGTCCTTGAATCTGGATTTTATTGGCCCACAATTTTTGCCGATGCTCACAAGATTTGCAAATCTTGCGAGCAATGTCAAAAAGTTGGAAACCTTAGACCAAAGGACCAAATGCCACTAACCTCCATCCTCTTCTGCGAGATATTTGATGTATGGGGCATAGATTTCATGGGCCCGTTTCCATCATCCTTTGGAAATATGTACATAATTCTAGCAGTGGATTATGTCTCTAAATGGGTAGAGGCAAAAGCCACTCGAACTAACGATTCCAAAGTGGTTGCAGATTTCATTAAAGCTAATATTTTCAGTCGATTTGGAATGCCGAGGGCTTTTATAAGTGATCGCGGATCACATTTCTGCAACCGAACGATAGAGGCGCTCTTCAAGAAGTATGGAGTCCTACATCGAGTTTCCACCGCTTACCATCCACAAACAAATGGACAAGCCGAGATCTCTAATCGAGAAATCAAGTCCATCTTGGAGAAGACGGTAAGTACGAGTCGTAAGGATTGGAGTATTCGTTTAGACGATGCTCTTTGGGCATACCGCACTGCATATAAAACACCAATAGGTATGTCTCCTTACCGTCTCGTATTTGGAAAAGCATGTCATTTGCCGGTTGAAATCGAACACAAAGCGTACTGGGCCATCAAACGCTTAAATCAAAACTTTATAGAAAATGGAATTCATAGGAAACTTCAGATCCAAGAACTGGAAGAAATAAGAAACGAATCCTATGAAAATTCTAAAATATACAAAGAAAAGACCAAAGCCTTTCATGACAAGGTCAACGCACGAAAGAGCTTTGAAATAGGCCAAAAAGTGTTACTTTTTCAATCACGTCTAAAACTTTTTCCAGGAAAACTTCAGTCCCGATGGGTGGGACCTTTCATTGTAACTAATATTTCTACTTATGGTGTAGTAGAAATAAGAAGCAACACGACTGGAAAAATTTTCAAAGTAAATGGCCACCGGCTCAAACCTTTCTACGAGAATTTCGTTGATCAAAACGTTGAAGACGAAAAATTAGAAGAGCCGGCCCGCTCCCAATAGTCAATTTTGGGAGCCATGCGTCGAGCCAAAGACGTTAAACAAGTGCGCTAACCGGGAGGCAACCCGGGGGTATTTTTGTCATTTTTTCAAAGTGTGATTTTTTGTATTTTTATAATTTTTCTGTTTATAACTTTCAATAACCTACGTGAGAAAACGATCGGAATCGAAAACGGACCACCGAGGCTCAAGATACGAAAAGCGAAAATCAAAAAAATTAGACAGTGTGTTACACGGCCCGTGTAACTTTTTACCCTATAAGTTACACGACCGTGTAACTTTGCAATATGGTCAAAATTTCATATTACACGACCGTGTAATATGAGAGTACAAACTTACACGACCGTGTAACGTGGTAAATTGGTAAAAATCAGTGTTGGTCAAAATATAACTTTACACGACCGTGTAATTATCCAAGCCAAAATTACACGGCCGTGTAATTTTGGCCAGGGGTAAAATCGTCATTTTGCACACTATAAAAGCCAGGAACTTCATTTCTTCACTTCACAAGTCGCGATTTTGCTCTCTTGCTCCTGTTCGGTCCGATAGCTTCAAAGAAAAAAAATCGATTTCTTCATTTCTCTTGCAAATTCTTGTTGATTTCTTAAATTCCAAAGGTTAGTTTCTTTATTTCTCATCTTTCCCTTCATTTTGACCACAAGAAACAACCAAATCCATGGTGAAATTCGGATTTCTTGGAACCCTAGAAAATTAGGGTTTTGAATTTTTGTTGCTAAATCGTTGAATTTGTTTAGGTTCAAGCTTGGGGAAGACTAGAATACAAGGAATCAAGGTCAATATCACCATTGTCAAGCTTCAATTCGGTAAATTCTTTCCAAAACTCAAAATCTTCATAATTTTTGGTTTTTGGCTAGATAATTGATTCTTGGCTTTGAATTGTGAAACCTTTGTGTTTATATTTGTGTGTTTTATTGTTTGAGTGTTGTTTTTGTTCAAATTCCTTTGATAGAAAACTAAAAAAATATGGCATCATCGTCCCGTACCTACTCTAGGGGTAGTAAAAGGCAAATCGTGTATTCGGCCTCTAGTGGCTCTTCTGATGAGGAGCCCGAACAGCAGGACTTTGATATGGGTGATGCGGGTATCGCATTCATGACCGATGCCCAAGAAACACGCTTTTATAACTTCTTGGAAAGAACTGGACAGGCACAAAAATTCGTTGATATCCCAACTCTTCGAGACTTACACATAGAGGCAGGAGTACGCAAACTCCTGTCAAATATTGGTTGGGAGGGGTTGATGAACATAAGCGAGAAAAGCTATTCCAACCCCACTATCGAATTTTTGTCTTCCGTTGAATTTAACGTTCATACTACAGTTTTGTCTTTTAGAATGTTCAACAGGTCTCACCAAATCACACAAAACCAATTGTGTGAACTTATTGGCGCACCGGTCGCCAACACTTATGACCAAAGAGGCAAACTGAACAAGCTGTTCCACCGTGAAGTTGGCCCTTTCTGGACAAAGATTTCCACTGAGAACTTCTACCGTCCCAGTAATGCCAAAGCCTCCAGCATCATCCACCCCGTCCTAAAGGTCACGCACCGCATCATTGCCTCTATCCTCTTCCCACAAGAAGAGATAAGCAAAGCTGGCCTAAATGAGCTTGAGCTTCTCTACTGCATGATTAATCCAGGGCCTAAAACCCCAAATTTTGGATCCTGGATCATGTACAAACTACTTAAGCTAAGTAGAAGTTCATCTGGCCAGCTCCATTGCGGTGGCATTATCACCTTAATAGCCAAACATCCAGCCTTGGGCATCAGGTTTCCTGATAACCTTGAGATAGTCAGAGGTGAGCGATACCTCACCTCTGATGTTCTTGAGGGTATGAGGTTATTTCGATGCCCCGAATCAGACCAAATTTGGCAAGCCGACGGACGCGACTATCTGCGGGTCAACAACAGAAATGCCCGAATCCTACGATTAGCCAACCCTGTCTCCACCACAAACTGGAAGCCTCCTTCCAACATGGGCCTACAACTACCCGCTCCCAACCTACCCCCTCGAGAGCCCAGTCCACCACCAAGACAGCCCCAGGAGCCTGGCCCTTCAAGCTCTGCTAGCTCATTTCCTCCAGAGCACAGTCTATACATGGAGCAATTTTCTAGCATCAACTCCCAGCTTGCGGATCTTCGCCTTGATTATCAAGGCATCTATGATAATCTTGGTGAGATTGATACACACCAGATGGAGCTGCGCCATGACTTTGAGCAGTTTAGAGAGAACCAATATAAACATAACCAAGATGTTATGTCTATACTCTCTGACATTCAAAGATCCGTTGCCTTCAACCCATGGCAACAGCAGCAACCACTGCAGCCACCGCAGCAACAACAGCAACCGGGAAGCCAGCCACTCCAACCACCACAATTCCCACCCTATCCATATTACCCACCATACCCTTATCCTCCATTTCCGCCACGGGGACCCTTCCCCGACCCTCAGTAGGTTGTTTCTTTCTTTCTCCTTCCCTAATGCATTGTGGACACTGCTTTTATTTTAAGCTTGGGGATGGGGGAATAAATCCCTCTAAAAAAAAAAAAAAAAAAAAAAAAAAAAAAAAAAAAAAAAAAAAAAAAAAAAAAAAAAAAAAAAAAAAAAAAAAAAAAAAAAAAAAAAAAAATTTTAAAACAACAAAAATTCAAAAATATTTTATTTCTTGCATTTATTTTAACTTTTGCATGCATTTTTGTTATCTCTTACTTCTCACCTTTGTGACACCTTTAAATTGCAACTATAATACATCTCATAGATAAACTTCTTGTATTTTTGTCCCCTATCTACATGCAACATCACCATCTTTTGAAACTTTAGATCTTCATTAGGAACTTTCTTTTTATTAATTTTCTAGCATAGATACGATTGGGAGAATTATAAAACACACATGAAATTGAATCAAAAATTATTCTAGCAAAGGATGCTTTATTCACCCGTGAGTTCATCAATGTGTGTAATCGACTAGGAGAAATACTATGGAAGTTGCACTAGTTCCCCCTCATGACCATACATTTGCATATTGTCTATTAAACACAAGGTTTATCTCAAAATCGCGATTTTTCAAAGTCATGGACAAAAATCTTATTTTCTATATTTATTTTTAATTTTTGTGTGGCGGTATGTGTCATATGACCTTGTTTATATTATTTTGGTCATTAGTGTGTTTAATTTTTTTTTTTTTATTATTATTGTCTAATCATTTTAGCAAAATTTTGTGAAAATGTTTTTATGGTGAAAATCCAGAAATCATTTCACTTGGTTCTAAAAGATTGGTCTAAAAAAAAAAAAAAAAAAAATAAAATAAAAAAAAAAAAAAAAAAAAAAAAAAAAAGACCGAACCAAGTGATCACTCAAGTCATTTAAAGTGAAAATTTCCTACAAAAATAAAAAAAAAAAAAAAAAAAAAAAAAAAAAAAAAAAAAAAAAAAACGATTACTTGTCTTGAAAGCCTCCTCCTTTTTGCTTTCAACAACTAAATCCAATTTTGGTTTAAAACTTCATTGACCATGTTTTATAAGTCTTCATACATCTTGGGTCAATTTTGAAGTTTAAAAGATTTAGTTGTTTTGGTCATCTAGGTATCTATCCATTGTAAATAGGTATCGAGTTGTAAATTTTTGTCCCTCTGTTTTGAAAAATCATGTGTTTAATAAATAAATATGCAAATGAGGTCGGTTGGAGGACTTGAGCAAAGTCAACTTAGTATAAGCTTCCTATATTCGATATCCGAGCGCCCCTCCTATAAAAATGAGTGTTTATAGCCAAATCTTGAAAATGGAGCTTGCAAGGTCACAACATCTTGTGACATGAGTGAATAAACACGAGAGGAGTGAACAATTGTGAGCACATCCTTTGTTTGCGAGATGCTTTGAATATATAGTGAAGGTTTCATGTGTGAGTTTATCTTTTGTCCCAACGTGCCTATGCTAAGTAATTGATGAAAATTTGTTTCTTTTAATGGTCTTTTGTTTTGAATAGATGGTCTAACTTATATGTGTGTAGGGTCCAAAAATTGACATGATTTTTAAATATGATTGATGTTGTCTTGGTTGCTACCTAAGGTGTCCATTCTTTTTCTACTTTGTAGTTTGTTATCCACATTGTTTAGATTCTTGTTTTCCTTGAGGACAAGAAAAGTCTAAGCTTGGGGATATTTGTTAGGTGTATTTCTAAGCATGTTTTCATGCCTTTTTATCCTTGTTTTACCTTGCATTTCATTCTCTTTATTGCATATTTTCATGTTTCTCGGGATTTCAAGAATAGCAATCTACTTTCACACTTTGTGGTTGTTTTCAGGTGCTTTTGAGGGTTGAATCTTGCATTGGATGACAATGGGAGGCTACACAAGAAATTTCAGAAGAAACGGAGCTCAAACGAAGAAGTTACAAAAATTGAAAATCATCCCGAAGACAGAATGTTACACGACCGTGTAACTTTTGCCCTATAAGTTACACGGCCGTGTAACTTTGTTATACACGTGGATGCCATGTCAGCTCAGGGTGGGGTCCAGGACAATTTGCAGGATTACACGACCGTGTAATCTTGGCCCAAGAAGTTACACGGCCGTGTAACTCTTCCTGGTGACCAGATCTACTTTTTCACCCACTTTGAGTTGTTTATTCCTTCTTGTGCTGTCATTCCCATGCTACACGACCAGATCCAGATCCAACCTGATTTTGGGGCCATGTGATGAAGAAAGTGGGTGTTGGAATGATGATGTTTGCCATTGTCCAAATTACCATTTTACCCTTGGTGTGTTAGTATAAATAGATGTGTCTAGTTAGCCTTAGAACCATCCCATCTTACCATTATTTTCTGAATACTCTCTAGATACATTGTGTTAGTGTTTGTGTGCAACTTCAAGTGTGGATTATCTTCATTTTGTAAGTTCTTTTCTCTTTTACTAGTCATGAGTGGCTAGTAACTTAATTTTCTGGTTTTGTATTAAGGATTATGATTGTGACTTAATATAAAGTTTGATGTTTGATTTTATATCTTTCTAGTGATATGATTTAGTGGCTTAACAAATGTTTGGTTTTTTACTTATTTCATATTGGCCATTTGATCTCATGTAATTATCAATCTTGTCATACAAATTATAAAATCCGTAATTGTTTTATAAAATGTTATTTGTGATAATCATCTTCATTGGTGAAAATCATATCACATGTTTTGACGCTTCAACGCTTGTTTAGGAGTA
Source organism: Cichorium intybus (assembly GCA_023525715.1). Taxonomy (NCBI): domain Eukaryota; kingdom Viridiplantae; phylum Streptophyta; class Magnoliopsida; order Asterales; family Asteraceae; genus Cichorium; species Cichorium intybus. Next base: position 23,743,925 of record CM042014.1, read on the forward strand.
TTGAACATTGTTGGGAACATTCACATAAAACATAATGCAATCTTTCATTCAAATTCTATGATCTTATCTAGATTTGATTAGTAAGATTAGTCTTAGTTAATGAGCTTCTCTTGACTAAGGTACATTAGGTGAATGGTGTATGTGCGAGCTTTCGGCGTACACAAAGTACCAACTTAGAAAGATTAAAGTTATAAACATCATTCTTATTGTTATTTCCAATCATATGACTACAAATGCAAAACCAGAATTTGTCCCCAAATTATAAAAACAATCATTCTATATATTTTATCCCAAGTTAAATTTGTTCTCAACATTTACATCATTATTGTCCAACTATTCATCAAAACCCCCCCCTTTGGTTACTTTCTTTACAAGTTTGACTTCCGTGAATTCAAGGTGTAATCCATTAGACCATCGCTCCCTGTGGATCGACCCTGCTTGCCATTTATACTACACAGTTAGTATTTATAACAAGTAGTGCAATCACGAAATATTGGTAATTAATAAATCATTTCAAACCATATTTCAACTCTTTTATTTTGTTGATTACGACACTCAACAGTCTTGGATGATTTAGGGCTTAATGAAGAATTGAGACTTTTTGGAGTTAGCACCGCTAATGTTCTAAGTTAGCCCCACTAACTCTGCCGAATCCTGTTGGTTAGCGACGCTACCAGGAAGAGGTAGCGGTGCTATGATTGTTGCTGTTGGATTTTAACTTGACCTTCACCTGTTGACCGCTGACTTGCGACAACTGTCAAGTCTGGTTTTTAGTCAAACCTATATGAGTAAGGTTTATGGTTGTAATGGTGTTGTATTGCAATGTTAGGTGTTCTAGTGTTCGAGTCTAGGAATCCTAGCAGTTATCACTCCATGTTTGATTCAGGTAAGGGTCCTCACCTTACTGTATGATGTTGCATGCTTAGGCAACTTGTGTGTTTACCAACAGTTATTTGATATGTTCTTATAATTGTGGTATGATTGATGTTTGGTAGCTCAATATGATTGATGTTTGGTAGCTCAGTACTGATGCAGGTCCACCCATATGTGTTGTATCATGGGTAGGACTAAGACCTTGTCCCATAGGTGTTATATCATGGGTGGGGCTGATACCGAGAACCCATAGGTGTTGTATCATGGGTAGAACTGATTCCTTGTCTCATAGGTGTTGCATCGTGGTTTTCTGTAGGTGTTGTATCACGGGTAGGATCTGGACGCTTTCGAGGGCCGGTTGTTGAACGTATGCTGCATGTTAGGTGATTGGGGATCTCACTAAGTTTTATGCTTACCCGTTGTTTATAAAAAGTTTTTAGGTACTACGATTGATAAGGGGAAGAACAAGGTTTGACGGTGGCGCATGGCATGTATGAGACACTTATTATGACATTTTTATGATATGATTTTAGATACCTTTTACTATGGTTGTTAATATTTCGTTTAGACATGGTTTTCATATTATGTTTTTTTTTGAAAGAAATGAAAATTTTTGGTTAAAAATTTGGGTCGTTACACTAATGGATATCGCAGACACAAATAAAACAGAAGACAAAGAAACAAAGGATGACAAATAAGGTGACAAATGATGTGATGTACTAGAATCCAATATCCATAAGGCTGAAGGAATACATGAAGTATTGGACGAAGACAAACCCAAATGAGACATATATGCTGACATGGTAGTATGATTAGAGGCAATAAATGGTTTAATGCTTAAAAACCCGAGGATCTAAAGCAAACAGTGAGATAACGGTAGCATAGGGATCAGTCTTTATAGAAGACATAGTAGCAGGAGTAAATTGTGGCGGACGAGATGTCCAAGACATAGAACCAAAAGGGCATGAATAAAAGGTGTCTAAGATTACCCATATAGTCTGTTTTGCTACAGAGGCCTTTGCTACTGTTTTGTTAGTAATAATGTGCACTAGGACTTACAATGGTTCATCTGTTTGCAAATAGTGCATTCTTCAATAACAACCTTAGGAGCTGGTTTGGAGTAATTTGTAGCCTGAGATAATTATGGGATATCAAAAACAACAGGAGTAGTAGATGCTTTAGACCCTTATCTACATATTTTACAATCGGTTCATAAATGACTGAATGAAGAATGAGAAGCGGGATATAATGAAGGATTGTCCCACATAACCCTTCAAAATCAGGTCGTAATGCCATTAGAAACTAGACCAAACGCTGCACTTCCGACCTAGCAAGATAGGGTCTGAAAGCTTTCAACTCAGCAGGTTCCGTAAGAACTAACCAATCCCATAAATCAGTCATAAAAACATAAAAATCCTGAATACTCATAGTATTCTGATGGAGTGATCGAATATCATATTCAACAGGTACAATTTAGCAAAGTTAAACCGAGTTTAAAGTCTATCTAAGTGGCATAAACTTCTTTCGTCGTATCATATTTAGTCAATCAAGTGTCAATTGACTGAACTACAAATATAGTTATTGATCTAAATAATAATTTCACAATTGTCAGTTTCCCATGCATAAAGTAAAGTTGCATAACTTGAAGCTTTTTCATGCGGTTTACCTATTACACCCGAACATATCTCCACATGTGTTTCCATCCAGAAAATACTTCATCAACTTCATCACACAAAACCAATACACATAATTTTTATCATCAAGTTGAGTACTAATAGACCGAAGAGAATCATCTTTACAAGTCATATTGACAGAAAACAACAAAGAAATATCAATAAAAAATACGAGCTAATAACAAAAATAATTGGAACAAACAAACACCAACACCAAATACGAACGAGAATCAAACGAAAAGAACGATGAATAGTACCCAAACGAACAATAACAACAATGACAATCAAATACTAACGAAATTGAGAAACATATCCAACAAATACGTGAATAAAACTGGAAAATATGGTGAACAATACCCATTCAACTGTTAATAATATAGAGAGAAAACAGTTAGAGTTTCATTATTGAGAGAAAACTTGAATTACAAATACTATAAATAGAAAAACTATCTATCGTTAAACTAAATAAAATACTAAATAAAAATTCAATATAAAAATATTTCAATAATTTATTATGCTAACAACAATGTGTTCATGAGCCATTTTAGTAGCAAAAATTAAGAAAAAAAGGTTTCGCGAAGTAAAAATAGAGTAATGTTGAAAGAAAATTTTGAAAAAGACGTCGTGTAGAAATATTTAGATGTCGATAGAAATACCTTAAATAGGGAGACAATTCCTTGGCATATAGTAATTTTGTAGTGAATTTATTGTGAAATTGATGGTTATTTATTAAAAAAATAAAAAAGCTATTTTATGAGAAAAAAAAGGCTTATAAAAAAGCGCCGATTGTTGTCTTTTTTTCTTTAACTATACAAATTGAAAAGTTATATATGATTTAATATCCATTTTATCCATTTTTTTGTTTCGCCTTTTCTATATTCGAAATACCAGACGACAAAATATAAAAAACATTTCAATAATATTTTTCATTGATTTTTTCTAAGATTTTCAATTATATTTCACAGAACTAAAGTGGTTATTACAATGGAAAGAATAGAACCACCATGGTCCAGGATAACTGAACAGTTTCTGATTTTAATTCGAAAGTGTATTCCTTTTACAGCTTTTGTCGTTAATATTTTCAAAAGTAAAAGAGAAAAAGAAACGACAGATGTCTTTTAAACGATTAACACGTAAAATGAATGATGATAAATATCATAATTAAAAAATATATATAGTATCCGTGGACACAGGCTTTACATGCATGTACAACTAAGTATCATTATTTGAATAAAATGATCCCAATGGAAAACAATTATAACTTTAGCTTTTAAATCCATTATCTGTAAAAATCTAACCTTTAACTTTGAAAATTGAGATGCAGTGGTTCTTGAGAGTTAAGGTCTATACTCCTTAACACTTAACTTTGAAATACAATGAAGTTTACTAACATCCGACATTGAATTCATGATTTGACCCTATTCTGTTTTCAAACCAGCAATATGTTTATATTACAATAAAATGTTGATCTTAAATGTATGTATAGACTGTTGAATATATAACAAAATATTTAAACATCTATTTATATATCATTATAAACTTTAATCAATACTTCTAAATTAGTAAAATATAAAATATTAGGTCTAAAATGTAATATGAATCTAAAAAACTTGTTATATTTATTTTCACATATTTTCATATCATAACTTATTATTATAAGTTATCAACAATAATATATTATAATTATATGTTTTAATAAAATGGTATAAATAAAAATAAAATGACATTTTATATAAAAATATATTTGTTAGTGTATTCCATATTGATGCGACACGGTTCTATAAATATTTATATATATTGAAGTCTTCTTTTTCTTTATAAGGGTTCTTTTAAAAACACAATTTTAGACTCTACATATATCTTAGTATAATGTTTTTGATGTGTATTAGAGTCAAAAAAATCGATGATAAAAATGATCGTTTTTACGTGTTGTAGGAGATAAATATAACTAAACATTAAAGATGAGAGATAATTTATTAAAGTTATGATCAAATAAAGAAACCTAATCTTTTAGGATAAAAGGAATTATAAAAGAAATAATTATAATAAATAAAGAAGGAGAGAAAGTGTATGAAGGTCACATTATTCCTCTGCTTTTAATCATAGGTGTAGGAGTTGGTGGGTCAACAGTTCGTTTTTAATTTTTTGGGGACCAACTCTCACTTTCATACAACACCTCATAATTTTTCCAATTTCATAAAACTAAAAGACCTGTCTTCAAATGAATATATGAATAATTTTGTTAATTTGTGGATAATGAAGTATATCTTTCTACGTTAAGTATACGACTTATTATTAAGGACGTCTAAAAACGCGGTTCAAAGGTTTTTCAAGTCCCGAACGAATAAAATTATTAATGTCTATATAATTGTACCGTATATCAAACCTATTTCTCTATTAAAAAATTTCATATCCACCCAACTAATTATCAGTTTCCTTTTTTTTCCACAGGTATAACATAGATTGAATGAATACATAATGTAGACTACTTCTTTTCATAAGTTATGCATCTACATACAAAAAAACCAATTCTTGTTCGAACGAACAATATCTTAATATTAATAACAACCATTAACCCCTTGAATACTCCAGCAAGCAAGTTTCACTACATTCATCTTGAACAATTGAACAAACAAAGCCGATTAAAAATCAACCAATTCATCATATGTATCTGAGGAGGTGGTTTCTGACCGAGGATTTTCCGACTACAACCTTCATTAAGATAAGATGTATTGAAGAGAACGTAGGGACCTGAAACCACAAAAGATCGTGAGTCGGACCATCGAGACTTCAGGAGGAGGCCTGGAAGCACGCTTTGATACATGAGTCAGTACCAGATGAATTGAGAATGTTGGTAATGAAAGTGAGGGTCAGCAACATACTTTTTCCGTTGTCATTGTGCTCCTCTTATACATGAGATGATGGCCTCAGGTTTCTGCATGTGATGGTGCGGTCAGGTTAGTTGGTCACTCTAGCGTCTGTGTCCTTTTCCGGAAAAGTCACTCATTGGCTGATAGCGTATCTTCTGTACTAGTATGGAAGATATGAGTGTGGTTTATGTATGCTTGTTTCCATCCAACGATGGTGGGGCCCAACAGTTTTCTCCCACCAAGAGTCGAGTGTGGCATCTCCTCCAGCGGGATTGGAGGATGATAATTTCCCTCACCGGCTGAGGAGTAACAAGTTCCCCCAATTGGGCTGGAGAATGGCGAATTCTCCCAATAGTGCTGGAGGGCAGCAAATTTCCCAGCAGGGCTCGAGATAAAGGTATAGTGGATACCATAAATTCACCCAACCTTAGGTCATGATGACCTTTTCAGAGGTTGTCAGACTTAAGGCTTAATCAAACGGTTCCTGTCTTGTTTGTTGTAAGTCGGTCGATCTCAAGTAATCATGTGTCGGTTACAGGCGCAATCATTACTTTGCTTTTTGAATTACGTGAATGTGTATCGTGATTATGAGTTAATTAGTTGCAAACTCTATTTAGATATGTTAAAAGGTTAATTTGGCTATAATGGTAGTTTGGCCATTTTTATGAATGTTATGAAATTTTAACATCTTGCCTTGTGAATATGTTGATATAAGTGGTTGCAAACTTCTTTGAATTGAGTTTGGATTGTCTAATAGTGTGTGAGGTGTTAAAATGATAAAACAGAAAATTTTGGCTAATTGTTAGTGTTGCAGACACAATTACGCGACACGTAATTGTAGAATTACATGACACATAATGGGCCATTAAGACATGTCTTGATGTGAAACGCTAAAGTAAGCTTTGCTATTTGAAGTCAGAAAGTACACGGTGCATAACTTATAAATAGTGCGACGCATTGATAAGTACAATACTAAAATGAAAAAGGAGTGAGAACATGAAGCGCGAAGTTTAAATACCGTGAGGTAACATACATATAACGCGACGCGTCATACAAGACAACACGACGTGCTGTACGAACAACATAAAAGTATTAAAAAGCTTAAGTATGTCATTTGGTCTCATTTCCTTATTGGTCCACTTCAGATACTGGGGACGAGAAGTTGAAGGTTTTGAGCTAGAAATTGAAGAAAAACAAGGAGATCAATGAGAGATTACAATGATTGATCACAACCCACTTAGATTAAGGGTAAGCTTCTATTTCTCTTGGTAATTGCATCTTCTATGAATTGAATTGGAATAGGGACTCATGAACCCTAAGTATTGTAAGATCATATATTTTATAAATTTTAATGTATGAGGAAGAGAAATGAGGTAGATTACATGTTTTCAAGATAGTTGTGTTGAAAGTATGATTTGATAAATGGATTAGGGATTTTGATCATAAACCCTAAGTTGGGTGAACTATGATATGAATGAAATTGGGTTTATAACTTGATGAATTAAGACTAATAAATGATTTATACGTGAAGAATATTTCTTTGGATGGAGGTATTAAAACATGTGATTGAATCATGTCTGAACGGTTTATACTTGAAGATGTGTTGTTAGAATTTATGAATGGGTTTTTATGGCAACGACTAAGCTTATGTCTTAATGGATTAAGAGATACGGACAACTAAATTATGGGATGAATATGATTTGTATATTTGACTGCTATGAACTTGACGAAAGCATTAAGTCAAATTTATAAGTAAAAGAGTAGTACTTGAGTTGTGATATTCAAGATTCATATGTTACTTTGACAGCTTCTGAAACAAGAGAAGGAACTAGATTGAAACCATTCAAGATTTAAATATCTAAGCCATTTAAAGGTGAGTAACCATTCTTCCCCTTGGCAAGTAGTGGACAAAAAGCATCATGTTTGGTGGTATGGGTGTGATATACAAAGGAATACAATGGTTGCCCATGTATGCCTTAGTGGCTGGATATTATAATGGTTGTTGTAAAAGCATTGGTAAGCCTTAGTGGCTGAGAACAATGCTTTTGAGGGTCTCAGTAAGCTTTAGTGGCTAAGAACAATACCTTTAAAAGTCTCAATAAGCCTTGGTGGCTAAGAACCATAGAAAAAAAATCTGGTAAGGTGGTAAGCCTTAGTGGCTAAGAACCACAGGTTGCTATATGACATATGGAGAATTATTAATACTTGTGTCCAAAATAGGCAACATTATGCATTATATTGATCTTGTTGTGTTGTGCATTCTGTGACATATGGAATTTGACTATATTGGGTTGTAATGAGATTGTGCTTGTATAATTAGTAGGTTACTCACTAAGCTCTTATAGCTTGTTGTTATGCCTTACAGGATCAAGCAACCCCTCGAAGGGGAAAGAAGTAACATATAGAAATAATAGCTAATTGTTGTTGTATAGTTTTGAATTTTGTACCTAGATAGCTAGTTCCCACTCGGTTGGGGTTTGAAACAATGACTCTGATATATTGTATATTTTGATTACCGCTTGTAGTACACTTGTTAATGTAAAGCAACCCGTGGAAAATGTTAAACTTTGATTCCATATATGTACGTGTGAAATGCTTTTAAAAACTTTTTTTGTGCATTTTGGGTTAATAAGCATGGCGTTACAGATGATTCCTTCTCTTAATATCTGTATCACTTTCCTTTTATCTTGATTTTCTCTGTTTTTCTTGTTTTCCCCTTCTTTTGACCACGTCGTGTTCTAGTGTGGTTGCTTTATCGACAGAACATTTTCAAGTCCTTCCAAGAAGTATGGCTTTTGTCCATCAAATGCGACAATGCTCGTAACCCCGGAGACACTCATCCGTCTTCCCTTCCCCTTGCTAGAAAAGTTAGGGTTTATGTGAAGTTCTCTAATGCCGACTTGTGGTTACTTACTTTAGATTTTTTGGCAAGGTGCTTCGTTACTATGAACTGCATGTCACTCAGTTGATTCCTAACGATGTTGGTAAGATAATTGCTTTCGAGATGTTATTTCACCATTTGGGGATCGTCCCAAACCTTTTTGTTTCTAGACATTTCTTTTGGGTCTCTACTTCTCATGAAAGATACACTCTATCTCACCATACGAAGACTTGACCTCTAATTAAGGATTGCAATACTTCAGTAAAAAATTGGAAGGATTCATGGTTTTGGTTAACTCTAGGGGTGTGCAAAAAAAACCAATTCAATAAAATCGACCAATTATATTAGATAAAGAATCTCAATTGGACTGTATTTGTTTTGAAATTTCAGAATCCAATTGGATTGGATCGATTTTTAGATGATAACGAAAATCAATTGGATATCCAACCAAACCTAAACCAATGGATATCCAATTAATATCCAACCTATTTATCAATTAATAATTAAGAATTTAATATATTGAATAAAAATATATATATTAAATTGGTAGACTCGAGAGATTTTTTCAAAATCAGGATTGTTTACAAAAAACTTTGTAAAAATGGGATTATTCTAAATTATTTTGTACAGTAGGACTCTTTAAGAAATTGGGTCTACAAACACAAAATTTGATTTCGAAACTTTTAAATATATCCCTTTTAACTTTTCATTTCTAACCATTTCACTTATACAATATACTTTTCCTATTTATTATTTTCAATTCAATCTTTAATGTTATAAACATTTCAAACTTTAACATAATTATATTTAATTATTTAATTGGTTAAAAACTAGACCAAAATCGGTTGGATAATGGATATCCAATTATATATATATATATATATATATATATATATATATATATATATATATATATATATATATATATATATATATATATATATATATCCAATGGATAAAACCAATCCAATCCAACATCCAATTGGATTGGATCGGATCGGAATGGTTTATAAAATGAATTGGATTGGATCGGTTGACAAAATCGAAAATCCAATGTATTATTAGATTTGATCGGTTCTATAAAAAACCATTGGATTTCGTCCAGTGAACACCCCTAGTTAACTCTGATCTCCTCTGTTCCATGGGATATCATACCAAGTCCATGATTGATTCTGCTCCTTACATGTTCCATACCAAACATGATATAGTAAAGCAGCTTTAGCATCGTTGGGAGGACTTTCCTGAGCATATATTTTTCGGATTGGGAATGAGCACTGCTTACAGGATTCGGGGAAAGATGACCAAGTTTTTCTTGGAAAAGAACGATTAACTTTCTTCTTCCACTTCCTTCATCTTTTTTTCTTTCAGATAATGTGTTATTTCTTATTTGTAGGAAAATCCTAAAAGGTAGAGTTTGTGGATGTTCTCGCAAAGAACTTTATAGGAGATCTGAAGTTTCAAGAGTATCCTCTTTCTGAGTAGCCCCTATCCCATTCGCTTTTATGCTTGCTGACATGTTAGCACAAAAATGGCGCTGATTTAGGCTTAGGAAGCTCTATGCGACGCTGAGGTTAAAGAAAAACTTTTAGGAAGCGAAGATGGAAAAAGTTTGTTAGAGGTGAATATTGAAAAAGGTTTAAGATTTGCAGGTGATAATGAAGGCTTTTCGAGTTTGCAGATAGTTGATAAGGGTATTGTTCTAGGTGGGAAGATGACGAAGACTTTTAAGAGGAAGGCATTTTTGGGAGGCTGTTAATAAGCCTCCATTATTAAGATCTTTATATGAGTCTATTAGGGATGTGAAACCCGTCTTTCTGGGGGGAAGGCATAGGTTCCAAACATGTAATAGTTGAAGATGTTGATGACGAGAAGAGTGGAGAAGATATAGTTGAGAAAACTAAACCGAAGGTCGGTTTTGAAGAAGAAGGAGATGTTATAGGAGATGGGGTTGTTGAAGGTTCAGGTGAAAAAATGGTGGATGCTGATAATTCTGAGAAGATTGCAGATGATAATCTTGGCGGTAATAGTAGTGTCCTCTCTAAGGGAGTCATTGGCCATGTCAAGGCGGGGGAGACCGACCTATAGTAGCTAGGTTCTGCTTTAGAGTTCACATAACATGTTCTCCCACTTGATATTGGGATAGATTATTTAGGTTTTACTAATATTGAGGTTGTCTGTTCCATAAGGTTTTCCGTAATTTAGTGTGTTTGTGTTCTTGTTGAGGGGGGAAATTGCATGTACCAACTAGTTAATATCAACGAAGAGAGGGAGCGACTGTGAGTGGAGATTAAAAGGGAAAATAAAAGTTACCTAGGATACAACAATAAAACTCAGACCTCCAGAAGCAATTAATTGTTTTGGAACTCGAGAGGAGCATGTTGATTGGAAGGGTTGAGAGGTTGGAAGAAAATAAAGGAGTTTTGGAGGGGAAAATGATGTCTCTATAGCAGGATTTAGAAGAATTGTGCATTCAGGTGTGGAGTATAGAGATGGATGAAATAGTGAAGGAAAAACAACTACAGGAGGTGGATGATGATCTAAAGTGGGTTTTGAAGTTCAAGCCAGGGAAGTTGGTTGATAGGGTGTTGGATTGTCCAGAGTTTGTGGCAGGTGTATCCTTTGTATATTCCATTCAACTTTTCTCTTACTTTCTTTGTCTTGTTTGAAATTTACTTTTGGTTTCTTTATTTTAGTAATTCATGAGTTTCATGGGGCTGTGTTGCTGTAGGGTTTGAATAGAGCGTGAGAAAGGTGCCCTATCTGATTTACAAGTGAGATAGAAGAAGGCTATGAAAGAATCTTTAGAGGACTTGGTGAATTTGGATTTCTCCTCCTTACTTGGTCTAGATGGGATCAATATATAGGGCTTCGAGACTTTGTTTCATTTATATAGGGAGGATAACTCTTGAGAGCCTGGTATTTGCATCTTCTGAATATCATATTAACGTTGAACAATATGTTTCTTTAGCTTTGTCCGTTTCTTTTGGTTGACATGTTTTGACAATAATGTTTGCATATTTTGAATATCATGTTAACATTGTACAGATTGTTTCTTTGGCTTTGTATGGTTCTTTTGGTTGACATGTTTTGGAAAATATTGTCGATCGAGTCAACATTTCTGTATTTTCTTAATTTCTAGTTTATTTTTGGTTGCCTTTGTGCTTTCGTCATGAGCTTGCCAGTAATAGATTGTCGTAGGGACGAAATGCCACTATGAGAATATTGTCTTATAGATAGAGTACCATTCATGAAATAATATGTAAGTAAGATAGGTTATCACAGGGATAAAGTGCTATCTTGCCCTTTTATATTTTAGTCGACTAACTAATATGTGTGGATTGTGGTTACTGCTACACCCCTCATTTGTTTGAATGATACTGACTCCCCTTCCCCCTTGGTGTTATTTTTTATATGCATACATTTGGTAAATTCATCTGTGTGCTAGGTGATCAATTTAGCAGCGTTTCATTAGTGGGAAATGTTTCAGACGACAAACAAAACAGACTTTTTGGCTTATTTCATTAAGCGTTTGAAAAGGAAGACGTATGAAATTCTTACATATTATAGCCTTTTAACAAAATAACTTTTTAAGGTTATGGATGTGCTAAGTCCTAGGGAAAGTCTCTCCGTCCATTGTTTGTATCGTGCTGCCACCCTATAGGGTCCTTCCTAATTTGGCCCCAACTTTCCTTGGGGCAAGCTATTGCTCACTTTATTCTTCCTTAAGACGAGATCCTTGACCTTGAATGTTCAGTCCTTTACCCTACGATAGTATTTTTTTGTTCGTGCTGGCTTTGTAGGAGGCATGGTGTAGGGTGACCATCTCTCTCCTTTCTTCCACCATGTCTTGGTTGAGTCGGATATCTTATTTCATTTTTTGGCATTGAAGTTTTCCAATCTTAGGGTGGACGGTGTGAATTTTGGAGGAAGAATTGCTTTGTAATCAAAGAATATTGAAAAAAAATGTCTTCCTCTTTTGGCAAAAGCCATTGATTTATTATGTGATATGAATTTTCATCTATCTTGAAAAAAGAATCCTTTTCTTTTTCTATATATAGAATATAAAGATCTGGATATTTATCCAATTCATCTCATTATTCTTTAATTGAATAATACTTTCAGTAAATTTCGCCAACTCGTACGTTAAGCTAAATGGTATTTACTGAGTTCCGACTCTGGCAAAGGTTTTGTAGGACCATAGTACATAAGGGAGTTCATCGACCCATTTTGCCTTTGCCCAGTCTCCATTTTAATCCTACTACAATGGTTCTATTGGTAACGCCAATTTGCTCGTTGACATGCAGATGTGTCACTGAGGTAAATCGTTGTTGGATCCCATTTCCTGACACTAATCTCTCAAGGGGTTCTCTGCAAATTGCCTACTGTTATCGTTAACCAGAATCTTAGGAACTCTGAATCTTGTTATAATGGATTTCCAAATGAATCTTATCATATTTCCCCCGTTATAATCGCTAATGGCTCTGCCTCGGCCCACTTGGTAAAATAGTCTATAGCTAAACTACTATTAGTATACTTGGATACAAATTTACATCCCTCTAAAGCATGTTGCCCTAGGCAGTCCAGTAGTTGAACTGGTCGTACGTCTAAAATGATGTTGGAATATATACAAAAACTGAACCCAAAATATTGCTACTATTAATATACTTGGATACAAATTTATGCCCCTCTAAATCATGTTGTTGTAGATCGTCCAATAGCCTGACCGTCTTGTGTTTAAAATAATGTTTGTTTAAGAGTAAACTCTTGAAACACATTTTTAATGATTTTTTACTTATTAATTCACTAATCTATAGATACATTTGTTATTCTTCTTAATTAGTATTTCATAATTCGCTTTTGATTTCCTGTTATATGTGTTTGTGTTGGTTTTGAGGATGTGGTTTAGTTTTTTGCTTTTTGTAATGGTTGTATTTGTTTTGTGCTTGGGTTTGGTTGAATTTTATTAGCCTTATGTTTATAAAAGTTAGCATGAACCGCTATAAAAACAACTGATAACGAAATTCAACTTAAAACCGTTTCACTTTATGAAAGCGTATTTTCAAGGATATGATTTCATGCTTTTCAATATATAGAATATGTTTTCAAATAATTGTTACCGCACACACTACGTTTCCCATTTGTCAAAAAGATTAGTTTGAAAATTTTCATTTGAATTTTATCAATAATAATTACCATATATATGTTTTAAGACTCATAAGATAATAAATAAAGGTAACGAATAAATACAATTCAATAAACCAAATCACCAATAAAACCAAAACCGAGAAAAACAGACAAATTAGACACGCAGTTTGGTTTTTAGACAAACCAACTTGATCTTATAATATGAGTTTAGTTGAATTGGCTAGTTAAAATTAATTTAAAAATTAAAAAATAAGTTCTAGAATCAATGGAAACAACATAGAAAACACACATTGACATAATTTATAAGAAGTTAGTAACACATTTAGAATCTAAATAAACCAAGATCTAAGTCTTGCTCCAACCATTTTGATTTGTCGTTACTGTGGTTATATTTTAAACGACTTTATAAATATAAGTTGGATTATTTAAGTAAGAAAATCTCAGATAAAGAGGTAATGATCATTGAAATTTTTAATATTGAGAAAAAGACATTTCTTATTTGTTTATTAGATAATTTGCATAACAAAAAGGGGTACGAGAGTGTGACAGAGAGAATCATATTCACCCCCTTCTTTCTATGAATTCTCTCCTTTAGATCCTTAAACCCACAATTTCATTCACCCAAGATGATGGATTTGATCTCATGTTACAGTCAATACGCCGTACAAGTCTCTGAATCATCTTCGTGTTCAAGTTATACATCTGCTTCTTCATGTATAGTTTCCCCCAATTTGATCCCATCCACCCAAACCGCCGTCTGCTGTTTGTACAAGACCACCCTCTCCACCGGTGAACACCACATCATCACCGTCACATGGTACCGGAACGCCACCACACAAGGCTTGCAGATCAATTCCGGGAACGACTCCTCAACGGCCTTCCGTCTAAACACGCATTCCAGACTCTTTCGTAAGAAAAAAGGCAGCAAGTCGTTCGAAATCAACGATTCGAAATTCGAAGTTTACTATGATCTCTCATCGGCTCAGTACGGCGCCGGTGCTGAGCCAATTGAAGGTTACTACGTTTTGATCATGGTTGATTCCGAACTCGGATTGATAATTGGAGACATGCCGGAAGAATCCGCCGTGAAGAAACTCAAAACCAATAAACAGATTGGGAAATTCTCTTTACTTTCTCGGAAGGAACATTTTTCCGGCAACACCCATTACGCCACGAAGGCCAAGTTCTCCGATACCGGAAGTTCGCATGATATTCTGATCCGATGCACCGGAGAAAACGAAGGGTTGAAGTACCCAGTTCTAGTGGTTTACATCGACAAACGGGTTGTGATTCGGGTGAAGAGATTACAATGGAATTTCAGAGGGAATCAAACCATATTTTTAGATGGATTATTGGTGGATTTGATGTGGGATGTTCATGACTGGTTCTTCAACAATGAATCCGGGTCTGGGTCGGGTCATGCAGTGTTCATGTTCAGAACAAGAAGTGGGTTGGATAGCAGGTTGTGGTTGGAAGAGAAGATTGTGAAGAGTGATGATGATCATAAAAAAGGATTCTCATTGTTAGTTTATGCCACCAAAAGCTAAGTTCATATTTTTCTTTGTAGATTTCTCTAAATTTGATGTGAATTTTTGTCAAATTATTATATAAATCATTTTTTAGACTAATAACGCTACAATCAAGTCGTACCACATGCAATAAAAGTTGTACATCCTCGTCATCGATCTGATCATATTTTAGCCGATTCAAATGCATATCATTTTCATCATTTCGTTTATGGGTTTGATATGTTTCACCCAACTTTGAAGACTTGTTCACATTTTCTTCTAATTATGTCTTCAATTAAAAAAGTTACGGAGGAAAAGTCAAGAAAGCAAGAAACTTTATGCTGTTTATCAATTGACCCATTTCTAATAATTTGGTAGGAAGATTATATGTGTACTTTTGATTAATTAAAGTTCATATGGGTTCTTTAATGGCCCCTTAGGTCAATTAAAAGCTATGATTATTTATGACTTAACCAAGGCCAACTTGTTATTTTGTGTACGATCCAAACCTCAAAAAGCCCAACCAGTCAAATAATTGAGGTGTATATTATATATAGCTAAGTAAAAGTAGAAGCAAAACAATGTCATTTTGTTCATTGATACATAGCTTGACGAATTATCAAAATGTATCAATAAACAAAAAAGAAAAAAAAAACATCGAATTTACAAAAATTTTGTGGGATTTTTCGAATCTTCGAAAGATATCATTTTATTTTACTTTTGAGAATTTCCATGCATTTCTTTTCAAAAAGATTTTTATTTGGAGGTTAGAGGGAGAGCAGGCCTGAGGGGATAGAGAATACAAAATAGATTTCATTTACAACTCTATCCAACTCTTTTTTGCAATTTGGTCCCTGGTTTTTGTTGAGAATTCATTTTCCGCCCACTAATGTAATGAAACATGTTCATCACAGAAAAGTACAATAAGTTTAGTGATTCAAGTACAAGGTTGTCATAATTAGACGAGATTTTATGACAGTTTGTGTTACTCATTAAATCTACTAGTCCATTCTTAAGACATTTTTAGTTCATGGACACCAAAACGATATAATTAAAGATTCTTGAAATATACATATCACACATAAAGAAAACACAACTCTGGACCACCTGCAGACAATAAATGATGGTAGAAACAAGTTACTTCTTATGTATAGGCAAACTTTTTGCACAATATGTATTGCAAATTTACAATAATGAGTTTCATGTCTAAATCTCGAAATAATGTTTATAGAAGTCAGAAGATATGTTAAGACTAGTTATTGCATTTGTTAGATTGATCCATCCATCCACACAAAGCATAACACGTGGCTTCAACTACCCTATCCTAAAGAGTAGATATAGGCACTTGTATCATCCTCTTTTTGGTCACGTAGCATTCATGAGACTCATTCTCATATGTTTATAGTAGGTTGTGATCTTGTGACCTTTTTTCATGCCTATATGCATGCAATATGTATATGTTGCTATCTAAGAAAGCGGTCCTCCTCTCATTCACATCTTTTGCACCCATGAAGAATGATCACATCAAACAACAATCAAAATACACACACACACACACACACACACACACACACACACACACACATATATATATATATATATATATATATATATATATATATATATATATATATATATATATATATATATATATATATATATATATATATATATATAAGTTATTCATCATTATTAACTATAAATACTATTTTTGATACCAAATTAAAAAGTTGAGTAACTTGACTCACTATTTTCTAACTATATTTGATATTTCCAACAACATCATGCAATTATTCTAGGCACTTGCGATATTTTTAATAAAATCATTTTCGTTTTGGAAATATAATAACTAGCTCATTTTGATAACAAAAGGTTGTACACTTGATTGATATATTTATATTTATACTAAACACGTTAAAAGTATATGTAGATTTCAGTATTTCAGGAAAAAATGCAAGGAAACACATCTAAAAAATGTCACCACTAAAATTGATATCATATTTGGATCAAATAATTAGGTGTTATCAATCTATTATGATATTTAAGTATCAATTAAGTGGGAGGTCGAATATCTTTTGCATTTATGAGTGTTTAATGAGACTAATCTATGGTACCACTAAAATTAACACTATATTTAAATATTGTATTATTTGTTAAAATTCATGGTAAGTTCTAATAAGTAAAAGAGTAAATTACAAAAATGGTCCCTGAGGTTGGCAGGAAATAACAAGAATGGTCCTACTGTTGAAAAAAAACACCATAATGGTCCTTATGGTTAAGATTTAGTGACAATAATGGTCCAAAAGCCAAGTAAAATGACCATTTTACCCTTTTTAATTTCATTTTCATTTTCTTTTAATATTTGATTTATTAAAGTAATTAAAAAAACAAAATTTACCCCACCCCCACATCTCTCTCTCTCTCTCTCTCTCTCTCTCTATCTCTCTCTCTCTCAAACCGCCCCTATCACCACCACCCTGGCCAAAAGATTGAAAGACAATATGGTTTTCCGATCGAAATGGGCTGATTTTTGTTGTTTACTCTTAAGTGTAAGTACGTCGTTGACAACTTTTTTTTGTTTAAATATGAATTTACAAAAATATGGAAGGGTTAAATCAGAAAAGGGCATTTAGTGTTGGATTTAGGGTTTCCCATCCTAATCGATGTTGTTTCTGCCAAAAACAGACCACCCCCAACTGCACCATCTGCTCTAGAACGAGGAACACTGGTGTTGCTGGAAAACATAGCCACTGAGTACAATATCCTCACCGCCCTCTCACTGATCCGTTCTCATAAGCGTTTCGTTGAGCACTTCTCATAAATCAAACTGTGTGAATCCACCAAGATCCACGAAACCATCAAGGCTATGTGAATCGCAAATGGGAGAATGGCATGCACATGGGTTATTCACAGGCAATCGTTTTGTCAAAGGTTCAGAATAAACAATTTGCCGAGAGAAATTGATATTTTACCAACCTCTTCCTGCATATATAACAACCTGGCCTTCTTCCTATGAAATTCCGGACGGAGAGATTCAGGACCGGAGTTGCTCCGGCTACTAATATGTTATTCTGAACCACCATACGACGCATCCAATGAACTGAACGCCCGACTCGTCTCTTCTTCAAGAATTTTCTGCGAGTAAACATCATGACAAGCTTGAACTAGCTCTTGACCCCCTAAATCACAACTCCCGTTCAACAGTTCTTGTGCAGGCTTCAAATACTTCGAATTCTTCAGAACTAATGTTCCAGACTAGATCAATGGCGTATTGTTGATGAGTCAATTTGATTTTGATGATCCGTTTTTGACAATTTGAAGTCTGTTGCAACTGTAATGAAATCGAGGACAATATTGATCACTGTGGGTGTCGGCGGTTGAGACAGGATCCAAAAACGTAGTTTTGGTCCACACCACTGTCATCGTCATGTGAAATTGAGGTCCATAGGGGTGCAAACTTAATCAATCAAAAACAAAAGTGAATCTTTCGTCTTGTTCATGTGCAAATTCCAAACCAGATATGAAGATTTTACAACAAAACTGAATCTTTCACCTTGGCAGATTCTTCTATGTCTCCAAACCTTATTTCCTTGGTCTGATTTTACAATGGCCGGTGGTTGAGAGAGAGAGAGAGAGAGAGAGAGAGAGAGAGAGAGAGAGAGAGAGAGAGAGAGAGAGAGAGAGAGAGAGGTGGGGTGGAGGGGGTGGGGTAAATTTTTCTTTTTTAATTACTTTAATAAATCAAATATTAAAAGAAAATGAAAAAAAATTAAAAAGGGTAAAATGGTCATTTTACTTGGCTTTTGGACCATTATTGTCACTAAATAGTAACCATAAGGACCATTATGGTGTTTTTTTCAACAGTAGGACCATTCTTGTTATTTCCTGCCAACCTCAGGGACCATTTTTGTAATTTACTCTAAGTAAAATTATCATTGACTTTAAACGCAATTAAAAAACATGTTGGGTTCTAGTAGGAAAAAACATGTTGCTTCTGTGTGTGTTTAGAACCGGAAAGGGAGTATGGGTTTCATGGTATGTGATGTGATTGGGGGTGGGGGTTGGTTTGCATGGGAATTATGGTGGCCTAAGGATAAGGAGTGGTGTATACATGGTTTTGTTTAATTGTTTATGTGGGATGGTTGGTATTATGAGGTTAAGTATCGTAAGGAATGTGCATGTAATTTTAATACGGGACAATTTAGATGTAATTTTTGGATTCCAATAGCTTCAATACTCTCTCATTTCCTAGTTGATATTGAGCTTGATTATGATAGAATTGGCAAAAATATTAAACACAAAAGTTGTAAAAAAATTGTGTCCTATTTCCGTAGCTACTTGAATCACATTTGTAAAAAAATTGTGTCCTACAAATCATTTAGGGTGCGTTTAGTTGCGGAAAACTGCCCTGTTTTCCAGAAAAATTTTCCAATAAAAATGAGAATTTGGAAAACGCGTTTAGTTCGTCAATTTTTCCAAAGTTTTCCAAGAAAATGAAATTTTTTTATTTTTCCAAAATTACAAAGAATTTAGAAAACCCAAATTTAGAAAACATACAAAAACAAACACACACACACACACACACTCATTTTCACCTACACCCCACAATTACACCTACACCCGCCCTACCCTCTACACACCGCACCCACCCACCATCCCCACTCCACCCCCACCCCACCCACCCCACCCACACCCACTTCCACCACCACCACCCCACCCCACCTCCACCCACCACCACCCCACCCTACCCCCAACCCACCCACCACTACCCACCCTCGCCCGCCCACCCACCCACCACCACCTACCCCCACCCCCACCCCAACCCACCACCATCTACCCCACCCACCCACCCACTTCCACCACCACCACCCACCCCCACCCCACCCACACCCACCTCCACCTACGCCACCCACCCCCACCTTACTCCGCCTCCACCCACCCCAACCCACTACCACCCACCCCTACCTCACTCCACCTCCACCTACCCCCACCCCCAAACACCCACCCTACCCACTTACCCGCACCCCACCCCTACCCCACTACCCACTTACCCGCACCCCACCCGCACCCCACCCCACCCACCCGCACCCCACCACCCCAAATCAAAAATTGAAAAATGAAATTGATAGAAAATAGATATCTAAACACGTTTTCTGTTTTTCTAAAATAGAAAATGAAAACGGAATCCGTTTTATCTAAACGCGTTTTCTAAATTTTCAATAGAAAACTGAAAATGAAAACTCATTTCGTTTTTCGGAAAATGAAAAATAGAAAACGGAAAACAGTTTCCGCAACTAAACGCACCCTTAGCTTTGTCCAATGTTATCTTTCTTCAGCCTTAAGTCGTGCAATTCTTCATCAACTATCATCATTTAGCTTTGGCCTCATTTCGGCCTTTCTGTTTCTCTATCTGCATTTTTTCTCATCATATTTATGTGTATATTCATCATTTTTTTTGTCGTGTCCGTATCGACACAAATGATTCAAACAAACATCAAAGTAGAAACGTTCTCAACCAAAATTGGATGATTTGTAGCGAAATGTATTCAAATTAAAATGATACAAAACTGACCAATCAAACCTTCCCAACTTTATTCATTCATGTACCGAGAAAGGCTTAAGCAAAATCATTGTTGTTGAAATATTCCTTAGATCATTTTGACTTGCAAGCAAAATTCAAAGAAGCACGATACCTACTATTTGTATAGATACAATTACAAAATCGAGAATTTTCGTAAATCATAAATACTTGTTATAGTACTTTATTTTGGTGTTTGAAAAACTCTATTTTCTAAACCTCTCCTAAAATTTTCTTCCTAAGTAACCAGATGGTCTCATTGTCTCGGATCCGGTTTCAAGGTTTGCTAACAAAAGTAGCACTTAATGGAACGACCCATACACTCCTGCTAATTGAGGGTCTTCGTTATCAACTTTCTCTTTTTTCTAATACTAAATTCCTTTTAAGTTTAACCCGAACGTTTTCCTCGCTTTTTTTTCTTGGCACATTCCGCTACTCTTTATATTTTGTGCCTATTGGCATCTTTTATTTATTTGCACATGTAGGAATCTTTTTTCCTATTTCATGTTGGGTAATTTGCTTCTTTATCTTGCACATTTTGTGCAAATAGTGACAATTGATATTCACTCAAAGACCAAAATAAAACAATTGGGGAGTCCATCCTAACCCCAAAGGCCGAGTACTAAGAATAGAGTGACATATATTTCCTGGCCGAGTCTTTATTTAAAAAATATTAGGTTCAAATAAAAAACGCCATTTGACTATTATTGTAACAATTATTTTCCTTTTCGTTTCCAAATGCAACCACAAATAGTCTCTATCATATTAAATTGAATTTATTTCACTATTCCTAATAATCTAATAATTCCTACTACAAAAACTCTATCATCTCTTTGCTTTTTAAAATAAAACACATTTGAAACAAAAAAAGTTGTCAAGTACGGAAAAGAATGGTCTAGCAACCCATTATCATATCTTCACATGAGAATTTCAAAAAGTTTGAATACTACATGGAAAATATGGAATTCAAAGTAAAATACCTGCAAAAAATAAAATTCAAAAAATTCAAAAATGGAATTCCAAATAAAATACAAGTGTCAATGTTCAAAATAATAAGAATCATATAGCTATATAACATATATTTATATATATTTTAAACGCATTATTAAATTCGACACAACGTGATAATTCGTCTAATAAAAATATAATGATAGTAAAATATTCAGTCTAATAAGTATAAGCCAAAGAATGTATTCTAGTATTTCTTCCTCAAAATATATGTAATTTGATACTATAATACGTATATCATTATAAATAAACTTCAACTATTTAATTAATACATGACGTGTTTACTGTTTAGTATGAAGAGAGGTGCTTGTCCTATTGTTGCACATGAATGGTTCTTTTTGTGTCCTCTAATAAGACAATATCCCGTGGCCAAAAATATTTGTGATGTTGTATTTTCGTGCGTTATTTGATTATTGCCAATTATATCAAACTTGTCGACCACAACGAGTTAATACATTTATGAATCGACATTCTGTTTGGAACATTATTATTATTATTTTTTTTAAGACAAATCTATCATACTCCTACTCCTTGTTATGTTAGTGCCAGGGTTTGAACTCATGACCTCCTTATTAGTAATCACCTTGTTAGCCAAGTGGGCTAGCCACAACTTGTTGGAACATTATGTGAAAGTACGTTGAGTGAAAAGGTCTCGAAAAGTGATTAAACAACTTTCTGTATATTTTATTATAAAACTTATGGTCAGAATGATATTGAAAACAAAAAGTTATGTGTAATGGCGATATAGATACCGAGTTTCATTTTAAATTTTCTCTAAAATTTCCAGTCTTTACGTTCCCAACGAGCTCAACATATAGATTGATAATAGATTTTGATTATTGACAAAATATCTGTAAATTCTATCAATAAAAGGAAATTAAAATAACATTTATTGCTTTTCATATACTACTACAAAAAGGTTCATAGGACCAGTTCTTCTTTATATAACCGGGTCATATTATAGTAATAAAGTCCGGATCGTACATATAAAATCGGGGTTTATTATGTACGCCAATGTAATAATTTTAGTATATTTTGCGGTTCCATATATGCAACCGAATCTTTCTACTTTTATTATTTTTTAATGCATCTATGAGCTCCATACTAATATGTATACCATTATAATTCTCACATTTCTATTTTGCATCCAACAAGTACAAGTATGAAAGGAATTTTTTGTAAATTTGCAAAGGCTAGATAACCAACCATAATATGTAAATAATGACAATTGTTACATTTAATAAACTAATAATATTTTAAAACACTTGTCATCATTTAACATGGGTAGGAGGATAAATATGAAGAAAAATTAGGAGTAAATACAATTTCTCATATATATATATATATATATATATATATATATATATATATATATATATATATATATATATATATATATATATATATATATATATATATATATATGGCTAGGTTATAATAAGAATGACAATTATTGTGTTATCTTGTAACCAAATCCTGACCATCAAATTTCATTCTCGTAAGAATGAAAAAACTGAAAATTTTCATTCTTAAAAGAATGAACTAAATTTTGTACATCAAAACAACAAGAATGAATTGTTTCAATTATGACAAAATTACTGGAAAATTTACATCACAACAATAACAATCTACAAAAATTTTAACAATTCTGGAAAGAATAAAAATATTTTACATAAAACAACAATATTCTAAATGAACAGATAAGTCATTCTTAAAAGAATGTGTTTTAAATGAGTGGTCCATATTGAGTTTCAAGGTTACACAATATTTGTCAGGATATATTTGATCCTGGCCCTATATATATATATATATATATATATATATATATATATATATATATATATATATATATATATATATATATATATATATATATATATATATATATATATATATATATATATATATATATATATATATATATATATATATATATATATATATATATATAGAGTCAGGATCAATTGAGGCCAAAGAAAAGGCTGAGATCGTGAGACTAAATCTGAACCATCTACTATTACAGATCTACGGCTATTATTAAGGGGGTATTTTGTATATATAAATACATTTAAAATAATTTAATTTAAATTAAATAGTGTATAAGGGTAGTAGAGTAATTAAACATTTTTTCTAATTTTATCAACTCCTTAAATCTCTCATTATCCCCTATTTCTCTCTCTCTCTCTCTCTCTTTCTCTCTCTCTTTCTCTCTCTCTCTCTCTCTCTCTTTATCCCTCTCTCTCTCTCTCTCTCTCTCTATTTCTAAATAGGGTTTACGTATTCCCTCCTCATCAGCCGTATTCAGATGGAGAAATTGTTGCTGGTTCGATCCGAAGGAAGATCTGCCACTTCCAGTGACGATGATGGTTACTGATGGTGGTGGTGATAGGTTTTGAAGGTGCTGGTTGCTGGGAAATGGTTGTGGTGAGTTTTATCTACAATTTTCCCACCTTCAATGATGGTTACCGATGGTGATGGTGATGGGTTTTTTCTTGAAAAGTTTGCCATGCAATTGCAGTTAATATGTTGATATTCTATTTTTCTTTTGTAGAAATTTATTTCGATAGAGGCAACTTTTATGACTTTACATCTCTTGGTAAGTTTGTCTCTCTTGATAAAATGGCAACTTTTATGACTTTACCTCTCTTGGTAAGTTTGTCTCTCTTGATAAAATGACAACTTTTATGTTGATTTTGGTCATTGTTAAATCAAATTTACTTTTTTTTACCCTTTGTTATGTAGTTCGTGAACTCGATGTTCCTGGTGAATTATACGAAAGGAAAACATTTCCATTTGAATTTTCTTCAGTTGAAATGCCTTATGAGACATATAATGGTGTCAATGTGCGACTTAGGTATGTTCATGATTGCATATAAAACCTAAAAGAATACTCATTTTTTTAAAAAATCTGTACATTTAATATTTCTTTTCTTGAAAGATAATTAAAATTTCCAACACTATCTTCTCTTAGGTATGTTCTAAAGGTAATCATCAGTCGGGGCTATCGTAACATCACATAATACCAAGATTTTGTGGTGAGATTTATTTTTACGTTTTTATCTTTATATATATATATATATATATATATATATATATATATATATATATATATATATATATATATATATATATATATATATATATATATATATATATATTAGGGTTGGTTAATATATTTTTTCATTTTATATATAACATTTACTATAATTAGATATCTTATCTAATTATAATTACCTGTGATACAACCCTGTGTTCCATTATCTTGATTTAGTTGTTGTGTACAGGAATCCTTTTAGATGTGTTGTAGCCAAGTTACCGTTCGACTCAACAGGGCATTAGTTTTTATGAAAAATCATGTCAAAACACCAACCTTTTTAAAGTTGTGCAACTTTAATACCTTTTAATATGGAAGTCTTCTCTCTCTTTCTCTATCTCTCTCGTTAAATTAGTTTTGTGCAACTTTAATCATTGATGATTAACACGTGATTTTTCATATTTATTGTTGATTTTTCATATTCATTGCTGATTTTTGTTTGGTATTATTGCTTGCTAATCATGCACGATTATTGAACATTCATGTCTTACATCATTGCTAATCCTTTATGATTCACCTTCTAATCATGCAGATTTTAACAGAAAAAAGGAGCACAAATTCATGTGTCAAAGTTGTATATTTCAAGAATAAATAATAAGCATATAGTATATTGTGATGTAATCATTTGTGATTAAAACCGCGTTGTGTTTTTTTTCTACATTGTGTTCTAATCATTTACGATTAAAATTGTATTTTATTCTACAAATATATTGCATTCTTTATCTTTGCATTGTGTTCTGTACATTTTATATTTACAACTATATTCATAGATAATTACAATTGTATCCGAAGTCTTTTACGTCTACAAATATATTAAAAACTAATTCAATATAAATATAAAACTACATTGTGTTTTATAATCATTTATGAATGAAATCGTATAAATCAAATAATGCAATGAAAAATTTTATTTTGACGGAAAAATGGATATTTTGACGGAAAAAATAAAAAAATAAAAAAAGTAAAAAAATTACGTTATATAATATGAAATTATTAAAAAATGAAAATTAATTTATTAGTATTTTTTTGTAACTAACAATCAAAATCCTATATTTTAGGAAACTATAATTTTTTTTTAATTTAATTGAAATACATAATTACTAATATGTCTTTATAAATTGATTGGTCCAGAACTGGTGTCTCGGTCTCAACCTTTTTGTTGGACTCGATTGATCCTCTCTCTAACTCTCTCTCTCTCTATATATATATATATATATATATATATATATATATATATATATATATATATATATATATATATATATATATATATATATATATATATATATTTATATATCTATATTATAAAACGTATTGCCTCAAGGTACAAGTGTAAAGCAGTCAACATAAAAGTTACAATACCTGTTATGTACAAAATCGATGGCGGTTTCTCATCCTCGATCACCCCACGATCTTTATATCCCGGCGAGAACTTCTTGCCCACGATTGAAAACTTCTTCTCCACAATGTTTCTCCATTGACTGAATCCAACCTCACAACCATTGGACGTCCCTTTGCCCACGACTCCCTTCTTCTTCTCCCCACGTTCCCGGTCTAAAATCACATCTGGCCTTTAGAAGTGGCGGTTTTGGTACATCGACGCTTCTTCCTCTTCAACCTCTCCCCACGTTCCTTAACTCCCAGATCCTTCGACAACCTCTCCACCATCAGTATTTATAGCAACGGGT
Source organism: Cichorium intybus (assembly GCA_023525715.1). NCBI lineage: Eukaryota > Viridiplantae > Streptophyta > Magnoliopsida > Asterales > Asteraceae > Cichorium > Cichorium intybus. The sequence goes on from CM042014.1 coordinate 23,770,243, forward strand.
TCCACAGGGATAACGAGAAACGACTGATCATCGGCAAAAACAATTGAAAGCAATCATCGCCTTCAATAATCATCGCACCTCTTTCCACCCTTCTAGGGTTCGCCAGCCTCTCCCCCAAGGTCTTTGCTGATGGATGATTGAGAAAGAAAGCTATTTTATCTCTTTGTTTTGGTTTTGAAATTGATACGGAAGCAGCCTATCTCTCTCTGCTCCATCGCCATCTCTGTCTCTGCTCCAAGAACGATAACAAAATCGAGAAGCAGCAGCAACATTCCTCAATGCTCTCTCTTTATTTTTCATTTGATTCAATGTTTTCCTTTTTTCTTCTCCTCCTGTATCAAAAGCCCTAAATCTCTCTCATCTACACGATTTTGGATTAATTGCAGTGAAATTGAAGTTTCTAAGTCCTACTTCTTCATTAATCGAGCATTTTCAATTCGCAGAAATGTGATCACCGCCAAATAAGGGATTGGCTGTACAGGTAGTCATCTTTTTTACTTTTCTCAAAATTAGGGATTTCATTCGATTTATCGTTAATTTGTTGATATATTGGAAGTTTTGTGATTTTTTCTCCCTACAGGTCATCTCCCCCATCTGCCTCTGTCTTACTCACGGTATAAGTGTTTTTGCTTTGATTTTATCTTTATTTATCCAATTGTAGTTTCTTATTCTTTTTTTAACATGAGTGGCTTTACCTTTCTTTTTAACTTCTTTTATTTTGCAATTAAGGCAGGGGAAGCGTAGATTCTACATGTTGATGCCTGGTTTCACTTATAAATCTACGAGTATCGAAGAATGGCTAGGTATTGATTAATGATTATGCTTTTAATTATCGTCAATATTTTTTGATTCATCAGCCTGGATGTACCATTGTTCACACTGTTCCCTTTTCATCTCGATTTCTCATTGGGAATTCTCAACTCCAGGACGATCTGGAAAAGACGCAAATCTTAAAACCTCGATTTTCTATATTTTGTTTTGGGATTTGGATGATTAGACCCTGGTTTCTTTTGTGATTTTTGTAGTTTTACTGCTTTTTTCTCTACACAATCGATTCCACATGAGTATGAAGATCAACTGCAGCTACAATTTGGTCAACTCGTTGTGGTATGTACTTGATAAACATGCATTTTTCTAGGTTCTCTCTGGAAAAAAAATTGAAGAAGAAGCGTCCTAAAAATTGGATGAATGGTGAGTTTTTTTACCATGTAATTTACTTGTATCTATAATTGTATCTATTTCATCAATTTCTATTGCAAAATTAATATGTGCTTTTGTTTGAGACTTATGATCTTGGTACGGAATCTTCATAAAAGTAAGAAATTCATTCATTAATTTGTTATTTTCTTTATTTTCTTTCATTTTTAGGGTTTCAAAGCTTTGATGTCTGACTCAATCATTTATCAACCGAAAGAGGGCAAGAGGTATATTGTTTGTGTTTTGCTGTATTTTTTCTTATGAAGCTTCCAAGTTCCAACTTTCGGATTTGGTGATTGTGTTTGATGGGAGACTTGACATGTGTGCCATCATAGTTATTGGTTTCTTAAATTTGTGGATGGTTTTCCTCTCATTTTTATCTAATATTTAGTTTGTTATTGATTTTTTAATGTTTGAGGATCGATGAATAATTAGAATGCGATACAAAAACAAACAGAAAACTGCATAAGGGTTTGCAAGAATCTCATAAATCTAACTTTTATTTTTGTACTCTTCTTATCTCATTGCAGTTGCAGGGTACTTTTCCAATGTTACTACAGCTGTTGAACCATCTTGTAGCACCTCTATGAAGTCGTTACCTTTCATCTTATCTCTGCGAGGTTAAGAGAGTTTTCTATTCACTAGCGGTGTTGATGTATGAATGATCAGTTTGTTGGAACTTGGAACGAGACACTTAATACTGGGAGGAGCACCATTTTTGTCCCAATTGAGGTAGGGGATTATTGATACTTGGTTGATTCTAAACATCTGTTCTGGGGACAAGAAGTTTGAATCTCTTCTAATTTTTCATTTTTTCTTAAGCTCTTCGGCCCATGGGACAAGATTTTGACATTGTTGTAGGACAATTAATGTGTCATCCCAGCTTTGTAACACTACTTGGTTTATATATATATATACATATACATATATATATATATATATATATATATATATATATATATATATATATATATATATATATATATATATATATATATATATATCAAAACGCTCACATAAGTTCCCTGAAGTGTACTCTTTTGTCATTTCTAGATATTCAGCTGCACATCTTAGTGCTGCAACATTAAAAGGGTCGACTGGGGTTAGAGGTGGCAAATGGGTCGGGTCGTGTCGGGTTCGTGTCGGGTCAAGACACTAAACGGGTTGAGAGGGGTGAACCCGGATACGACCTGTTTACATAAACGGGTTGAAAGCTGTAACCCGAACTCGACCTGTTTAACCCGTTTCAACCCGACACGACCCGTTTAACCCGTTTAAAATCTAAACTGATCCCAAATTCGGCCCAAATCAGGCAAACTCGGCCCCAATTTAAACCCAAATAAGGTCCAAACTGATACCAAATTCGGCCCATTTCGGATCCAAGTCAGCCCAAAGAAGGGCCTGGTTTCTCATATTTCTTCTCGCTGCTATTTGGTTCCTTTTATAATGCTTATTTAACTTCATTTGTTTCCTCAGCCGGCGATGTGGGATACAAGGCATATCAAAGAAAACTTGGATTCTTTTGTTTCTTTACACATAACACTCCACAATCCCACATAATACGGCATACACATTCCATTACTTTTTTCTTTTAGTAAACAATCAATTTTCTTTTACACACAATTCATACTACGCTTTTTTTTTTTTGAAAAGCACAAACACTAATTTTTTTTTTACACACAATCATAAACAATACACACACTACTTATTTATTATTTTAAACACACTATGTAGATAATAATATAAATGTATAATAAAGGACACACATTACATATTTGTTCTTTTACACACTACGTATAGCATATAATAGTATAAATGTATAATACACAACATGAACAACACATATTTATTCTTTGAGATACACACATGTGTGTGTGCATATATATATATATATATATATATATATATATATATATATATATATATATATATATATATATATATATATATATATATATATATATATATATATATATATATATATATATATATATATATATATATATATAACTAAACGGGTTAATCGGGTCATTTTCGAGTTAAAAGTCTTGACCCTAACCTAACCCGTTTAAGTTTTCGTGTCGTGTCGTGTCGACCCGTTTACTTAAACGGGTCGAAACCTCTTACCCAAACCCGCTAATTTCGTGTCGGGTTCGTGTCGGGTTGTCGTGTCGTGTCTGATTTTGCCAGGTCTAACTGGGGTTGATGAACCATAGATGAAAAGTGAGATCATCTCAAAAGTCTAGGGCCCACCAGGGAAATCATCCGGTAACGTGAGTTCGTTTGATTAAGTTACTTTTCTGTTGAAGTACCCGCTTTTTGAGAATAAAGGGTACTAAAAAAATCATGTGAAATTGAGTTAGAAGTAGAAACTTTTGTGAAGTTTTTATCCAACGATAATCACGAAAATAATCACTTTATGTTGTGACATTTAACAGTTGACTACATTTTATTGATCAATAACACAAAACAAACAACAATTGTGCAATTAGTCAAGTCACAAATTGTGTTCAATTTGTGATTGTTCCTTTTATCTAACTAACCTTGTGAAGATCGAAGATTCTGTCAGCAACATGAACACAAATTGAAGCTGGTAAGCCTGTTTCTTGACTCCTGAGAGACAAACATGAAAAGGGTATAATTGGAATTAAACAAAACCAATGAAAAATAGATAAAGTTGTGATATTTTTGGCATAATTTGATTATTTACCATGAAATGATCTTGATTTTGAGAAGGGGGTGACATTTGGAGAAGAAAAAGGACTTGAAAGCATGGAAGTAGAAGTAGAACCAGAAGCATTCATTTGCGAGTCTGTGAACCTTACAAACAAACTGAGAATTTAACAATCGTGTTTGCGTCTTTTCACGGATATAAGGCTGGGGGGAGTGGTGGCGAGCCATTCCCCTCGCTAAACCAGCCACGCTGGTTTCTCTTGGCGAGTTCGTCGAAATATTGGCGAGGAATCCATCGGCGAAGGCGAAAGGCGAGGGTGGCGGTGTGGTTTGGCGAGGTCGGCGAGGCTTCAGCGAGCATTTTTGGCGAGAGTTTGGCGAGGGTTTGGCGAGGCCACTCCCTCCAGCCTAATTGCTTGATCCGGATTTCCCCATATTAGAATGATGAAAATTTGAATATAGTACAGTGTTATTACTTCTAGAATCCACAAAACTAGATGGTTTTGAATGGATTTCAGCCATTGGATGAGTGGGATTGTGGTGGTCAAAGCAAGATGCACACGTGTGTAGTAAAAGAAATGATAGTTTTTTTAAGGTTTCGAAGCTCTTGAATTTGGCGAAGGTTGAAAATGTGATCAAAGGGTGTTAACGTTTTTAAACTTCGTACATGTGATCTTTTGACAATCTTTACACTTTCTGTGTCCCAATTCACCTACAAAACCTTCACACTTGTTTTATTTTCCTTTTATGTTAAAGATTAAATAGTGTTTCTTTTAACTTAATATTTAAGATACCAACTTTTTTTTTAACTATTTGCTCTTTCTTTTTTCAATCAATCTCCTCTCACCGATGACTATTATTACAATTCGATAGAATACTATGAAAATTGGTTGATAAAATATAAGGATAAAATGTTTGTTTAATCTCATTTGAAACGTTATTCGATTTAAAAATGAAACAGACCTTATATATACAAACAAATATTATTACTCATTAAACTACTTGACTCATCATAAACAGCCCCAAAGTTTATCAAATTTCAACTCTATAAAATCCTCGATGTTTAAATATTTTAGTTGGTAAAATTTATAAATCAAGTATTTGGTTTAAAGTAAGATTTTTAAGAAAATTTAGTTTGAATTTGAAGTTTAAAACAAAGGGAAACGTGAATGAATGTATATAGAACAAAATGAAGATGACCCTTTCTCTTTTCTAGACCTTCATATTTTGTATTTGGAGGATATCAGATTTTACTAATTCGGTTCATTTATTTATGAAATATATCTGTCAAAGATTGCAGTTGGAAAATACAAATATATTAATGCAAATTAGATCAATGTTGAACTCAATATAATGAGAGAATTTTGTCGTAAACATTATGTTCTCCTGAAAATTGTAAAAATAGTCTATCTCTGGGTTAATGATAAATATTTTGAGGATATTTTTTGTTAATGACGATTAATTTCATTTAATGCATTGTTTTTTTCTTATCCACCAAGTACAAAAATGGTCTCCTCTTTTTAGCTTGGCAACTTTCGCTCCTGTTAAATTCATTACCAACCATAACCCCTCAATCGAAAAGGAATCAACCAGTTGTTTTCACCGGTGTTTAAATATGTCAAACTTATATATTTGCTATTTCTATTTGATAATAGCAATCTACTTTTGTACAAACGCTAGAAATAACAATGTATTTTGGTTTAAAACCAAAGTACAATAAGCATTTCTAGAAATCTGTTGCAACGGTGTTTTAAAATTGATAATGGCTTACCTTGTGTCTTTTAGAATTGATAATGGTTCTAATGTCCAGTTCAAAATAAAAATTCCAAGACTAAACCAAAGACACGAAACAACTAAAAAAACGAAATGTTTTAGAATATCTCCCTCATCTTCTGGTAAGTAAATAGTTACGAATAATAATAAGTTCAAGATAAATTTTTGTTCTTAAAAATTCGACATTTTTTATCACATGTTAGCTAATGGGCATTTGTACGGGAAGAGGGTTTGGAAATAAATTTGACGTGTCATGTCCCATTATAGGAATTTGACAATTTACATTCACACAAGCTGCCCTAGGGTGGAATCATGCCTTAATATTAACACGTACAATTTGAAAATTTGAATTTATATTTTCTTTTTAACTATTCTAATTGAAAATATTGGGTTTTGTGTACATATGAAGGGGAAGTTGTTATGTTTGGTGACAAAAATTGGTAAAAAGTTGATAGCAAATCAAGACATGTATGGATACATGATAAGCAATCAGTTTCATTACTATAAAACTTGATATCGCGATGCATTTGACTATTTTCGACCATAATTACTGCAATAATCCATTAGCAAAACCAAACCATTCAATGCATATCAAAAGATAGTTATTCAACGACAAAACTAATCACTGTACCTTACATTCGACGTTTGATGAAAGGAAAATAATCGTCATCCAGAAACTATTAAGGTAAATGAAATTAATCTCCGTCCGCTGCATAGCGTGGGTACACACCAACTTCTTTTTCAATTTAATATGACCAAATAAAACAATTTAATATATCTGTCAAAGATTGCAGTTGGAAAATACAAATATATTAATGCAAATTAGATCAATGTTGAACTCAATATAATGAGAGAATTTTGTCGTAAACATTATGTTCTCCTGAAAATTGTAAAAATAGTCTATCTCTGGGTTAATGATAAATATTTTGAGGATATTTTTTGTTAATGACGATTAATTTCATTTAATGCATTGTTTTTTTCTTATCCACCAAGTACAAAAATGGTCTCCTCTTTTTAGCTTGGCAACTTTCGCTCCTGTTAAATTCATTACCAACCATAACCCCTCAATCGAAAAGGAATCAACCAGTTGTTTTCACCGGTGTTTAAATATGTCAAACTTATATATTTGCTATTTCTATTTGATAATAGCAATCTACTTTTGTACAAACGCTAGAAATAACAATGTATTTTGGTTTAAAACCAAAGTACAATAAGCATTTCTAGAAATCTGTTGCAACGGTGTTTTAAAATTGATAATGGCTTACCTTGTGTCTTTTAGAATTGATAATGGTTCTAATGTCCAGTTCAAAATAAAAATTCCAAGACTAAACCAAAGACACGAAACAACTAAAAAAACGAAATGTTTTAGAATATCTCCCTCATCTTCTGGTAAGTAAATAGTTACGAATAATAATAAGTTCAAGATAAATTTTTGTTCTTAAAAATTCGACATTTTTTATCACATGTTAGCTAATGGGCATTTGTACGGGAAGAGGGTTTGGAAATAAATTTGACGTGTCATGTCCCATTATAGGAATTTGACAATTTACATTCACACAAGCTGCCCTAGGGTGGAATCATGCCTTAATATTAACACGTACAATTTGAAAATTTGAATTTATATTTTCTTTTTAACTATTCTAATTGAAAATATTGGGTTTTGTGTACATATGAAGGGGAAGTTGTTATGTTTGGTGACAAAAATTGGTAAAAAGTTGATAGCAAATCAAGACATGTATGGATACATGATAAGCAATCAGTTTCATTACTATAAAACTTGATATCGCGATGCATTTGACTATTTTCGACCATAATTACTGCAATAATCCATTAGCAAAACCAAACCATTCAATGCATATCAAAAGATAGTTATTCAACGACAAAACTAATCACTGTACCTTACATTCGACGTTTGATGAAAGGAAAATAATCGTCATCCAGAAACTATTAAGGTAAATGAAATTAATCTCCGTCCGCTGCATAGCGTGGGTACACACCAACTTCTTTTTCAATTTAATATGACCAAATAAAACAATTTAATATATCTGTCAAAGATTGCAGTTGGAAAATACAAATATATTAATGCAAATTAGATCAATGTTGAACTCAATATAATGAGAGAATTTTGTCGTAAACATTATGTTCTCCTGAAAATTGTAAAAATAGTCTATCTCTGGGTTAATGATAAATATTTTGAGGATATTTTTTGTTAATGACGATTAATTTCATTTAATGCATTGTTTTTTTCTTATCCACCAAGTACAAAAATGGTCTCCTCTTTTTAGCTTGGCAACTTTCGCTCCTGTTAAATTCATTACCAACCATAACCCCTCAATCGAAAAGGAATCAACCAGTTGTTTTCACCGGTGTTTAAATATGTCAAACTTATATATTTGCTATTTCTATTTGATAATAGCAATCTACTTTTGTACAAACGCTAGAAATAACAATGTATTTTGGTTTAAAACCAAAGTACAATAAGCATTTCTAGAAATCTGTTGCAACGGTGTTTTAAAATTGATAATGGCTTACCTTGTGTCTTTTAGAATTGATAATGGTTCTAATGTCCAGTTCAAAATAAAAATTCCAAGACTAAACCAAAGACACGAAACAACTAAAAAAACGAAATGTTTTAGAATATCTCCCTCATCTTCTGGTAAGTAAATAGTTACGAATAATAATAAGTTCAAGATAAATTTTTGTTCTTAAAAATTCGACATTTTTTATCACATGTTAGCTAATGGGCATTTGTACGGGAAGAGGGTTTGGAAATAAATTTGACGTGTCATGTCCCATTATAGGAATTTGACAATTTACATTCACACAAGCTGCCCTAGGGTGGAATCATGCCTTAATATTAACACGTACAATTTGAAAATTTGAATTTATATTTTCTTTTTAACTATTCTAATTGAAAATATTGGGTTTTGTGTACATATGAAGGGGAAGTTGTTATGTTTGGTGACAAAAATTGGTAAAAAGTTGATAGCAAATCAAGACATGTATGGATACATGATAAGCAATCAGTTTCATTACTATAAAACTTGATATCGCGATGCATTTGACTATTTTCGACCATAATTACTGCAATAATCCATTAGCAAAACCAAACCATTCAATGCATATCAAAAGATAGTTATTCAACGACAAAACTAATCACTGTACCTTACATTCGACGTTTGATGAAAGGAAAATAATCGTCATCCAGAAACTATTAAGGTAAATGAAATTAATCTCCGTCCGCTGCATAGCGTGGGTACACACCAACTTCTTTTTCAATTTAATATGACCAAATAAAACAGTTAACCGTTTACACGCCCCCTCCCCCCCCCCCCCTCCCCCCACCGTCGCCGCATCGCGCGGGACGCCTGCTAGTATATATATATATATATATATATATATATATATATATATATATATATATATATATATATATATATATATATATATATATATATATATATATATATATATATATATATATATATATATATATAGATATATATATATATAAACGATCGGGTGAGGACTCGTAAAGACACATTAAAAAATTGAAAAAAAATAAAAAATATATAAATAATAAAATGGATCATAGTACTATATTGGAGAAAATAAAAATTCGAAAAAAAACTTTTGGATCATTATTTTTTTTATATTGAAACAATGATCCACAAAATAAAATTTGTGGATCGTTACTGTTTCTCAATGATCCGATTTTTTTTTCCAATTTTTTTAATAATGATATAGTACTATTCTCGATTTTATGATTTGTATTGTTTATATATATTTTTTCAATTTTTTTAAGGTGTCCTTACGAGTCCTCACCGAAAAAAGAGTTATCACCGGAACGGAACCCTATATATATATATATATATACATATATATATAGTTTTTTAGATTACACTAAACTTGCATTTACATTATATGATCTTTGCAATGCGTAAACAAGTCTCTCTTCCGTATGCTCAACTTAGATTGCTTCAATTACGCTGCCACACGATTTACGAGGTCTTTACAATAACCGATAAAATTGAGCATCTAAAAAGTGAGGGTGACTGGAGTTTACGTGCAGAGGAAGTAAGTTGTGAGCATTTGTTATTATGGTATTATTATTGTAATTTATGAAATTGTGTGTTTTGTTACATTAGATTCCAGAAGTAGAGAAGAACATGGGACCCGGTGATCGGCGTATTCATGTATACCATTACACCATACACACCATACGGGATGAAAGATGCAAGGTGGAAAACTTTGGGGAGCCTTTCCTTCTGGTAGTTGGTGAAAATGAAAGTTTAGCTTCTGTTAAAGTCCGCATTCAACGCAAGTTAGAGGTCCCTCATGAGGAATTTCCCAAGGTGCTTTCTTTTCTAAATGTTGGTTACTTAGGTTTCATCAACATAATCACATCTGACTTGGGTTTTGTTTTTGTTTTTTTATCAGTGGAAGTTTGCTTTTGTATTTGTTGCATGTCACAAGTATCTGCCAAATTCATGTATTGTGTCTTGCCTTTTTGGGTTTGTAGTCCACTAATTCACATTTTTTATTTCTCATACTATCATCATCATTTAATTGATACTTTTTTAATCTACTTCTTTGTAGGAAGAAAGAAAAAGGCTTTGGGATAATCGGTACCTTGAGTTGGAACACACCAAGAGCAACAACCTCACTGCCTAAAATACTCTTCTCCTTTTCTTTGTTGGATTAAAATGGTTGATGCTTCATGATTTTTGCTATTTGTTAACTTGTATCTGACTGGAAACCAACAAAATATAATCAAGGTGTGCTTTGTTTCTAAAAGACTTGACATTTCCTTTTTCTTTTGATAATTCTTCTTTCCTACTCTTTTTGCTTCTATATTAGACCTTTAACCATTAATCGTTCTTCTAGAATCAATGGACCAATGTTCAATTAATAGTTGTGGATGCTGGTTTGTAGTCAATGTATGAAACAACATTTGCTCCAATCGGATTTTGAAACAATATCCATCGTATAACAGGAGCCGAGGATATGACTAAATGGTAAAAAGCAGACATTGCTTCATTAATCTTCATGGGTTCCATAACGAAAACAAAATTAACATATAAACGGAAGTTGGTCATGGCTTGTGACTTTGTACTCACAAGCTCCAACAACAGGACTCATTGGATTATGCGACAGAATGTACGAGTGCTCATTGTTGTTACAAGAAAAAAGCTTCTTAAAACCAACCATCTTCATCAGATTCAATGATAAGAGTTTTAACCATATTTTGATTTAGTGCAACCGGTGTATAGGAGATTGGATTGTCGATAATCTCCATGATAATTTTGTATCATGAGCTTCTTCAAATTTCAACACAAACTTCAATTGTTTGCTTTATATTATTAAACACTCTAATGTATCGGATTTTGGTGAATTTTCCCAATTGACCCCCTATATTAAGGATAAAGCAACTCCATCCAAAAAAAAAATGAAAGTAGCTTATATTTGGCTTACTCAGTTGACCATTTCATGGATAGTTTTCCCATGTTTTGCAATGTTATCGAAGACAACATTGAATCAGAAAACTTAATTTTACCAGTTTCTACAAGAGTTTTATTGTTCCTTTCAACAACACCATTTTGCACTAGAGTTTTTAGGAATCTAGAAGTTTCTCCATATTACAAACTCAATTTCATTTGTAAGCATATTCCAGAGTAGGATTAAATCATGTCCGTATATCAATGGCAGTTCAACTGAAAACACAGCATATTCAAAAAATTCTTAAAGCTTTGAAGTTTGTTCGCTCTTCAACAGTAGCAACATTATTTGGCAAACACGGTTCTAAGCTAGAAAAGCTAATTAAAATGTTAAATTCCTAACGGAACGAGGCTAACCTCTTAAGAATTTAAGGAAGAATGTTAAGATCATCATCATCGGAAGGATCGTCTTCTTCAAACTCTTCAATCAGCTTTCCTTTACCCATATCAATCTTCATTATTCCTTTACCCATATCAATCTTCATTATTCCTTTACCTATATAGACTTTCATTATCCCTTTACCCTTACGATTTTCTTCTTCAAACTCTTCAATCAGCTTTCCTTTGCCCATATCGACCTTCATTATCCCTTTACCCATATCGACCTTCATTATCCATTTACCCCTCCAATCGTCTTCTTCAAACTCTTCAATCAGCTTTCCATTACCCATATCAACCTTCATTTTCCCTTTACCCTTCCGATCAATTTCAACACTGCTACTGGAATCTTGATTGACAATTTTTTCTTCTACAGCAGCAGAGGTGTCTTCATCGGCACAACTTTCTGGTCGATGCTGCAGTTATCAGTATCTTGGGCAGTTGACTTTTGCTTGGAAGGCGATACATGTTGTGGTTATTCGTTGATATTGAGCTCCGCCATGGATTTTTCCAAACCTCCCCCCTCTTTCCTCTTGTTTCGATTGGTGTTTCACCATCCACTAGATCCGGCCCAGCCCAGGGATTCATTTTTTTCTTTTTCCTAAGTTTTACAAAAGTACCCCAACAAATTACAAATCACTTATAATTTTTATCTTTTTATGTAATCCACGTAAAAACACATTAAATCACTATGTTTGTTTACTAAAAAAGACAATTTATCATTTTATTTTTAATCCATATAAAAACACTACATTTGTTTACTAAAAAAAAATCATTTACGACCTTAAGCAAGTTCCACTATCATTGCTTAAAAAATAACCCTTCCCTCTTTTTATCCTTACTTTCCATGGTACTCTTTTAGATAGTTACTCCCTCCGTCCCATTTTAATAGTCCACTTTTGACTTTTTAAAGTCTTTTTTTTTCAACTTTGACCTTAAATATTTTTCTTTTTGTTGTATAATACTTGATGCAAAATATATGGATGGATTGTGTTTTAAACTTATTTTTGTTGGTATAATTTTTATCAAGTATCATATAACACAAACAAAAATATTTAAAGTCAAAGTTGAAAAAGAAAGACTTTTAAAAGTCAAAAGTGGACTATTAAAATGGGACGGAGGGAGTATTTGTTTGTGTTTCAGAGTTCACACAAACATGATCTCTAATACATATAGGACACTCATACAAATTTTGCAAACAAGGATTTGACATTTGTATTCATTTGGACCTTCTTTTATGAACTTTTCCCAATCCACCTTTTTCAGAGTATGAACGTTAAGGCATCCAAAACCATATTTATTAAAATCAATACATAAAAAAGAAGAAACTAACACATGTTTAATTTTAAAATTGATTAACTAGCAATTAGTTTTCGGCATATGGGTAAAAATACTAAAAGTGTTCACTATTTTTTATTTTTCAGGATTAAAATTTTAAGCAGAGTTGATAAACAGGTAAGAAGTTGTTGCAAGAAAATTGATTATCGAGATCACAACCTATCACAAGCTTTAACCACCCTCATTATTATTATTAGAACTTTAAAATGTAATAAAATATCTAATTAGGGTGAATGTGCTTTAGTAGGACCACCAATTCTTTTACATTTTCTAAACATTGATATATCAAGACTTTCCAACAATGAACCCTAACATAGAGAAAGTTAAAAAAAAAAGACAGAAGATAGATGTTGATAATTTAATTTTCGATCTTCAATCCACTTTTTCAGTAAACCCTAACTACTAGATGTTGATAATTTTGGTTATTGTTGTCATAAATAGAGCTAACTTATAAATTAACAGATATTTAATGCAATAGAGAGAAACTAACACTTAAAACAAACCAGAAATCAGTTTAGTGCTTAAATTGACTCATAACACAAATCGATATCACACCGTTTATCACAATTCACACAAGTAATGACAAAACTATATCAACTAACCTGGAATTCTCGAACCCATTTTCTTCAATTTAGCATCATAGTTCAAATGGGTTTTTTTTTTCCATTGTCTGGAAATATGCATATGACAAAAATTGTTGAGAAAATGGTCTCAATGATCCCTAACAAACCCTCCAATAATGATAATAGAAAAATAACTGGACACAAAAATATGCGTGGAAAACTCCAAAACCGTAGGAAAACCACAAACATTCAGAAAGAAAGATCCACCATATGATAAATTGTTACAATCATATAGACTAATATCTCAAACCTCCTCTCAAATTACACTCACACTCTCAAAAGTTTTAAATAACACTTTCAACGCTGTAAAAAAAAAAGAAATAAAGAAAAGAACTAAATATTTGAAGTGTATTTGATTGGGGTGCTTTGAACCAAAGATTTGGTCTCCTTTTATAAGCTTATAGACTAACCAAACTTTCATCCATGTACCAATGTGGGATGAGGAGTCTTTCTTTCATATAACCAAAATCAACAAAAACTATTTAACCAAAACCGAATGAATATTTGTAATAGATAGATTTTGCGTTTTTCAGTTCAGCAGAGAATCAAATAGATTAGGATGTATGATTTTAGGGAGTTCTAAAAGAGTACAACAAGGAAAGATGGTTGTACAAATAGGGGATCGTTAGAGGAAGGAAGTCGTAGGAGAAGACAACGAGGAGGAAAAGAGGTTATTGGCCGAAAGAATAAACTCCCAATGGTTATACTATAAAAGAAATAATTTCAGTGGTTAAACCATAAAAAACAAAACTGTATAATGTTCCAACAGTAGTTCCATAATTTATGAAACTTACTTACCCTAAAAAGTTTAAAGTTCGCTAAAATTGTAATAAACATAAGTCCAATGGCTGGACTGCAATTTTTATAGATTTTATGTTAAAAATTTTGTAATTTACGTCTGGAAGAAAAAGAAGAGAGCGACGTTACTCATACTCAGGTCTCCTTTGTAGAAAGTCAAGATGCTAACAATCCAAACATGACATGTTGTCTATATTCATCCTCAGACAAAAATATATAGCCTCAAATTCACTATTTCCCATGGTTTTCACACCATTCAACCAATTCTCTTTCAATCTTCATAGTCATTTTACGTTTTTGCATCCTTTTACCGAATTCCAAATGGATTCTAGCTGCACCAAGTGGCAAAGTCTATTTCAAGCAAAAAAAAAAAAAAAAAAAAAAAAAAAAAAACTACGGGTTCACAAGATCTAACCTAATACCATAGCACTCAATTCCCAATGTATCGATCCGTCACCACAATTTCAATACCAGGCCCAATACTCTTAACATTCAATTCCAGCAATTGGAAAAGCAATATATGTCACATAATTGATTTGAAATTTATAAATGAGATCAACATTTGAAGATCTAAATGCATTTGGATTGATTAACAGTATAAGTGAAACATATAAACTCACGATGTTGTGCTTGAGTTTGAATCTTACGAACTCCATAGTTAGCTTGTGAATCATTGATTTGATAATGGTATTGGATGATATTTGATATGAATAACATGTTTTTGAAAGTCATTTGATCATATTTAGTCATTCTCCATAATTGGAATATAAGGCTAGAATGGGTGTGGACTTTAGGGTCCATCTAATTTATTACAAAAACCCCAAAAATGTAGTTGGTTTTGCAGGTCCTTCCTGAAATAACTAGTTTCGAATGCGTACACCACCAGTTACACCATATTTTTTGATGTTCCTTGTGCAAATATATTAAGATACTACAAAGGATGCTCAAAATCCTCCACTAAAAGATGAGAAACTGGACATCATTTGGTTACAAACTCAATGCATTTTGTAAGGTCCGTTTTTATGTTTTACGAAATTTTCAGTATCTAATCAAAGTTGATTTCATTCTTCCCCAGTGGTCACTTGGTACTACGATTTGCTATAACTAGAAGGAGACGTGAACCAGGATTTTTTTATAAGTTTTCAGTGTTTCTTGTTCAAATTTATTAAGATACTACAAAGGATCCTTAAAATCATCCACTGAAAGATGATAAACTGAACATCATTTAGTTAAAAACTCCATACATTTTTTAAGCCCCGCTCATTTCATTCTTATGATCGGTTGGTATTACGATTTGCTATAACTAGGAGATGTAAACTAGAGTTTTCAATATGTTTTTCTGCTTTCCTTATCTTTGTGAAAAATGTTACATATCGTATTTTTAAGGTATTTGATTGTTGTTTTTGATCGAAGGTTCATCATTACTAGAAAGATGCGATGGCTTCCTGAGATTTACGTTGCGACACTATGAGTTATTTGTTACGCGCCATACGCTTCTGGACAATTTTAACCTAAAAGAATCCCCAACATGTTCATCTGAGGTACCTGGTGGGGCGACGACTACTAGGAAATCGAGTGACGTCTAATTATATGGCAGAATATTTGTTGCCTTGTAGATTTCCTGGACTTAAGATTTAGTACCCATAAGGGATGCTGGATCAAGTTGGTAAAATATATATTTTTAGCCGAGTACTAAGAAACGGATTAATCACTACATAAAAAATGTAACGGTTAAATCCCTACATAAAAAATGTAATGATTTAAAAAATCAATGGTTTTTTGAGAAAAAGGTGAAAAATATGTAATGGAGAAATCGTGAAATATATTTATATTCTTTTTGTAAAAAACATGCTGATAATTCTAGTTACTGCTTTTCTGCATAATTTCAGTTGAAAACATTATCAACGGCTTGGGCCGTATCCAAAGATATTTTCTACACACCAAACCCACAAATTAAATACTAACCCCATATCTTCTTCCCCATCCAATGCATGCTTAAACGATCAAAATGAGTTGTAGCACTTGTATTGAGATTCGCAGAGAGGCCAAATTTATGATTAGTGGTGAGCACGATGCAATTTGATGCCGGTTTTTGGCAAAAACCGAACCGCAAATACGGTGTTTCTAATAACACTGAACGGTACAATCTTAAAGCGGTGCAGTTTTTTGTTTTTTTATGTGACGGTTTTGTTCAGATTTAAACCATATAACGTGGTGTAGTTTTTTGGCTGTGGTTTTAAAACAACATAACTTTGGTGCGGTTCAAACCACAATTAAACATTTCAAATTTCATCCTACTTGTTTGAGCCTTTAGGACTTTTTTTGTGCTGTTTTAAGAGTTCAAGATGAAGACTATTAGGTTTAACAATAAAATAAACAATAAGCAATAACAAGTAAATTCAAATGTAATAATAAAATAAACAATAAGCAATAACAAGTAAATTCAAATGTAATGCTAATCGTAATCAACATTAAAACTTAAAACACCCTTAGTTAAAAGTACTTAAACATCTTTTAGGTAATAACTATTATATATAAATGTCGAGTTAGTTAATTATTTCGGTCGCAAATGCGGTTTGTGGTTCGGTTTCTACGGTAGGTATATATATCTTAAAACCGCACCGTACCGAAAAGTATCATTCGTTTCGGTTTACGTGGTTTCGCTTCGGTTTTTGTTCACCCCTTTAGTTCTGACTTTGCTCACCTTTATTCATGAACAACAAAATATTCTCGAGCATGGTCCCATTTCATCGCCCTTTGTGCACAATGTGGAACGGTTTCGTGATGAATTTGGTCAGGTTGATGATTTCAAGTTTGTAGAAGTAGAATCATTGTTTACGCATATTGTGAACAAACGATGTATTACTATCCCATTTGCACATGTTTAAGGAGGATGTTGACGAGTCTCCTACACGGATTTGCTATCATTGTCAATCAGCAGGTAAGATGACTTTTTTTACTAGAACTCATTTTATTATCTTTGTTAACAGAGTTTGAACTTAGAAATCTTAAGCAACAAAGTAATAGAAATCTCTATAAGGCAAAACACGTGCTTTAATGTCTATTACTCTATTAATATCTTTGCTGAAATTTTATCGGACACCGTAAGATTCATACATTTTTGAAAACTCAATTTGAGGGAGGGCAAAAAAATTTCTTAATTCTTTAATTTTATTTTTAAATTACAAACTAGTGTTTAAAAACTTGATCTTTTAATCTTTCGACATTGTTTTGGTTCTTTTGATTTGTAAATGGTTTATTTTTTATTATGTGTTTACAATGTTACAATTGTGTTGTCTAATAAACAAATTAAATAACAAATAATTGTTTATTAGACAACAAAATTGTAACATTGTGAATAAACGATATAAAAATAAACCATTTACAAAGCAAAAGAACCAAAACAACGTTGGAAGGTTAAAAAATCAATTTTTTTAAACGCGAGTTTGCAATTTAAAAAAAAAGAAAAAAATTAAGAAAAAATGTTGCGCTTTCTCAAATTGAGTTTTCGAAAATTTATAAACATTACTCTGTTTCATAAGATTTCAGCAAGTGTATTAATAAAGTAATAGGAAGTTCAGCAAGTATTTTTCCGTATAGGAAATTCTATTACCGTGTTACATAACATTTGTAAGTTCAAACCCTATCATGAAAGATAATAAAATGAGTTCCGATAAAAAAATGTCATATTACCAGCAGGCAATGATAGCAAATCAGTTGAGTAGACAGGTAAGCATCCTCCTCACATGTGAGGAATGAAATAGTAATACCCCGTTTGTTAACGAGAATCGTAAACCATAATTTTACTCGTATAGACTTGAAATCATCAATCAGGAAATCGTTTCACATTATGCACAAAAGGTGACGAAACCGGACCAAACTCAGGAACTTTTTGTATATCATAACTTTTGGCCTCTTCGCGATTCTTGATATAAGTGCTACATCGCATTTTGATTGTTTAAGCAAGGAACCGATGGAGATGATATAGGGTTAATGTAGAAAACGATCACCTGAAATCATGCGGAAAAGAATAAAAAAATTACACAATTCTCCATTAGATACTTTTCACCATTTAAAAAAACCACTAACTTTTTGGTAATGATTTAACGATTACCTTTTTCCGAACATTAAAGAAAACCATTGTCACGGTTAAACAATCCCATTTTCTTTTACCATTTAAGATGCTATATTGAAGAAATTCAAAAAAATTATGAGCAAACTGAACGACTAAATAAATCAAGTGTTATGTTAATTTACTAAATAACTTAAATATTTCAAATGTTCAACCAAGGTTTCGTGTGTCAATGCGTTTCCCTTATCCTAACGAGGGGTAACCCTGGCGTAAGTTATAAACAAGACACAAAAATGATACTATACAAAAACAATTGATACAGAGCACAAACATACAACATTTATAACTTATTACAAAATACAAAATGATATGACGTACTCATAAAAAAAATTAAACAATGATGCATGGCACAAAAACAAAAAAAAAACACTTTAATCCCTTAAAAAGAAACACAATTTACAAAAAAATTGAAAGAAAGCTACTGAAATAATTACAAATAAAAAGATGGAGAAAAGGGAAGAACAAAGAAACACGGTATTAGGTCAAAAAACGGAACAATGAAAAACTATTGAAGAACTAAGAGGTTATAAATTAGAAGAAGACTTACTTAGGGAAGAAGACGAACAGAAGAAGAATCGCAGGTGACTAGGTGTAGCGGAGCAGCAGCGGAAGAAGAACGAATCGCAGAGGAAAAGTTTTGAGCTTTCTGTGTACACGGTACGTATTAGGTTAAAAGAATCTGTCAGCTTTTCTGTGTTATCTTTTGACCAAAAAAATATAAAACATAAAACATTTTTTTAATAAACAAACTATCACTGATTATAATAGAAAAAAGATCAGTGACTAAATCATAAAAAACCAAACTACAGTGGAATTTGACCTTGAAAACTCACATACAAATGGTTGCTCCGTAATGCTGTGCATGAAACTTACTAACCCCTAAAATTTTTGAAATGGGCTAAAATTGTATAAACACGAGTCCAAGGGCTCGAGTGCAGGCTTTTTTAGAATTTCTGTTGAAAATTTTGTGATTTATGCCTGGAAAAAAGAAGAACACACGAAAGTGACGAAACTGATACTTGGGTCTCCTATGTGGAAAGTGAAGATGTGAACGATCCAGAAGGATGTCTGTTGATATTCATCATTTTCGTAAAAAAGTATATAACCTGTGCTTCTTAAGGCCTTAACCATCTAATAATGGGCCCTCCAAAATTGATGGTTATAAAGAAAATTTTATTTTCTTTTTCTTTTTGGTATCTTCGGAATTCGGAAACAGAGGGAAGTGAAAACTTGTTGCCTTTTTTCCTTATCTTTTTATATGTGTTTGTTTTTTATAGAAAAAAAAAACATTTCTAATCATTTTTTATTGCGAGCGCACAGACATTTACTTCGCAAACCATTTGTCTCTTAAAAGACTATATACGTCAAAATATCTGTGCGTCATCTTTTTTGGGAAGCCATACGTCAAAACGTCCGTGTGTTGTTTTTTTTGGGAAGACATTAGAAAAAGGTCTTCAAGGTCTTGCAAAAATCCTTAAGAAAAAAAGAAAACGTTGATTTATGAAAAAAAAAATTGTCATTTTTACAAATTGGCACTTTTAGGTTCTGTGTGGGTTTGTAATTTCACATATTATTATTATTTTTTTAAAATCCCACCTTTACAACAATTTTCAATTTGCATTTGCATTTCTCTTTATTCCTTATTATTATTTGATAACTCTTTTACACATTCTAATGTGTTATTAAACAAATTTAGATAACTTGATTAGCTTATATCTAATACAATGATCTGTTCAACTTATTAATATTTGCTTTACTTTTAGACTATTTATTACCGTCGGAACACAAGTTTTATAGATTTTATATCTATGCCCATTATAAAATAAGTTTTTAGTTTATTTTAATGTTTTTTGTCTAAAAGTTTTTCTTTCAACGATTCCGTATTTTTGAAGAGAGTAACATAATTTTCTTTGGTTACAGTGGTAATATGTAAATTAATTAGTGCCAACAAGTTGACTAACTAGTAACTCATTATATATATATTAATTTACCAAAATAAGTTTATAAGAGCTTTTTAATACAAATCCAAATAAATTTCTATTTGGAAATAGCAATTTATGATTCTTCTTTTAGCAAACTTTTATATTTACATTTTTTACCCTCGACTAATTTTGAATTAATTATTTTCACCCCTATTTATTATAAAGTTATATTATTGGTATTTCGTAAGTTGCGATTCCGGTCCCTTATCATATTTTAAAGTTACATTTTTCGTCCTTATATAATTTGTTTTTTCGTCGAGCTGCGTTTTTCAATATACAGGGCTTCCGCAGCATCGCACGGACAGTCCAAATACTAGTTGGAAATTAATTATAAAGAAGGATGGTCAAAGAAGCTGGCAAAAGACGGGTCCTACCCGTATTAGTTCGTACAACCATGTGATGACTCAAATATCATACTATTATCTAAATTGTTTTTAATGATATTCAATATTTTTACTATTTAAAATAAAAACTCAAGTCAACTTAATAAGGCCATAGTTCTCACTAAAATTAACCTTGACAATCTAAGTATGTGGAAAAGGAAGTGAAACTCGTTTATCAAACTCTGTTGAAAGGTTATGAATTATGATTGCGTGTACGGGCACCCCACAATTTCATATACACAACCGATCCTACAGTTTCAGAATTACCCAAATTACCCCAAGGATTCTACTAAAATTCCAAATGTTTCTCTATTTCCCATCAATGCTCAAGAAAGAGCAAGACAAGAAGACATGTGGTATTGTGTGGGAGTAATTCTCACACTTTTCTCTCCACGTACCTCAACACACTGTCATCTTCCCACACTTTTCTCCGACTCCCCATTTCAACAAGGAAATGGTCATTCTCCTTCCCACACTTATTATTATTCTTTTAATAGATATATATGGCACAATTTATTTATTAAATTAATTAAGTATAATAGTTATATAGTAAACCAAATGGAAACAAAATTAATAAAAACTAAAAACATTGCACCACTTAAGAGTATACATCACTTCGAAAATTCGTCATCCGAAGGTTGACCCGATTTTTTTTCGTTTAAACACAGTTGTGTTATGTAAATGTGTTATACCAAATACGTTTGAAGAACATGATGTGTTTTTAAATTTACACTTTCGTACAGTTTGCCATGAATTGTGGGATACCAACATCCTCACGTTGAAAGGGTGCTGGGACTTCATTCTCATCAAAATAGCATGTATCATCACTTCATTCGACATTTGATACCATATTGCGCAGTATGATGCACGTGTATATAATGTTTCTTATCATGCTTAACTCTCATGCACCTGCCGAGTTTTAGATTATTCGCTAACGTCTCTTTAGCATCGTCCCACGTCTTTTCAAGCTGTTTCTTGAGTTGCTTTAAACTTCAGTTGTAGTTTAGCATCATTTGGACATATCTACGACTTGGCAAACGTAGCCCACTTAGGGTATATCTCATCAGTTAGACAATACGTGTGCTTGTAAGTCGTTCCATTTAACTGAAAATATTCATGCGTGCTTTCCAAATCGTCAACAATATGTATGATAATAATTTACTCATCCGAAACCTTCGTCGAAATATTTCCGTCTTCGTAAACTGCATTCTTAACGAAGTGGTGATGCTCGTAGGCTTATATTCACGGTCTCTTTCTATATAAGTCGGCCTGAACTTTTAGCTACAACGTTTCAAAAGATTTTGATAGCTTTTTGCGTAATATCCAAACAAAGTCTCTGCATCACCCAAATTTCCGACGAAGAAGAAGATGATGATAATAATGAAGACATTTTTTGGGTTCGAGAAAGTAAAGATAAAATGTGTTGAAGTGTGGTTTTAATAATATTTATAGGGAAAAATAAAAACAGAAGATAAAATATATATATTTATGCAATGTAGCCGTTGGGAATAAAGAGAGAAAGAGACATCCCCCAAGTCCCGTGGGGGGAAAGAAATGCGGGAAAACGGGGGAGGGGGCGGTGTTCCCGTGGAGTCCCGCACTCCACGTCGAAACCCCTCTTGGTCTTTCTCCTATGCCACTTCCACTTCTCATGGCCTAAACCGAAACTGCTTTCGTTATTTCGTACGCAGTTTTAGGGCGTATCAATCTCACTCGCCATTGTCATCTCTATTAGTCTCATAATTTACAGTTGCTTTCTCTCTCTAGAAACCACCGTTGATCGGAGGGTCTTCGCCGAAACCCGCACCGTGACGATGGTCACTCCAAAATCATTGTATGTATGTCCCTCTATCTTTGTTACGTGATCGTTCTAGGGTTATGTATGAAATTAGGGTTTTATTATCTGCCGGAGATGAGTCGGCGTTTTTTGATCGACCATTCGGATCTCGGATGATTACTATTTTTTATTAATTTGTCAGGAAGAAGACGAGGTGCCGCACACGGAGCCACTGGAAGAGCCTCAACCAGGGCAAGTTCATGTGGCTTTCGATGGTACTCCGCCAAACGAAGTCCCTCAGCCTATGGAAGGTTCTCGCTTTGTTTACCCATCATGACTCATTCTTTTCTAAACTTTATTTTGCTTTGTTTATCTATCATGGCTCGTTTTTTAGTTTGAAACTCTATTTTGCTTCCTTAATCCATCATAGGTCGTTTTTTCTAACTCCATTTTGCTTCCTTTATCCATCATGGCTCATTATTTCTTAAACTCTATTTCAAGAATATTGAAAGAAATAAACGAATTTCAGTTGAGGCTGGGAAGTGTTTGTATGCATGATATGAATCTTAGAACTTGTTAACGAGCATGCGTTGTCTTCTGTGGGCTGCTGTGTTCTTATTTGGTGATTTAAGTTTCAATTTTGTAAATTGTATTCATTAGTTGAGGGTCAAGTGGAAGGTGGTAGCACATTGGAGAATCAAGCAGTTGAGGAGGAAACTCAGGCTTCTAATATGGCGAAAAAGCGGAGAATTGTTCAAGACACGGATGAACAGCCAAGGTGCAATGATTTAGAGCTTGAACATGTGAAGCTAGTCAATAAGGTGAGACTTCCATGGTCTCAAACCCTTTACGGAAATTTTACTGGAGAAGACCAAGAGCCGGACTTTTTCCAGTTAGCGGAAGATCAAGAGAGGGAAGAGAAGAGAAGAAGAGAGGCTCAAGCTTACACTATTATCAATGTGGGCTAATAATAATATTATTATTATCTAATTCATAAAGTTCGTATTAGTAATTATCTCTTAATTGACATGCGTAGCTTGTTCTTGAGGAACACCTGCTAGAACAGATAGGGAAGAATATATATTTTGATCTTGTCGACCTTGACAAAGTTGGTAGCTGTCGTTTAAAGAATCAAATGCCATTTAGCGCTTTCAAGGTATTGTCATTTTATTTATATTCTGGAATCATTTTTTTTTTTTTTTTTTCATCTTGTGTATGATGGATGGTCTGTAGGAGGATATTGCTAAAGGATATGGTGTGCCCGTTCAATGTCAACGGTTCTGGACATGGGCAAAGAGACAGAACCACACATACCGTCTCGATCGGCCTTTAACACGAGAGGAGGAAACACGAACGGTATTTCTTGGTGTAATTTTGCTATGAAAAGCAACTATTATGTTTTTGTATCCAATGACAACAACTTGGAAGTGCAGTTTGGGCAATTGATGGCGTTTTGCAAGAAGAATGACAATGGTGTA
Organism: Cichorium intybus; assembly: GCA_023525715.1. NCBI lineage: Eukaryota > Viridiplantae > Streptophyta > Magnoliopsida > Asterales > Asteraceae > Cichorium > Cichorium intybus. Next base: position 23,794,273 of record CM042014.1, read on the forward strand.
GCTGTACTGAATTTGTTCATGGAGACAAAGAATGAACCGGTAATAGTGTCTTGTTCCCCTTAGTTCGCTCGTTTATTCTGTAGTTGTAACAAAAGTCATGTCATGTCTTGTTTTCAGGATCCACATTCTCTTCCACTACCCAGCAAAAGCGAAGAAGATATACTTGTTTTTTTGAAGCTTTATGATCCTGAGAAAGCCCAACTCCGGTACTTTCAACATGTTAAGATATTTTAAAATGGGTCTGGTTGTCACATTATCTACTTTTTTTCCAGATATGTTGGTAGTCTTCTTGTGAGGAGCTGTCAAAGACCAACTGAGATTATATCAAAATTAAACGAGAAAGCTGTATTTAGTCCAGATGAAGAAATCGAACTGTATGAGGTAATAATATATATATATATATATATATATATATATATATATATATATATATATATATATATATATATATATATATATATATATATATATATATATATATTATCTGTTGGTAGTTTTAGTATTCATATATATGTGCATGATTGACCAGGAAATTAAGTTTGAGCGGTGTCACGAATTAGAATCTGAGCCATGTGTGATGTGTCAACGTCTTGACAAGGAAACCTCATTTGAATCTAGCCAGGTATTATAATATTAGTTTCAATCAAAAAGCTGGTTACCTATATATATATATATATATATATATATATATATATATATATATATATATATATATATATATATATATATATATATATATATAGGGTCGAGATCATGAGAGAACCTAAAAAAACCTAGGAACCTAGGAACTTTTTTTCTACACAATATTTTTAAAAAAAAAATGCATCCAATTTTTTTATTTAAAGCGTCTAAGAGATTTCTAAACCCTAAACCCTAAACCCTAAACCCTAAACCCATATGAAAAAAAATAAAAAAAAATGATTTTTTTGAATCCAATTTTTTTATTTAAAGTGTCTAAGAGATTTCTAAACCCTAAACCCTAAACCCTAAAACTAAACCCTAAACCCTAAACCCTAAACCCTAAACCCTAAACCTTAAACCCTAAACCCTATACCTAAACCCTAAACCTAAACCCTAAACCCTAAACCCATATGAAAAAAAATTAAAAAAATGATTTTTTTTGAATTTTTTTTTTGATATCTTCTAGATGCATCATAACAAAAATTTTAGTATATTTTTTTTTGAAAAATCTTGTGTAGAAAAAAAGTTCATAAAATGGGTTCTTAGGTTCCTAGGCTTTTTTAGGTTCTCAATTGAACTTTACTATCTATATATATATATATATATATATATATATATATATATATATATATATATATATATATATATATATATATATATATATATATATATATATATATATATATATATATATATATATATATATATATATATATATATATATATCTGAACAAAATTCTTGTTTCTTTATAGATCAGGGATGGAGACATCATTTGGTTTCAGAAATCATCATCCCAGGCTCACCAATATCAATATCCTGATGTTCCTTCATTTATGAAATATGTCAAATATCGTCAGGTCTGTTAATATGCTTAATCAAGAGCATTACTGGCAGTTTTAGTGTTGAAGTATCTGTTTTGTTTTTTTCAGGTGGTTCGTTTCCGAAAACTGGATAGGCCTCAGGAGAATGATTTCAGTCTTGAATTGTGAGTTTGAGTTTGTTATTTGTGTAGCCAATTCAATTGAATTGATGTTGCAAAATTATGATTGAATAGGTCAAAGTTGCATACATATGCCAATTTGGCTGCCAAAGTCGCCCAGAGACTCGATTTGAAAGATTCATCAAAAATCAGTTTTACTCCTCACGACTGCTTTTTTAAAGGGCCACACCCTTTCCCCATCAAGTATCAGACTGAAGATCGTTTGATAGACATGCTGAATCTAGGTCGCTTTTATCAGGTTTCTACTTATCTTAATCTGTTAAATTTCTCCAATTGGTTTAAAGAGACAGACGTACTGAATCCGTCTATTTTGGTTTGGGTAATAAATAAGTAGCAGGTTTCTGATATTATGTATTACCAACTGTTAGACATCCCTCTACCAGAATTACAACTTCTCAAAACTTTGAAGGTTGTATTTTACCATGGAACTGCAACCAAGGAAAAGGTATGTAAGTTTAAAATTAGAATCTGGTTGTCAGCATGGGTTCTGATTTCTGTTGTGCTTAATTGCAGCCTATAATTCACAATACTACGCTGCTTAAGAAGAACACCGTGGGAGATGTTCTCACTGAAATTAAGGAAAAGGTATATATATATAATAATAATAATTTTTGAGATTACACTAAACTTGCATTTACATTATATGATCCTTGCAATATGTAAACAGGTCTTTCTTCCGAAGGCTCAACTTAGATTGCTTCAGTTACGCAGCCACACGATTTACGAGGTCTTTAAAAGGACTGACAAAATTGAGCATATAAAAAGTGAGGGTGACTGGACTTTACGTGCAGAGGAAGTAAGTTGTGAGCATTTGTTATTATGGTATTATTATTATTATTATTGTTATTTATCAAATTGTGTCCTTAGATTCCAGAAGAAGAGAAGGACATGGGACCCGGGGATCGGCGTATTCATGTATACCATTACACGGCTTACACCATACAGGATGAAATACGCAAGGTGGACAACTTTGGGGAGCCTTTCCTTCTGGTAGTTGGTGAAAATGAAACTTTAGCTTCTGTTAAAGTCCGCATTCAGCACAAGTTAGAGGTCCCCAGTGAGGAATTTTCCAAGGTACTTACTTGTTTTCCTAAATGTTGGTTACTTAGGTTTCATCAACATAATCACATCTGACTTGGGCCTTGTTTTTGTTTTTTTATCAGTGGAAGTTTGCATTTGTATTTGTTGGATATACCAGGTATCTGCCAGATTCATGTATTCTATCTCGTCTTTTTGGGGTTCGTAGTTCCACTAATTCACATTTTTTATTTCTCATACTATCATCATCACTTAATTGATATTTTTTTTATCTGCTTCTTTGTAGGAAGAAAGAAACGGGGTTTGGGATAATCGGTACCTTGGGTTGGAACACGCCTAGATCAACAACCTCGTTTTTTGTAATGGTTCACTTTTTACCATATAATCGATTTATCCGATTTGAGACCGGTCACAAAACTGGTTATACCGATTCCTGCATTTTAATCCAAAAACTAGTTTAGAATCGAGCACACTTAAGAAAAAAACCATTTCATACAATATGGAAAATAAAAGAAGACGCTTAAAATCGATTTGGGTCAAACTAAATTTGCTTTTGTACACGTGTATCTACTATATGTAGAAAAGTAGAGGTGAACACCTAGACCTGTCTAAAGTCTAAACTTGTTTCAAAATTTAGACAAAGATTGGACCGGTCTAGTACCGAGCAGTTTAGGTTCGATATTGACCAGCGGTCTCAGGTTTGTCACAATATTTAGCCTTACATTTGTCTTGCCCAATCTTATAGTTGGGTTCAGTCTTGAATCGGTCTTAAAAAATGATTATGTGATCGTAAACTTATTTTCCAACATTTACCATTTATTTGATAGTATTTGCGAAAAAATAACGAGTTTTAAATCATGAGATGACAAAGTGGAGGCTGTTATTGGTGGAATGACATCAACACTTCTAAAATATTTTGAAACTTTTCCACGGATTTTATGATTTTTTGGTATTAAATCCATTGGTAAATTTTAGAGGTGTAATGTAACTACTATCGGTGAACGTTTTGGTCATTATGAAATCGAATAAAAGGCTTTTTCACTATTTTGAACGTTCTTCGAATACATGTGTCTGATAAAATAGTTGTGAATCACGACCTTATGTCCTAAGACAACCAAGTAACCAAACTAGTTATATCTTGAGAACATGCGAGAATTTAATGAGTATCAGCATGGCATGGTTTAATGAATTTACTCAATCAAGCAACCGACTACATTTGTAACATAGTTGAAATTATTTTGCATACTTTTATATTTTAAAATATTGGCAAGAAAGAGAAATGTTGGTTGATATAAAGTCTTAGCCACAATGGATACAGATGTACTAACGGTCCAAGTAGTAGCTTCAAAATGTTGTTTTACGCTTAGTGGCATGATGTTAAGTGCAAGAAAATATATGTTCATGCATGAATTGGTTCGAATGACCGTAATCCTTAAAGAATATTATAATTCACTATAGAGAGCACTATTAGGATCTTGAAGAACTCTCAACCCAAATGGAACACGAGATTGTGGAAGATGAAATGTAAAGAAAGTTAGCGGAAGTGTCATCATATACTAACATCGATGTTAAAGAAACCAACAAAGACTTCGTTTATGCTTAGTGGCATGATATTAAGTGCAAGAAAATATATGTTGATGGATGAATTGGTTCGAATGACCATGATGCTTAAAGACTATTATAATTCACTGGAGAGAGCGTTATTAGGATCTTGAAGAACTCTCAACCCAAATAGAACATGAGATTGTGGAAGATGAAATGTAAAGAAAGTTAGCGGAAGTGTCACCATATACTAACATCGATGCTCAAGAACGAAATGCAAATTACGCAACAGGTACATCGTCCAAAGACGCCCATGATCAAGAATACACATATTGCAAAGAAAACAATAATTTTTGGAATATCTTTCCGGATATGATGTTTTAATGATATGCTTGTGGTTTGCAAGTTATGTAATGCTATGTAACTATTTATAAGTTTTTTATATTAATAGAAACATTAAAACTTTTATTAATGTTATGAAACAACGTCGCCCAAAAAAGAATAGAGCAAAAAGAAACCAAAACAGAATTACAACCGACCAAGCACGTGTAAAGACCTTCGTAACAAACTTGTCTAAATGAAATCAGATCGAAAAAACAGACTGAAAACAAACTATCCGGGACTGGTCCAAGACTAAACCGAGATTGGCCATGCCCGAAGACCTAACCGAGATTTTGATCACCTCTAGTAGAAAGCTTTTGAGTTTATTTAAAATATAGAAAAAAGAAGAAGAATGTATTGAAGAAACGTTTTGCCATACTAGCTAAACCATCACTGTTTACAAAAAAATCTACTATGATGAAGGTCATGTTTACATGTATTATTTTACATAACATGATTCTAGAAGACGAATGACATGCTATATGTCAATACGACGAAAATGAAATCATTTCCAATCCACAACCACTTCCAGTTGCGAGTCCAGAATACCTTCAGCGAGTGCAGATAGTGCGCAGTCGAGAAATTCATGGCAATCTTCTTCGTCATCTAATCGATCATCGTTGGACGGTGGACCATATTGATCTAAATATGGATCCGGTGAACGAGTACGACGGTGGATATTCAGATGAAGACAATATATGAGGTCGTGTTTTTATTTTATGTCATGTTTTAGTCGTTTTAAGTTTTTATTTTATATATTGTAATTTTTTTTAAGTTTCATGTCCTGTAATTTTTTAATGAAATGTTTGTTTTTATGTTTTCATTAAAAATTGTGTTTTATTTTAATATAAAATTTCACAAAAAAATTAAAAAAAAATAGTTTAGCAATGATTAGCACATGCTGACTGCTACCACCAAATTCTTTCAGCATGTGCTAACAAGCTGAAATCTGACGTGGCATAGTTCAGCATGCTTAGCATGCGTTGACTGCTCCCCCCAGCCTTACCATTCTCGAATCTTCGTTCTCCTCTGCTTTTTATTCGCTTATCGATCCTCCTTTTCTGCAACTGCTCGGACACCTGTACTCTTTCGATACTCACTCGAGTCTTCTTCTTAGGTAATTCCTATCTAATTTCTATAGTTTCATGATATTCTAATAGGCAATTATTTTCCGATTACTTGCATTAACGTCTGTCGCCTAGTATTTTCAATCTCCTACTCAAATTAATCACGCATCTAAACTCATATACTGATTTTCAAAATTATGTGTGTTTGTGTGTGTGTTTGGCTTTTAGCTACGGATTGATGTAGATATACCTGAAATGTTTTAACATGCCGATTTAAATGCTCCAAAGGAATTGACATTTGACTTTCGCTTGGAAGGCGATACATGTTGTGGTTCTTTGTTGCTGTTGAGATCCGCCATGGCTTTTTCTAAACCCCATTTTTTCCTCTTGTTTCGATTGGCGTTTCGCCATCCACCGGATCCGTCCCAGCCAGGGATTCATTTTTTTCTTTCTTTTTCTTAAGTTTTACAAAAGTACCCCACCAAATTACAAATCACTTATAATTTTTATCTTTTTATGTAATCCTCAGTTCCATATAAAACGCATTAAATCAATACGTTTGTTTACTAAAAAAAAGTCAATTTATCATTTTATTTAGTCCATATAAAAACACTACATTTGCTTACTCAAAAAATCATTTACCACCTTAAGCAAGCTCCACTATCATTGTTTAAAAAATAATCCTTCGCTCTTTTTATCCTTACTTTTCATGGTAATTTTCTAGATAGTTATTTGTTTGTCCTTCATAGTTCACACAAACATGATCTCTATGTATCAGTTTATGTTGACGACATTATAATCACATGCACCTTTTTCAAGTTTTTTCAAGATTCTTCACTCGTTTACATCCAAGTACGTACTGAAATATCATGTTATATTGAGTTATTTTATTTTTGTTCTAAGTCACCCTTTTTATATGACTTTACCATAGTCGGAAATGCTATCTTCTTAACTTACTACATCAGACTTGGTTTCATGATCGAAACCATTGTCGGGACATGTTTGTTTTTGTTTGGGGATCAAAGTTGTAAGATATGACTTGATGTCATAAAAAGCTTTTTACAAGTATGAGTTCTCAACAATACGAAGTTTTATAAATATTAAACTACTCAAAGTGTATATAAGATGAGGTGTTATACTATTTGATGACAAGTAATAACCAGATATTGTAAGGCACCACTAATACTCTTTATGCAAATAATGTGATGTACTAACATGGAGGTCCAGGGTTCAAACCCTGGCACTAACATAACAAGGACTAATTTAGGAGTAGGATAGATTTGTCGTTCTATAAAAAAAAACTTGAGTAATTTACTTTTAGGGTTACAAATTCTTACAAGGCATCAATCATAGAAAGCATTACGAAATTCATCATCAAATGTCTCAAAAATATTCTAAAATTCCTACCGAAATTTCGGCATGACCTCTGGGCAACTAGATAAAAATTCATATCGACTAAAATTCAATACGAAAGCCCAAAATATGACTCGGATGTACCAAAACATTTTGCAAAGCTACAAAAGGGTATTACTAAACCTTTAAACAATTCTCCCTTAACATTAACAATACTACCTCAATAAGGTGTTGGATTAGGTGTCTAAGCCATGACTAATAATTTGTATTTACCTAATTAATAGAAGCAAAGTCCATTTGGGTTGCCCTCATAGCTGGAGGTTTGGTAGAAAGTTCGGTAGAGAGAAAGGTTGGTTTATTATGGGATTAATAAATCAATAGAAATAAAAGATATGTTTGTTAATATATTAAAGTGATAATATATTAATTAGAAACTATATTGATTGATTAATAATTAATCAGGAATTAATTGGATTAATTTCTGTGGCATTAATTAGATTAATCAGGAAGTCAGGGATTAAAGTCGTACAAATTCAATAGTTGAATTGCGGCACGCGGCGCGCTAATGTAAAGGCCGCGACGCGCGTACGTATAATCCGGAAAATGGCTGACGGCTAGGGTTTCTTGTTTCCCTATAAATAGGGAACCCTAGACCTCATTATAAGTGCTCATTCTATTATTCTCTCTGGAATTTTCGTGACCTTCCTCTGGCTCCCTGGGTGTGATCTCATTTGAGGCAGGACACTTGTGCTGCTTAACTTCAAGATTAAAACTAAAGGTTAGTTTTATGATTTATTTTTTAGTTAAATTTTTGTTTGGCCTTTAGGAATTAGTTACATGTTCAAAGTAAGAAAACATAGATCTTTTCTAGGTTGCATGTGGACTTAGGTTATTTAGTTCATGGTTGCAGAAAACCTTTCAGTGGTATCAGAGAATTTGGTTGTTTTCTTATTGAATGACTGTAATAGTTTTCCTAATTAGGGTTTATTGTTTATAAATCTTTTGGGCCTGATTTCGATTTTGGGGTTTAGGGTTTTTGAAACCCTAGCCCCTCCCCCCTTCTTTTTCGATTTTCCTGGTTAGAGTTTTATGAGGTTTTCTATTTTTGGTAACTTTAATTGGTTAATTAAATGGATAACCTTAAACCCAGTTTATTTGTTTTTCGAAAATTAGGGGTTTAAGATAGGTTTAAATTAATTTGATTAATTTGTGAAACCTATCTACTTTTGAATTTAATTAATTGTTTAATTAAAAGATAATTCAAGATATTTAATTTAATTTTGATTTAATGGTTAAATTTTGAAAATTAAAGGATAAATCCTAAAATATTTTAAAAGGTTTAAAATATCTAGATTTAATTAATTTAATTAATAGTTTAATTAAAAGATAAATTAAATCAAATTAAAGGTTTAATTTAATTTGAAATTTAATAGTTAAATTTCAGGAAATTAAAAGATAAGCCAGGAATATTTTAAAAGATTTAAAATACATCTTATATATATTATTAAAGGTTAATACTATATGTATAAGATAAATTGGTTAGTCAAATCATTAGTAGGCCTCATTCACGAAGTTGGTCTATAAAGTGGCTATAAGGAGACTGCCTATAAAATGGCGGTCTAATGGGTGTTCACTCTCACCCACCGCTCGCCTGATCAGTGGAGGGTCGTTAGCCAAACAGTTTTGATAGGACCGCTTAATCATTAAAAGTATAATGATCAAAGTACTAGAACCCGTACAAGAATTCCCAATCTAGTTACTTTAAAAAAATGTAAATTTGATGCTAACCCATGAAATTGCACATTGCACTTTACGAAACGTTGGTGGAGCGTGTGTGGGTTACCGGCACACCAATGGGGGTTCATAAAGAGTGGCAATGGGTTTCTCGGGTGTTATCATTGTTGATGGAGCGTGTGTGGTTAACCGGCACATCAATTTGAGATGATAATGGACCCCGAGAGTACCAAGCTAATTTGCATGGTTATTCACACCCGGTTTGTGATCCTCGGCATCCCAGTCACAAACGGTGGGGCATATCCGAGATTAAACATGCCATTGAACAGTTCAATGAATCTCACAGATCTAGGAATTTCATAAGACTGAAATTGATAAAAGTTATCTACCTTAATGACCACTGTGTTGTGACTACGGCATCCCTTTTCACAGCATAGTTGGGGTATTTTGGATCCTAGCCTTGTTAAATAATAAATTGGGTAATTATTTAAAAGGATTAATTAAACTAATAAATTCAAATTTTATATATGTCTGAAGAAAGTGTCATTCTCCTCCTTCTCCTCCTTCACCCATTTCTGAGAGCTTCAGAAAGCACCTATTTAGTTTGGTAAGGCTGACTGGCCTGAACTATGTGATATGGTTTTGCAATTAGAGAATAGTTCTTAGTTTTGCTGGCAAACAATATCCGACTGAGTGTCCGCTCCTATACATGACATCACACAGCAGCTTGTGATGAGCATGACTCCTTGACTATTGAGTCCAAGGAAGTTCGTTGCATTATGTTATTGATCATTGACCCCGAGTTCCGCAGGGATTTAGAATTCCTGGGGTCAGATAAGTTAGCACAGCTAGTTGAGGAAAGGTTCCGAGAACTGGTTGATAAAGGGAACGAACTAGGATCTTCAAAGAGCTTGAAGTTGCAAGCTAGAAGGAAGTAGCACCAGTTTGCATGTTCCCAAGTTTGAGGGATACATAGGCGAATAGTATAAAACTGGTTTCCCCTTGTGATCAGGAGTTAAGCATTAGCTCGACTCGCTGATCAGTTCATCCAGATGAACAGGAAGGGTAACCGGATAAGACAATCATGGAAATGCATTCAATGTCGACTCTAAATGAGTCATTCATGGAGAAGCATAGTTCTATTGATTCAGCTGTTTCAGGATTAAGTCCAGTATTAAAGTGCATCAAGAAATGATCCAGATCGTCTGGACCGATTGTTCGATGTTTCAAACTGGGAATCCATAAGGTGGGACACAGTCACAGAAAGATTGGAAAAATGCTCTAAAGCCAAACCGTTTGGCAAACTCAATAATATCTTAAAACTCAGAATACTTGATCCTCATTTCCTTGATACAGGATGTGTTTCTCACATTTTCTCTGTATGCACGGACTCTGTAGGATGCGGGATGTTGTCGCACAGGAGCATATTCATATTGGATATGGAGCTCGTGCATTTTTGGAGTTAAGCTATATATTTGTTATTGTTATTGGTTTATAGATACATTTAACATAGATTCGCATTGTACATTGTTCTGAGGATAATTATGGTTTAATGAAATATTTTTTTAAAAATGGTTGTTTTAATTGTCCTCGAAATGTTGTGTGAATGTGTTGATGACGTAAATGGTAATAACTTGAATGTTGATATATCCAATGGGATTAGATTTGTAAATTGTGTTCTATATGATTGTTAAAGTGAATTTTATGAGAACCACTTCAACCAAAGGTCTAGTTGGACAGGACTTTGGAATCATTTGACTTAGAGTCACATGATGAATTAAGTGCTTAATAAAATTAATTGTGGCAAGAAAGGAATCGCTCAAAGATCCAATGGATAGGATTTTGGAATCAGTTGACTTGGAGTCAGGTGATGATTGCATGTCTTGAACAATATTAACAAAGTCATAAATTTACATGGAGATGTAAAAGACCTTAAGATTTGGGCAACAGACACATAAGTTAATGTGTATTGCTAGAATCCTCGAACAGAACACGATTAGTTATGCTTCAAAATATTTGCCAAATAGTTTGACAAATATGACTTCGCTTATCGGAATAAGTGATTGATTGGAACATTGAAGTGTTCAAGGATTTCAAAGGAAGTAAAAGATCAACAGAACCTGAATGACTACATAGACTGAGAAAATGTTTCACAGTTTATCCTCTTCCAAGAACACTAATGGTTATAATGTGTCTTAGGGAAGATGCTGGAGCATTGATCGAAATAGTTTTGATCCTCGATGTATAAGATACATTTCCGATTAGTATTTCAATGAATTAAATATTCAACCAGTCAGACCGCAAAAACCATATTCCGACCGTATCTTAAGACTAAGGAGGTTATGTCGACACTGTCTGAAATGTAAAGCTGGGATCGTCCCACTAGTACATAGAAAGTCCAGGGTCATGTAGCATTCATCTGAATCACATGACAAGCCTGAAACTGATCAGCGATGTCGTTTCATTGGTCATCCCGGTTATCCTTTGAAAGAAGAGTCCTATTAGAAAGAACTCAAGTTCTAAGGAAACAGTGGGAGTAAGAATAATTCTAAATGAGTTCAGGACTTAGCCAAGTGAAAGAACCTTTAGTCACCACCGGTTATCCTTTGAAAGAAGAGTCCTATTCGCTTGACCAGTAGTTATTGTCACTGTCATAAGGAGTTATGATTTGGGTGATATACCGGGTAGTGGTAAAACACTAAAGATGGTACGGATAAGTAATCTGACTGCTGGAAGCATTGGTGAACCCAGTTGCTGCCAAATAAGAGAACCTTAGCGCGAGACACAGTCTATGTGACAGTTTGATTGATTTTACAACTGGTCTAGGAACCAGTGGGAGTAATTGAATCATCAAAAGAAGGAACATAGAAATGTACCTACAGAACATCTGGTTGATTGAGTCATCACTTGGAGTCAAGTAATTCATTCCGAATGAAGCACTCTCAATAGAAGATGAAATCCGAGAGGATTCTGCGTGGCATAGTGTGAGTCGTTAGTGGAGCGTGTGTGGTTTATCGGCACACTAATAGGGACTCACATAGAGCATGCCACTACAAAAGGTACATGGCCCCGGGATTCGTCCCATGGGCATCTCGCAAGAAAGGATATTCGGATTCTCAAAATAGGCCAAAAGGTTTGGATTTTGTGAATAGCCTGAAAGATTTCCTTTAATATGTTGGAAAGGTTTGGATTTCGGTTTCGCAAAATGTGCCATAAGTTCTGGATTTTGTGAATAGTCCGAAAGAGTCATATAACGATGTCAAAGCCAGTGGGAGTATCTGCTATCATTGTATGTGGGTTACATACTGGTTCTAGGAAACGTCTTTTATCATTACAAAGTGTAATGACTTGGTGTTAAGAAACGGTTCGCTATGAAAGACTTTAAGAGATACAACATACTCAGGTGGTTGTGAACATCTATTAGATAGATCAGAATTCTGCCAATGTGATCTTTATGAGATTCAAGATGCATAACCCAAGGAAAGGAGTTTCTTGTCATTGCAATGTGTAATGAATTGGCATGAAAGAAACAAAGAAGGTGCAGCATACTTACGTAGTTCATAGACATTTATCAGATAGATGAGACTGACAGTATTCACTTAGCCGTTGAGAATATGATCTTGATGGGATTCAAGATGCATAAGAAAGAGTCCCCGAAAGGAAATGGTTTCCGGAAATCATGACACAAGGATTATTGGTAATCTTAGGATTCCGAAAGGGCTTGGAATGAGATTACATCAGGTTCCTCAAGCATCTTGGACAAATCAGAAGTGTTATGAACATATCCTGATGACTTAATGCTTAGAGCATTGTAAGTTGGATTCAGGATATTGCCTGTCTGAGAATACTGAATGGATTTTTGGAACAGATGTGAGAAATCACTGGGAAATGATTAGGGTGATTGATTTGAAAGGGTTTTCAAATCGGTAATTGTTTACACCAGGACGTGGTGCTATAGGACTTCATGGTTAAAGAATTTCGTTGGTGGAGCGCGTGTGGTTCACCGGCACATCATGACACCTCGAAATTGTCTTAGGGTATAGTCGTGTAGACTAAAGACCCGAGAACCATGGGCAGTCACGGTACACATCACCAGAATGGAGTTGTGAGAGAGAATGACAAAATGACAAATTGAGACATCATCGGAAGAATATCCGATAGGATCATCTGCAATAAAGTGTATAAGTGTTAGACACTTGGATACATAGAAAGAGTGAAAAGGTCATAGACACATATATAAAAGGCTTGAATTGAAAGTTTAAAAGAGAATAAGAAACCGATAATAGTTATGATAAATCCGACTTGGTGATTACCTCGTGGAGACTTGGTAATTAGCAGGAGTAGCTGCCAGTCAGATTTTATGTCACTTTTGCATGTTTACTTCATGAATAATTGGATTATTCAAATATCCACAGTCGTTCATACTCTTAGGGAGTAAGTATGAAGGAAGACTGTCATGAATTGGTTTGTAGATTGTCTAAGGAGTTAGACATAGCAATAAGATTGCTGCAACGTTCATGAGTACTTGGAAATGGAGATTTGAGTATTGGATAAACCCGCGCTCAATGGATTGCTTCATGGATTATATCACAAGCAATGTTGAGACGATAATATATTATGGTCTTAAAGTTGAGAGATATGAGTTATAATTTGCAAGGTGGTTGTTCATTGATAGTACGAAAACGCATCGGTAACTCGGTGTTATAAAACGTGCTGTTGTGAGTGATTTGTCGGGTAAAAGATATAACATATTAGTCGAAGCTTATTCGTCCCTTGACCCAGACGGGAAACAGATATATGTTAGCCACTCGATGATTTTGAAGTTGACTGAAGCGCTGGCCAGCCAGGACTGAATTGATTCGTTCAATTAGAAGTCTAAAAGTCATAAGCAAAATCGGAAATCGGGAAACAGTGTGTCAGACAGAGATTGATCTCAATCCATGTCTCATGTCTGAAAATATCTTGTTGGATGGAGGATCATCTGATCACTTATCTATGGACAGACCTGACTAGGTCAGAGTTCGGCAGCAGTTTCTAGGAAGCTACAGTTTGCTGATTAATTAGAGGTTAAATTGGTAATTATAGTCATAGACTTATCCAAGTGGGAGACTGTTGGATTAGGTGTCTAAGCTATGACTAATAATTTGTATTTACCTAATTAATAGAAGCAAAGTCCATTTGGGTTGCCCTCATAGCTGGAGGTTTGGTAGAAAGTTGCGGTAGAGAGAAATGTTGGTTTATTATGGGATTAATAAATCAATAGAAATAAAAGATATGGTTTGTTAATATATTAAAGTGATAATATATTAATTAGAAACTATATTGATTGATTAATAATTAATCAGAAATTAATTGGATTGATTTCTGTGGCATTAATTAGATTAATCAAGAAGTCAGGGATTAAAGTCGTACAAATTCAATAGTTGAATTGCGGCGCGCGGCGCGCAAATGTAAAGGCCGCGACGCGCGTACGAATAATCCGGAAAATGGCTGACGGCTAGGGTTTATTGTTTCCCTATAAATAGGGAACCCTAGACCTCATTATTTAGTGCTCATTCTATTATTCTCTCTGTAATTTTCGTGACCTTCCTCTGGCTCCCTGGGTGTGATCTCATTTGAGGCAGGACACTTGTGCTGCTTAGCTTCAAGATTAAAACTAAAGGTTAGTTTTCTGATTTATTTTTTAGTTAAATTTTTGTTTGGCCTTTAGGAATTAGTTACATGTTCAAAGTAAGAAAACATAGATCTTTTCTAGGTTGCATGTGGACTTAGGTTATTTAGTTCATAGTTGCAGAAAACCTTTCATAAGGGAGGTCACTACCATCTATTAATCAACTCTATCTATGAAGTCCCACATTACTTTTATACCCTTCGTACTTATATCCAATGTCAGACCATCTGTTCCTGAGACACATAACAATGAAAACAAATATACCTAACATAAACTTGTCTTGCGAGATACATGGATTTTGACACATTTAGATACCGATTTAAAACATTTCTCCCACAGTAAGATGATGTCTTCAATTTTCTCAACTTCATAATCCATTTAATCTATAATGCAAAAAAGAGCTTAAAATGAATTAAAGTTTATAATTCAAACAATTCCAGATGGCATCCAATTACCACAGAAGTCTTGTTGCCTACCCAAACATAAAATAGATGTTCTTCTATTTTATTAACAAAATATACATATTATACGATATAGAAGGCTTTATTCATTCCACAATAGGAATGGGGGACAATTTACAAGACTTTTAGGAACTTAACACCGGTGTAAGTTGACAGGAACATCTTATTTTTATTTGTGCAATTACTCAAACACGAATACCCATAAAAAGGACTTTTGAAAGATTAAGAACTAATAAGAATTGAATCACAATAAGTTCGTATTACCAAGATAAACTAGTAAATAAAATAAAACCAATAAAATAAGCCAACTTGTCAATAACACCAATGACCATGATTTTGAGGCTATTGTACACTCATGCAGAGAAATGCACCTAAGAATGCATGGTTGATATATACTACTAACAAAATGAAAAATCAAGGAAGTGAATATGTATAAGTATAACTTACTAATAAGCTGGATGAATTGAGTAAATGTTATTATCTATATCTAATAACCAAATCAAGAATATACCTTTCATCAATATGCAATCAACACATTTCTTTACGCAAACAAAGTAGCCTAGCCAAAGATGTATAATTACCAAGCAAAGAGATGCAATCAAGTAAATGTTTATGAATTGTCTACATCAATAACAAAATCTTGGAAAATATATTTCATCAATATGTAATCATAATATTTCATTTCACACACAGAGTAACTTAGCAAAGTAGATATACCCACCTGATGGTTTGATGTGATATAGAGTATCTTTCAATTAGTGATGTCTCCCCAATGCGTAGAAACGGTTGCAAGGGAATCATGCACTCTTGGTTTTGATATTTTCTTTTCTAGTTTCTAGGGATTTTTTTCCAACTCTTTAGAGTAATGTTCTTTATTCTCCTTATATATTCTCTCTCACATACATGTCTTTACAACGACTGATGAAATTGAGTATATACATAGTGAGGGTGAGTGGACTTTACGTGCAGAGGAAGTAAGTTATGAGAATTTGTTATTATAGTATTATTATTGTAACTTATCAAAATGTGTGTTTACTTTTGTTTTGTTACCTTAGATTCCAGAAGAAGAGAATGACATGGGACCCCGGGATCGGCGTATTCATGTATACCATTTCACTATACAAGATGGACACAACCCAAGGATACGTAGATTGTAGGTGGACAACTTTGGGGAGCCTTTCTTTTTGGTAGTTGGTCAAAATGAAACTTTAGCTTCTGTTAAAGTCTGCATTCAACACAACTAAGCAGTCAATCTCGCGCTATAGCGGTTCACGGAGTATAACAAAATACCGGTTGATAATAGCGTTTGGATTTCTCGTTGCCGCAATTAGCTCCGAGATTTTCTGATATTTGACGCTATTTAGGACCGCTATTTGGACCAGGTAATTATTTTTTCGGAATTCCTGAAAAATATTGGGTTGTTGACCGTGATGTGTTGAGGTCGTTGTTTTGTGTATATTTCTCAATATTGGATATGATTCGTTGTATGGGATATGATTCTGATTAACAAGGAATTCAAGTGTTACTTAGGAATATAGGAGTATAGATATTAATTCTATGTAATATAAAAACTCATTATACAACAGCTATATCACCGCTATTTCAAATAGCGACCGGTGACCTCTATTTGATTTTGGACCACGATAACTGCATAGCAGCACAAGTTAGAGGTCCCATGTGGGGAATTTTCCAAGGTACTTGTTTTCCTAGATGTTGGTTACTTAGGTTTCATCAACATAATGACATCTGACTTGGGCCTTGTTTTTTATGAGTGGAAGTTTCCATCTGTATATGAAGGAGGTCCCAAGTATCTGCTAGATTCATGTATTGTATCTTGCCTTTTTCTGGTTTGTAGTTCCACTAATTGACATTTTTTTTTTATTTCTAATACTATCATCATCAACTAATTGATATTTTTTATCTGGTCCTTTGTAGAAAGAAAGAAATAGGGTTTGGGATAATCAGTATCTTGGGTTGGAACACACCTAGTGCAACAACCTCACTACTTAAAATAGTCTTCTCCTTTTCTTTGTTAGATGTGTAAAATGGTTGATGCTTCATTATTTTTGTTATTTGTACTCCCTGTCACTTTGTTTATTTGTATCTGACTGGAAACCAACAAAACAGAATCAAAGTGTGCTTTGTTTCTAAAAGACTTGACATTTCCCTTTTCTTTTGATAATTCTTTTTACTCTTTTTACTTCTATATTAGACCTTTAACCATTAACTGGTTGTTCTAGAATCAAGAGACCAATGTTTAATTAATAGTTGTGATGCAATGTGTGAAACAACATATGCTCCAATCAGATTATGAAACAATATCGTATAACAGGAGCCGATGATATGACTAAATGGTAAAAAACAAACATTGCTTCATACAATGCTTCTTGGGTTCTATAACGGGAACAAAATTAACATATAAGCGGAAGTTGGTCATGGCTTGTGACTTTGTCCCCACATCGGAGTGGAATGTCCTAATTACTTATTTAATGGGATGGTTGTGCAATATTTAATATTCCTTGGTAATATAGGCTCACCAATATTACCCGATGTTCTCACAAACTCCAAAAACAAGACTCATTTTGATTATGCTAAAGTTGTTTCTAGATAAAATGTGTGAGTGCTCATTGTTGTCACAAAATAAAGGTTCTTAAAATCAGCCCTCCTCATTAGATTGAATAATAAGAGTTTTAACCATATATTTGCATTGGATTCAACAATGGCAACCGGTGTATTGGAGGTTGGTTTGCCAGTAATCTCTATGACAATTTTGTATCAAGGAGGTTGAAATATCATCATCTTCTTCAAATTTCACAACACAAACTTCAATCGTTAGCCTTATATTATTAAACACTCTAAAGTATCAGATTTTGGTGAATTTTCCCAATTAACCCCTTAGATTAAGGATAAAGCAATTGCACCCCAAAAAACATGAAAGTAGCCTATGTTTAGCTTCTAGAATAGTTTTATTGTTCCTTTCAACAACACCATTTTGCACAAGAGTTTTGGAATTTAGAAGTTTTGCTCAATACCTTTTTCATCATAGTAAAGCTAGATTTTTTAAAGTGATTAACCATTGTGATGCTTTTAACTAGTACCCCATAACATTTTTAAACATGTATTTTCATGCATAGATAAAACTCATTCTTAAATCGCAGAACCATTGAACATAATAACGTAAAAACAAGAAATTTCAAATTGAACCAAACACATGACAAAGACGAGATATGTAAATGGTTGTTTTACATATGCAAACTTAAACCCCTACGCACAAAAACTTTCCATCCTTTGTCTTACAATTAATCAGTCATTTAATATTTTTTAATGTTATAGCGAAATATTATACAACTGTTTCATTATCAATTATGTTTTGGCAAAGGATTCAATTTCTTGTTTATCTCTTCAAGTTTCTTCATCCTCACCATTTCACTTTCACTAATAAGCTGCAAAATTTAGTATAAAACATATATTGTTAATCAGGGACATAATTATATCATGAAATATATGTACTTGATCATTGTCGATAAAATTAAAGAATTATTTATACTAACTTAAAATATAAAAATAAAGTAAAATCACCTCCATTAATCTGGTAACTAATTGAGCTTTCTCCTTGTTTTTCTCATTGAATGCCTCAACTGCTTCTTTATATTCTTTTTCCTGCAAATTACTTACATCTTATTTCACTGAATAACATCAGAAAAATGAAAACAAAAGCACTTAATTCTCATAGCTGGTTGCAAATTTTCGGTAGTTGAATAACAAGATTGAAATGATTTTAGATCAAGTTGGAGTAATTTTAGTATTAGGTCCTGTATGAAGTTTTATTAATACTTAACGCGATATATATGAAGTTTTATTTAATACAATGATAATCTAACTTTTCAATCAATCTATTTAGAAGGTAGTATCTATTAAGAATATACTTTAAACATCTTCGGATCCATTTGGCATGTATATCAGTGATTCGGTTTTATTTAGTGCTTGCTAAAGCTAATCAAGTCCAACTATAAAAACTGGTTTACCTAAACAACATTATTTATTCAAGTGCAGATTTTTAGAAAGTACGGTTTATCTTTTTGGGAATTGATTTGTACACAACAATGAGATTTTTTTTTTTTTTTTTTATAACCTTCTAAAGTATAAATTGTTGTCTACTTTTTTTTTTTAATCTTGAAATCATCAAAGTTGGGTATTTTTTTTTTGCCTTTTTTGCATAAATAAGTTACGATTGACGTTAACGCATTCATGTTGGAACTTAATATTTGGAATTCAACATTTGAGTTTCGTATGTAATAATAATGTAACTTTACAATAGCCTTCCATGTAATTGCTATTTTTTATTTATTTTAGTAGTTATTTTAATTTTTTTTTCTCTGAAAAGGTAAATAACTAATAATTAAAAGGAAGTAAAATAATTATAACGTCTCACCTTTTTAAGACAATTTTGACCCAACGACTTTAGTTCTTTATTGACCAAGTCAACCTTCTTTCTTACGTTGGCCCCCTCCTTCCAGCTTGGATCGTCTAGGGCTTCAAGGTCCTACCATCGGAATTTTCATATTTATTCCAAATTATAATTATAATTACAATATTAATCTTATTAAAAATTCAGAAATTAAAATAAAAAAAAATATGAATCGATAGCTGTACGACTAAACTTGTTCAAATGATTAGAAGTTGCTTAGAATAATATTCTATATTCCAATTCTATTATATCATCGAATGAACGTAAATGGAGTAACACTTAACTAGCTATGGGGTTTTCAAAAAAATTTACATGTTGCTTAAAAAAAATTACTAAATAGTGACTGAAGAAATGTTCAAATCTCACCATCTTGGAACACAGGCATGATAAGACTAATATTCAACACATACTATTTTCATGATCTCACATTCTACAACTATTAGCGTATCCACATCAGTTTGACACGATCTTGTATATAACCTCTTTTCATAAGAACTTCTTTTAAGAGTAAATCAAAAACTCCACATATATATATATTACAATTACAAATTATGACATGGAAAAGATTTACTTACATTCCGAATCTCGGCCAATTTTTTGGTTTCTTGTTCAACGCGACTTAACTGAGCCTGAACTTTCTCCTTGACCTCCATCTTCTTCTTTGTGATTTCTTCTTCTTTAGCCCGAAAAGCAAACAAGGCTGATTTGGATAGCTCATCGTCACAGTCAGCCAAGGGGTTTTCCTGACTTGCCCTTAGTCCCAAGCTCTTCATTCGAATCATCTTTTGGGATGATTGTTGTTGATCCAACTGTGTAGGTATGCATGCCATATTTTCAACAATGGACACCCTTTTCTTGATAGAGATATGGCTCTCTTTTGCTTGTCTCAGAGATGCTCAATCTATGTTGGGTTTAAAAAAGGCCACCAATTGTAGTAATAGACTGACTTTCTTTACAACAAACATGAGGTGGAAAGCCCAAAATGTCTAACTAATACGATTATTATAAAGGAAAGGGAGAGACCAAATCATTGTTATTAATCTTTTTATTTGTTAATGAATACATGGGGACAATATGTCACTATAATTTTGTAATCTGATAGTTCGAAAATTAAAAGGTTACAAATTTATAGAACGATTGTAACATTTCGATATCAAAGTTACATGGTAATAATCCAAAGACCTGTTGATTAATTTAAAACTATGGTTAAAGTTATTAATAACTAACAATTTAAGGCTCATAAGGTATTTGAAGTTTCATTTTTTTATGTCAAATAAGTTTTACAATATAAACTTTCCAACTTATGTACTGTTTCTTTTTTTACTTAATAGACTTAATGCATAACAAATTTAATTAATACAATTATATATAGGCGTTTCTTTTTTACTTAATGTCAACAAAATATCCTAATGAGTTAAGTTATGAAAATGGTGTTCTTAACATTAAGCGGTAATTTCATATTTATTTTTCCAAAATTACCCTCACTTTTCGTAAATAAAGGATAACTTTTTCTTTATTTTTTTAAATCAATAATATGGGAACAATAAAAAAAACTAGATACGAAAATGAATTAATGTTAAATGACTCTTCACTTAAAAATTAATACAACAAAATTCTTCTATGTATGATTAACGTGTTTTTCTTTCTCTAATTATGATAATCATTGTATTTATTTATGACATTTTTGTAAAACAATTTTTAAAACAATACATTTTTAATATTTTTAATTGGTTGGAATTTAAACTCATGTTAAAGTTATGTTTTAATTAAGTTACCAATCATTTGATATCTTAGATTATTTAATTTTTTTTAAAAAAAAATTAATGTGATAATGTACAGTTTCAATTTATAACGGTTATTAAATAAATGTTAATGTGTTTTTTTTGTCAATTTTCAATAAGAGGATAAATTAATCATTTATTTAAATTCAGGCAGTGTATTCAGTTCAAAAAAGAAACAATATTTATATCAGCAACACTTTATCAATTCAGATATCGTTATATATTCAATACACGTTATCAATTCAAGACTTAATAAGAATAAAAATAAACATGGTCTTAAAGTGCTTCTCACACTTATACCAATATACCGGAGGTTGTTACATCGTTCTATAATAAAATTTGGTATAACTTTTATTAGCCAAAAGTAGTACGGACTTTATTTTTCTAAATTCAAATCCAATATTCCTCACAAAATACAAGATTGGCGTGAATTCTAAATAATCATGTATAAAAAAATGGTAAATTTTATCATCGTGTAAATTACCATGCAAGTTTGGTTAGGTTTGTTTATATGATTAGTTACTATTCAGCTAATGTAGACACGTCGAGTTTGAGTTATTATAATGCATCAATGATAGGCAATTAAGATTTCAGTCTTAACATGCTTTTCTTGTTATTAAAAGAAGGGTTAATTACGAAAAAAGTACTATATTTTGTTAAAAGTTCGGTTTAACCATCAATTTTCAAAAGATTTGGAAAAAATCATCAATTTTTGTAAAAAGTTTCATTGAAGCCATTATTACCGGTTCTTTCGGTCATAATGGTTGGGCTAAAAATTTTTCTAAAAATTGGTGGTTTATTAGAACAAATGAAAAATTGATGGTTTAAGCATAAAAAGTAATAAAATATAGTATTTTTCCGTAATTATATAAATTAAAGTGTAAACATTATCTAGGCCTAATTACGAAAAAAAACACTATATTTTGCAAAAAATTTGGTTTAACCACCAATTTTTAAGATTCGGAAAAACCACCATTTTTTATAAAATGTTTCATCGAAGCCACTGTTACCGGCTTCTTCAGGCCATAGTGGTCAGATTGAAATTTTTTCTAAAAATTGGTGATTTTATTAGAACAAATAAAAAATTGATAGTTAAACTAGAAAAAGTACAAAAATATAGTGCTTTTTTCGTAATTTGTCATTAAAAGAAACAAGTTTCAAAACATACTATCATTTACCCACCGAAGCTTTTGTGATCTATGTTACGTCAATATTGTTTATCTTTATCAATCAGTTTAAAATGTTTCTAATGCTATAATTTTAACTATCTAAAAGATATACATGTCATCGTTTTGAATTTGCGATGTTATAAAATGGCTCGATTTATCTTTATTCTCATAATAGGTAATAATCCTTACCTATTTTCTAAATACATGAAGAAAATATGGTTTGCATAAAGGAGCATGGTCAAATTTTCTTTTATATAAAAGAAGGACGTGATTCCATGTGGGGGTGTAATTAAGCTTTTTTCAAAACTAGAATTTGGTCGATGTCTTTGTCACTTTGAGAATATATACTCAAATAGTGGGAATTTGATCGATGTCTTTGTCACTTGGAGAATTTGGTCGAAGTTTTTGAAAATATGGGATTGCATAAAGGAGCATGGTCAATTTTTCTTGTAAATAAAACAAAGACGTGTTTCGATGTGGGGGTGTAATGAAGCTTTTTTTTTCAAATAGTGGAATATGGTCGATGTCTTTGTCACTTTAAGAATATATATTCAAAAAATATAGCCGGGTAATGATATGTCATTTGTACATTCAAATACATCATTATAAAGTGATCATGCCAATACGATCATGTTTCAATCTTCTATCACAAAGTAACTATTAGGAGTGAGTATAGTGGGTACCCGTTCTAATAGTTTATGGCCCGAAATTGAACTGGAACTAATGATTCTTAGAATGTTGGAATCGGAACCAGAACCAGTTACAACGCTTCCTTAGATTCTTGAACCGCTCCCGGAACCACCTGAACCTGTTCCGATACTGGTTGCCTGTTTCTAAATTTATAAAAATATTGGTTATTCTATAATTGTAGCTTATAATTGAGTGATTAGTTCTTATTGGAAGACGTCTTTAGCACAAATAGGTGGCGTATAATTACATGTTTTTATTAGGCATTCATGCTTCTGATTAATCATTACTCGTTGATATGTCTAAGCAATTGGTCTTCCCTTATATTATTTTTAACTTTAGTGAAAGCGGTATTGGGAAGTCTTCCTTTATATTATTTTTCGTTGTTTTTTTTGGGTAAAGAGGACGGTACCTCTGGCAAATTTTATTAATAAAAAGAATAAATACAATTTGAGGCTGGGGACTCCCCACCTAAGAAAAAACAGAAAATTCATTGGGACAGGCCCCAAAGGACAACAAGGCTAAACTAGGAACCATAACATGAATTGGAACTAGAAAACATAACAGGAACATAAAGGAGAACAACCTGCAAAAGAAAACAAACCATACAAGTAGAGAAATATATAGTAGAAAAATCTCAACCTTGTGGGAGGGTCCATATCCTTTTAGCCAAATTAACATTTTGTGAAGGTCTCATAGATAGACTCACCAGTCTACAGCGGACATCATCCATAACAGTATTCACGACTGCATGATAAGATCTTCTATTATTTTTGAAAATCCGGAAATTTCTTTCCTGCCAAATGTGGTAAACAGCTCCAGCAAGCACAAGTCTTCGAATGATTGACCAAATGGACTTACTCTTAGAAATGGGCTTGAGAAGGTTAATGATATCGAACCAGCTATTAGTGGAGAAGGAGAGATTCATGACATGTTGAAGGTCATGCCAAACCATAGAAGGGAAAGAACATTCAAAGAAGAGATGGGGGAGGGAATCAGAACAATCTCCGCAGAAGGCACAATTGAGATTGGAGTTAGGCTCCCAGATTTTGATTTTATCATGAGTT
Source organism: Cichorium intybus (assembly GCA_023525715.1). Lineage (NCBI taxonomy): Eukaryota > Viridiplantae > Streptophyta > Magnoliopsida > Asterales > Asteraceae > Cichorium > Cichorium intybus. Next base: position 23,818,374 of record CM042014.1, read on the forward strand.
TTTAGACGATTTTTAAGAGCAACCCAGAGAATGAAAGCATGTCTGGGAATATTCTGGGAAAACCAAACAAGATGATACCAATTGACAGGCTGATCATAGGGGCGTATAGACTGCCAAACCGAACGGACCGTAAAAGGAGAGAGTTTACCGTCCCTAGATCTCCAGAGGAGTTTATCATGAACGGACGGGGATAGAGAAGGGGGTTATGAGAAAGAAGATTAGTATTAGAGTCCCTCCAGCATTGAGGGCGAACCCAAGATCCGTTGAGGACAAGGTCAGAAACCTTAGAATCACGAGTGAAACCCGCGATATGGATGTCACGGGCAGACAAGAACTGAGAGAGGGGACCAGCAGGATGCCGAGCAACCATCACCAATATGGGTAACAATATACTCCCTTATCTTACCCCGCATATCGAGGATGTTACGCCAGGCAGAGCCGTTGTAAGAACCCGCGAAAATGTGTAATAAAAATGTAAAATAATCGGGTGAAATAGTAAAATTTTGGAATAAGGGCAAATTGGTCTTTTTGCCATGTCTTGGACCTTGGTGTAAAATAAGTTGTGTGATGGGATAATTATGTGAAATAATGAAGTTTTATATAATAAAAACTTGTTTTGGGAGTTAAAATGGAAGAGTTGAAATTGGAGGGTTGGAAATGAAAATTTGGAACATAATTGGGATTTATCTTCATAATTCCCAGAAGGTGGTAGAAAGAACGGGAGAGAGCTAGAGAGTATAGTGAGGTCACGATTTCTGGAGCATTCACAAAGGAAGGAGGTGATCAATTTGAGTCTTGGTGAAGGATTGAAGAGTTCCAAAGCCAATTGAGGTAAGTTTTGTGATATGAACTCATATATTCAAGTTGTGGTGGTTAGTTTCTAAACTGAAAATTCAATAAGAAGTTAATATAATGAGTTCATATGTGCTATCTAGCTTAATTTGACACAAGAAATGGATTCCTAACCATAAATTGTGGTTAAAGGCATGGAATTGGGTTTGAGCTCAAGAACCCTAGAAATGGGTTTGTGAGACTAAAACTGATTCCTAATGTTTTGTTAAGTTCTAAGGATCATTTAGGATGCATTAAGATATTCCTAAGTGATTAATTTCAAAAATTTGCATTTTTGGTGCAAAATTGTAAAAAACGGGTTTGTTATGAAATTGTTGAGAAATTACAATTTCTACAAGCTAAAACTTGATAAAAACTGAAGGTTTATGTCTTGGAATGATCCCATAATAATTAAGTCATGAATTAAGAACTTAATAGGGTGAATAGTGCAGCTGCAGCTGCAGAACTTAATAGGGTGGAATGATCCCATAATAATTAAGTCATGGTTTAAGCGAATTAGGTTGGGTAACCATCCTAGGCTTAAACTAGTGGATTAATAGTAAGTACAGTAGTAGTACTAGGTACTAACTAACGGGGTAGAATCGATAATTTATAATGTTGGAATCCATAGAAACCGATGAATCAGGGGATCTTGTGATAACACCAGAGCCAAGATATATAGGTGGTTAAAATAATATTGGGCCCGTATTATGGTAACCACAGGATATGCTTTGGAAATGGTGAAGTCACGAGGGAACCTGAGGGATTTGGTTGTGGAAATCAGTAAAGAGATAACTGGGAATACTAGTTACATAGAAAGATTGCATGCTACAGTTTTCGTATATATATTGATAAATATAGTTATGTGGAATAATAAACGTAAATCTTATTCATTTTATATAGTAAATGGAGAGCGGTGATCAGAACCTTTTGAGTGAATGACGGGCAGCAAGTCATACCCCGTCCCATGAAGATAACCCTGTCGACGATGCGGTTAACATGGGTCCTAACCCAAATCCAATACCGCAACCTCCACCTGTGACTTTGGAGGCTATTCAAAACCTTATTAGCAATCTAAAGACGGAAATGAGGGAAGATATACGACAAATGTTGAACACACGGCTGGGGGACCCACATCCTAATCCTTCAGCAGATGATTGCTTCTTGGAGACCCACTAACGGATATTCGGTTACAGAGGAAGATAGTGTGGGGACAGAAGACAAGAAGAGATATTCTTTCAAAACTTTCCTGACATGTAAACCAACGGAATACTATGGTAGCTATGAGCCTAAAGTCACGATGCGGTGGATACGGGAGACAGAGCAAGTACTGGAGGTCAGCAAGTGTCATGAGAAAGATAAAGTTTATTATGCCTCACGAATGTTAAAAGACGATGCGTTAGTTTGGTGGAATACCCTGTACGAACTGGTTGGAAAGGATGTAATTTATAAATGGTCGTGGACCGAATTCACCACTCGCTTGAAGAATAAATATTGTCCCCTTCGGGACATAGAAAAACTTGAAGACGAATTCCTTACTCTAAAGAAGGGTAGTTTGACTGTTGCCGAGTATACTAAAAAGTTTAGTGATATGCTATCGTTTGTGGGAAACATTTACACTACGGAGCGGGCATGGATCAACCGTTATGTAAAAGGCCTACCTTGGGAGTATGAATTGGAAGTAAAACGGGCGGTAACAATGGATGCGGCGTTTGAGGCAGCAAGAAATGTTGAAGATGTGTGGAAACGAAGAACAATGGAGAGGCAAGTTTCTGGGGATAAACGTAAATTCAGTGGCGGGAGTAGTAGCTGGAATAAGAAGGGGAAGTCGGTAGTGATGTCGAGCAAACAGGGCAGTCGGAAGATGTGTGATAAGTGCGGGAAAGAGCATACGGGTGAATGTAAGATGGGAAGTACAGCCTGCTTTAACTGTGGAAGAACGGGTCACAAGGCGAGGGAATGTACCTATCCGAAGCTCAGCGAAGTCGAGTGTTTTTCATGTCACGAAAAGGGGCATTATAGTTTCAACTGTCCGAAGAAGAGTGGCGAGACAATGGTATCAACTGCGCCGAAAAAGACGGAGCCCCAAAAAGTGAAGACTCGCGCCTTCCAACTCACCCGAGAAGAAGCAAAGGAGACACAAGACGTGGTCTCAGGTACTCTACTAATTAACCAGATGCCTGCCTACGTATTATTTGATTCTGGTGCTACGTGTTCGTTTGTGTCCCATGATTTTGGTCTAAAATTCAATATACCGCTAGAACCATTAGATCATGTATGTGAGGTAGAATTGGCGAGTGGTAAGAAGGTGGAGATAAAACATGTGTACCGTGGCTGCGAACTCAGTATAGATGATCAGAAATTTTCGTTGAACCTTCTTCCGATTGGAGTGAAGACTTTTGATGTTGTCATTGGTATGGATTGGCTTGGAGCCAATGATGCCAAAATCGCGTGTGGGAAAAAGATAGTGTCGGTGAAAATTCCAAATGGTAGCAAGGTGTATGTGTATGGTGAAAAACCCAAGAGGATGTCCAATTTGATTAGCGCAGCAAAGGTCAGGAGATGTTTGATGAAGGGATGTTTATCCTATGTGGCGTATGTAATGATGGAAGATAAAGTAAAAACGACGGTACATGACATTGACGTGGTGAAAGAATACCCTGAAGTGTTTCTAGATGATTTACCTGGTTTGCCACCAGAGAGACAAGTTGAATTCCGAATTGATCTTGTACCTGGAGCTTCTCCTATCGCTCGTGCTCCATACCGATTGGCCCCGACCGAAATGCGGGAGTTGATGTCCCAATTACAGGAATTGCTTGATAAAGGCTTCATACGCCCCAGTGTGTCTCCTTGGGGTGCACCGGTGCTGTTTGTCAAAAAGAATGATGGCACGATGCGAATGTGCATTGACTACCGCGAGCTCAATAAAATTACCATCAAGAATCGTTACCCGCTACCACGAATAGACGATCTGTTTGATCAGTTGCAAGGCGCTGACTATTTCTCAAAGATTGACCTCCGGTCTGGTTATCATCAGGTGCGCGTAAGAAACGAAGATATTGAGAAGACTGCTTTCCGCACTCGCTACGGGCATTATGAATTCCTGGTCATGCCTTTTGGTTTAACTAATGCCCCGACAATCTTCATGGATTTAATGAATAGGGTGTGCAAGCCGTTTCTTGATAAGTTTGTTATTGTCTTTATTGATGACATTCTTATCTACTCGAAGAATGCAGAAGACCACAAGAATCATCTGAGGACGGTGCTGGAAGTTTTAAAGAAAGAGAAGTTATACGCAAAAATTTCGAAGTGTGAATTCTGGTTGAGGGAAGTGCAATTCCTTGGACACGTTGTCTCAATCCAAGGCATTAAAGTGGATCCAGTAAAGGTGGAAGCGGTGATGAAATGGGAAAGACCAAAGACCCTGACAGAAGTGAGAAGTTTTCTTGGACTCGCCGGGTATTACCGACGATTCATCCAAGATTTTTCACGAATTGCAGTACCTCTTACGAAGTTAACAAGAAAAGGGGTAAAATTTGAATGGAGGGCGGAACAAGAGAAGGCGTTCGAAACATTGAAGGAGAAATTATGTGATGCGCCAGTTCTTACCCTGCCGGAGGGAACTGAAGACTTCGTGGTGTACAGTGATGCCTCGAACAGAGGATTGGGTTGTGTACTAATGCAGCGAGGGAAAGTGATAGCGTACGCTTCTCGCCAATTGAAAGAACCAGAAACAAGATATGCAACACACGATTTGGAGCTGGCAGCAATTGTGTTTGCATTAAAAATCTGGAGACATTATCTATATGGAACAAAGTGCACCTTATACACGGATCATAAAAGCCTGCAATATGTATTCTCACAGAAGGAACTTAATATGAGGCAAAGTAGGTGGCTGGAGCTAATAAATGACTATGATTGTGAAATTGCCTACCACCCCGGGAAAGCAAATGTGGTAGCAGATGCTTTAAGCAGAAAGTTTCACGAAAAGAAAAGTCAAGAGCGTTTGATGCGGATAGAATTGAAATCAATCCTGATAGAAAGAATTAAAGACGCGCAAAAGCAGGTATTGGAAAGGGGTGACTTAAAGAAGGAAAAGCTGGGAAAGGATTTGGTGTTTGGAGAAAATACCCAATGATTGAAGACAGTCAGAAATCGCGTATGGGTACCAAAAGCTGGTGGAATTAGAAAATTGATTCTAGAAGAATCCCATAAATCCAAGTATTCCATTCATCCAGGAAGTACGAAAACTTATCGGGATCTTAGAGAACAGTATTGGTGGCCGGGAATGAAGAAAAGAATAGTCAAGTATATCTCCAAATGTGCAACTTGTGCACAGGTGAAGGCGGAACACCAAGCCCCGTATGGGAACACTCAACCTCTGCAAATTCCAGCGGGAAAATGGGAAGACATAACCATGGATTTCATAGTTGGGTTGCCAAGAACTAGAAGGGGTCATAATAGTATATGGGTCATTGTTGACCGTTTGACCAAGAGTGCAATGTTTTTAGCAATTAACGAAAATACACAGTTGGAGACATTAGCACAGATATACAAGGATGAAGTTATAAGACTTCATGGAGCTCCCTTGTCAATCGTGTCTGATAGAGACCCACGATTTACCTCAAAATTATGGGAGGCACTACAGGAACGAATGGGGACAAAAATCAAAATGAGTACAGCTTATCATCCCCAAACTGACGGGCAAAGTGAACGAACCATTCAGACTGTAGAAGATATGCTACGAGCGTGTGCCCTGGATTTTGGTGGGAATTGGGACGAACACTTGCCATTAGTAGAGTTTTCTTATAACAACAGTTATCATTCTAGTATTGGAATGCCACCATTTAAAGCTCTATATGGCAGAAAGTGTAGAACCCCTTTGTGTTGGTTGGAAGTAGGGGAGACTAAAATAACTGGGCCAGAAATTGTAAGGATAACAAACGAAAAGATCAAAATAGTTCAAGCTAATATGAAAGCTGCTCAAGATAGGCAAAAGAGTTATGCAGACTTGAAGAATAGACCTTACGACTTAAAAGAATGTGATCTGGTAATGCTCAAAGTGTCACCGTGAAAAGGTGTGGTAAGATTTGGTAAGAGGGGTAAACTGAGTCCAATATACATTGGACCTTTCAAAATCTTAAAGAGAATTGGCGAACAAGCTTTCAAGTTAGAGTTACCACGTGAACTGAGTGGTATACATGATACGTTCCATGTGTGTTATTTGAAAAAGTACTTTGGAAAGAGTGAACTTGTTATCCCGTTGGAAGATTTAAAAGTGGAGACCGCTGATAGAAGAACCAGAAGCAATGTTGGAAGTGAGAACCAAGAAGTTGAGAAACAAAGAAATTGACTTAGTTTTAGTCAAATGGAACCACACATCGGGTTCAGATTTGACTTGGGAAACTTTGAAAGACATGAAGAAAAGATACCCGAATTTTACGAATTACGAGAAGATTCCGAGGACGGAATCCTCTTAAGGGGGAGAGGTTGTAAGAACCCGCGAAAATGTGTAATAAAAATGTAAAATAATCGGGTGAAATAGTAAAATTTTGGAATAAGGGCAAATTGGTCTTTTTGCCATGTCTTGGACCTTGGTGAAAAATAAGTTGTGTGATGGGATAATTATGTGAAATAATGAAGTTTTATATAATAAAAACTTGTTTTGGGAGTTAAAATGGAAGAGTTGAAATTGGAGGGTTGGAAATGAAAATTTGGAACATAATTGGGATTTATCTTCATAATTCCCAGAAGGTGGTAGAAAGAACGGGAGAGAGCTAGAGAGTATAGTGAGGTCACGATTTCTGGAGCATTCACGAAGGAAGGAGGTGATCAATTTGAGTCTTGGTGAAGGATTGAAGAGTTCCAAAGCCAATTGAGGTAAGTTTTGTGATATGAACTCATATATTCAAGTTGTGGTGGTTAGTTTCTAAACTGAAAATTCAATAAGAAGTTAATATAACGAGTTCATATGTGCTATCTAGCTTAATTTGACACAAGAAATGGATTTCTAACCATAAATTGTGGTTGAAGGCATGGAATTAGGTTTGAGCTCAAGAACCCTAGAAATGGGTTTGTGAGACTAAAACTGATTCCTAATGTTTTGTTAGGTTCTAAGGATCATTTAGGATGCATTAAGACATTCCTAAGTGATTAATTTCAAAAATTTGCATTTTTGGTGCAAAATTGTAAAAAACGGGTTTGTTATGAAATTGTTGAGAAATTACAATTTCTACAAGCTAAAACTTGATAAAAACTGAAGGTTTATGTCTTGGAATGATCCCATAATAATTAAGTCATGAATTAAGAACTTAATAGGGTGAATAGTGCAGCTGCAGATTGAAAAATCGTCAAAAATGGCAACACACTCAGGGATCGCGACCCGACCTCTATGGATCGCGACCCGATGTCGCGCCTGGACCAAAACTGCAGAAATGCAGTGAGCATTTTGCCAAACCAACTTCAATTTTGAAAGTGGGGTTAGACTTGTCCGTTTAACCTCAAATTTTAAACATAGATCTAATATGACATAAGACTTCATAGGAAATTTTCAGATTCGTAATCCGACCTTGCGGAAAAATCACTGTAGCGGCAGTGACCAAAATTGTAAGTTTATGTTAAAACTTGATTTTTGGAGTTTGGGCTAGACTTGTCCAATGAACTCCAAATTTGAAACACAAGTCTATTATAGTGTGAGACTTCATGGAAAACTGTCTGAACCGAAATACGACCTCCCGAGGGCACTGTAGTAAAGTACGCGTATTTCGGAAAAAATTTACAAACTTCCTTATAATGAGAGTTTTAGTCTAATTATAACCCGTATTTGCGTAGTATGGCACTCTTGTGTTGTAAAGTTAGTTGTTATATATAAATTGAATATAAACGTATATTTTGTAAATAATAGGTGGTGGTTCAAATACGGTGAACCGAGCGAAGGAAAAAGAAGTGCAAAGGACTAACTGATTCCTAGGTGACTCGAGGTGAGTGTTATGTGGATTTTCGGGTACATAGCAAAATAAATTTTATTAAAGAATGTTTTGTGAGTCAAAATGGTTTTATGGAATTGAAATGATTTAACGAAAATGGAAATGATTTAATGAAACTGGAAATGGTTTTGTGGAATTGGAAATGATTCCTATGAAATAGTGAGTATAATGTATACAAAAGATAAAGGAGGAAATCAAGAAAGTAATAAAGTGATTGAGCCCTGTCGATGAGTTGAGAAGTATCCGGATAAAGACCACGGCCTGCTGCGGTAGGGGTGGCAATAAGACACTACTGGGATGGTACCTCCCGTCGCGAAGTAGTTGTCTTACCTTGATAGATGAATCCGTTTCATGCTATTGGGGAAGCAGTTATACGGGTGCGTCTCGTATAAAACCTACGGGTGCGCTCGTAGGAATGTACCATCACGAAATAAGGAATACCTGTGGGTGCGCTCACAGGAAATGTAAAATTTGAAATTTAAGGAATAATGATAGAATTGGTAAACTGTTTTGGGTCTAAACCCATAATGCTCACGAGACATTATGTCTCACGTATTTGTTTTAAATGCTATGTACTCAGGTAAGCAGGAAAGGCGTTAAAAGAGTCGGGTGTGGGACCGTAGCACCTGTTATTGTGTAAAATGTATAATAAACAGGTTTGAATCGTGGTTGTGATACAAATACGTGATACCCCGTTTGTAATAAAAATACATGGCTTGTTTGCAAAAGTTGTAATAAAAGTTTGGAAAAAAAAATTTTGTGTGAAAATTGGGGTGTTACAGCCGGAACCGGATTTTTTCGGGGCATCCCAAAAATTACGGCCACAGAGACGGAATGAGTGGATCCACTTGACCCATAGGGACTCCTTCTTAGAAAGGAGTCTGCAAACGTGGGAAGCCATAAGGGCAACATTCCAAACAGCAAGGTTACGGATACCAAGGCTACCATGTTCCTTAGGGAGACACACAGTCTTCCAGGAGACTTTGGCTTTACCATGTTTCAACTCACCATGGCACCAGAGGAAACCCCTAATGAGCTTCTCAATTTCGTTAGAGATAGATTTAGGAAGAATAAAAACAGAAGCCCAATAGATTTGCATAGAAGAAAGAACAGAAAGGATGAGCTGGAGACGACCAGCAAAAGAGAGAGACTTATTCTTCCAGTCATTAATCCTGCATTTGACTTTATCAACAAGGCCTTTACAGTCCTTGTGGGCAAGACGGGTGGTGATAAGAGGGACGCCAAGGTATCAGACAGGGAGAGATCCCTCAGGAAACCTAACAATACGGTTAATGGCAGCCCTGGTCCTGTCACCGACATTGCAGTAGAAGGCTTCGCTCTTCGCTAAATTAGGATGGAGCCCAGAGACCCCAGAGAATTCAGCAAGAGAATCACAGATGATGCTTACCGAAGATCTATCGCCATGACAGAAGAGAAGAAGATCATCGGCAAAGCAGAGATGGGTGATACTTTGCTCATCACATTGCCGGTGGAATTTAAACGAATCGAAATCAGAGATGTTTCTCTTGATCATTAGGTTAAGAACCTCCATGACAAGAGTGAAAAGATAGGGAGAGAGGAGGTCACCCTGCCGAAGGCCCCTTTTACCCTCGAAAAAACTGTGTGTATTACCGTTGATACTCACAGAGTAAGCAACAGTGGAAACACATGTCATGATCCAGTTAATCATTCGATCAGGAAAACCAAACCCAAACAAGATGGTGCGCAGAAAAGACCAGTCAACCGTGTCATATGCTTTTTGTATATCGACCTTAAAAGCACACCTTGGTGGACCACGATAACGATGATAGTCACACATGAGCTCGTGGACAAGAAGAACGTTGTCGGTGATCAAACGACCAGGGATGAAAGCAGACTGGTTATCATCAACCAGAGAAAAGAGATGGTTTTTGATACGGTCCGCAATAATCTTGCTGATACATTTGTAAACAACATTACAGCAGGCTATTGGGCGGAAATCGGTGACTTTGGAAGGGGAGTCAACCTTAGGAATGAGAGCAAGCACAATGTTGTTGAAAGACTTAAGAAGTTTTCTAGAAGAGAAGAACTCCTTAACCGCCAAACAGATATCGGGACCCACAATATCCCAAGCTGACTTGAAGAACTTAGTCGAGAAACCATCTGGTCCAGGGGATTTATCATCGCCCATCTGGAACATGACGCACTTAACCTCCTCATCGGTAACAGGAGTAAGCATGGCGGTAGACTGGAGAGGGGAGAGCTTATTAGAGAAGAGGGAACAAGGGTTACGAATAGCAATGGAGGGGTGGGCACATCCCAGGAAATTTTGAAAGTGGGAGACAAAAAGATTGGGGAGGTCATTTTCGGAGATCCAGATTCCATGAGCATCCTGGATAGAATCAATACGATTGCGAGACTTACGGCTTTTAACCAATTTGTGGAAAAAAGCTGAATTTTTATCTCCCTCACGAAGCCAGTGAACCTTTGTAACACCCGGCTTTTAAAACAAAAACACCCCTGAAAAATTTTCATTTTAAACAAAGGTTTCAATACATAAAACCATAACAAAGGGGTATATTTTAATAAACACGGGTACAAGTGTATCAAGGAGAGTATAAAATACCATAGTCTCCTTTGAAGCCGGGCTGCTACAGACAGCATCTACAAGTCCACTTCTTGAGTCACGGACTTTATCCTTACCCTTATCAGGGTTATGCTAACCTGCAGGGACATTTAACAAACGGTATGAGCTACAAAGCTCAGTGAGTAATCGCATCTGCAAATAACATGTATAACAATACAATCATATATCTGTCTGGATATCGAATCCAAACTCCTAGCCTTACTGGCTGACCATATATCTCCTAGGATTTCACATCCTAATCTGTAGCCCTACAGGCTGAATCATGAGATCATGTGATTTTCAAATCACATTAGTCAATTGTACACTTTATCATATCCCGTTTGTTATTTGCATATCAATCATATCGAGTCTGTACTATTTCTGTCCCATCTTTCTTAGTCATATTTGACTATACCATATATCATGACTATATAAGTTATATCATTTGTCATGGCTATACCAGCCGCACCAAAACATTTCCAGCGTATGAATCGTAGCCCGAAGGCTGCACCAGTCTGGGTTTAACAACCCGGTATCATTGCCATAAAGCTGCACCATTTTCGTATAATCATATCATAGCCATATAGGCCGCACCAGTTGGATATAGCATCCAATATCATAGCCACAAGTGGCCGCACCATCTATTAACAGTTTCTTTCACGATCAATTATGGCTCACGGGTTAGCCTGCTATTGCCTTGGCTCACGGGTTAGCCCACTGTTGCCTAGACTCACGGCTTATCCGGTCTTGTCTATATAAGTTTGGCTCATCAAAATAAACCATGGCTCACGGGTTAGCCCGCTGTTGCCTAGACTCACGGCTTATCTGGTCTTGTCTATATAGGTTTGACTCACAGCTCCGTTCTTGTCTATTAAAGACTCACAACTTATCTGGTATTGTCGCACCATTAATATTGACTGACTCACAGCTCCGTTCTTGTCTATAATAGACTCATGGCTTATCTGGTATTGTCATGTCATTATTGTTGACTCACAGCTCCGTTCTTGTCTTTATCAGACTCACGGTTTATCTGGTATTGTCTCTTCAAATGTATATTTGAACCATCAATTTTGTCCCACAATCAGTTTCAACATGTAACAATTCAATCATCATATATCATATATGATATCAGTGAGATTACTCACCTGGATGCTAGCTGCATTTAAATCCCGGTTGTTTCTTGCCTTTGCGTGCACCACAACCATTTTGTCCTATACATATATATTCATTTATATATCAAATGATAATAGGTTAATAATCATTTCAATTGACTCTAATACAATAGAGTTCAATACAATATCATTACAAACAATGCCTAGTTAATAAACTTTCCGTTTACTAACTTTTTATGAATTTTTACTATTCACCGAGGCATTCGAATCGATCTACAGTGCCCCCGAGGGGTCGAAAACTCAATATAAAAATTTTCCCAAACTTTTCAGACCATAATGAGCCTACGGTTCAAGTTTGAGCTAAAACGGACAAGCCAAACGAAAGTTAGCGATTCTGAAGTCCCCTGTCAGGAGGGCGCACTGCGCCTGGGCGCACCCCGCCCTGGTCTTGGGCGCACCGCGCAGGTCTCCTGTCCAGCCGCGATTTGTGCACTGTAGCATGCAGTTTTGGCCCATTAAGTCCTTAATCCAGTCCTTAATCGTTTGGGGTTTGTTCCTAGGCTAAAACATTATACTTTAACAAGGTTTTCAACCATCAAAACCCACTCAATCCATCATATGAAGGATTAGGGTTCTTAGTTCCAAAAACCCCAAAACTTCAAATTCAATCACAAATAGCAATCTACTTCCAAAATCTTTGGTTAAGTCCATTTAGCATGACTTAATGGAAGTAATAAACTATCTAAACCACATAATCACAACTGAAATTTACAAATTTCAGTTTCTATATAACCCATCAAGAGCAAACAAACTAGAACTTGGAATACCAACCTTTAAAGCTTCCAATTCTTCAATCCAAAGCTAGGAATCGAAATCCAAGTCTCAACCTTCAAGAACTCTTCCAACTTCTGCAGAATTCAGCCAAGAGTTCTCTCCCGTTGCTGCACAAATGGCCAGTCAAAGAAGAGAGTCAACTCTTCTCTATTTATACTTCAATTTTTTACAATTTTAGTCCCTAAGTTCATTTTCTTGAACTTTGGCCACAATAATCAAGTTTTATTACAATAAAACTTTCATTCTTTATACATTTGCCACAAACAACAATATTTTTCATATTTGGTCCTTCACATGGTCAAATGACCAAATTACCCTTTTGTGGTAAAATGACCAAAAATCAGTTTTTATAACATTTTAAGTCCAAAACTCAAAATATTATTTCAAACTAAATACTTTTCTGTCCAAAAGACCAATTTACCCTTCCAAGGTAAAATGACCATTTTACCCTTTTTATTATATTTACATAAAAAGAGTGTCTTGGCGTTACAAATTCTCCCCTCCTTCAAAAGATTTCGTCCCCGAAATCATGCAAGGAGTTGAGGGTATGTCTTCCTCATTTAGCTTTTGGTCTTCCGCATCATCTCGGAATCTATATGGTATTGCCTAAGCACTTAACCATACTAGTCTTCTTATCTTGTGATTAGATCACAATGTACATATCAATCCTCCGGTTGTCCCGGGTACCTTATCTACTTAACCATCTTCATCTCGTCATAAAGAATTTATTGGAAATTATTACTACATAATTTATTTCTTGTCGTCCCAAACAAATTTAACCTCTCCAAAGGATTTCTTTTCATATTACCATATTCCTTTACTTGGAATTTTTAAAGGCTTATAATCGGCGATTCACATACTGCTTTACAATTTCTTAACCATTCTTCAAATTCGATCGTACTCATCAAGTCTTTTCTTCAGTTTGTGCAAGAATCTAGGATCTAGCCAACGACTTTACCACATTTTCGTTCCAATAAATCGGAGGATAACACGGTATTCCATACCATACCTCATATGAGTCATCAAACTATTAGTATGTAAGCTGCTATTTCTTGAAATTTCTATCCAAGATAGACAATCTTCTCATCTTCTACTAGGGTCTGCTGTGCACTTTTCAAGCATATCTTCTAAAATCTGCATCATCAGATCATTTTGTTCATCAATATCTGGTACTTGCAGAGACTTTATTGCAAAATCTATAACAATGTTGTCCCATCTATCTTCTGGGGCCAACAACGGTAAATTTCTTCGCATGTTTCTAACGGTTTGACTTTACTTTGCGTACAAATCAAACACTTTTCATGTATCCTTCAATATCTTTCTTCTGTCCCGGTCACCAACACATAGGTTTTATCGACCTATCAAGTCTGGTATTACTCCGAGTATACTGCATATCTAGTACAAAATGCATCTTTTCAAGATGATTTTCATGTTTCACTTTGCTTTGGAATTCACATTCACAATCTCCAAGGGTTTAAATCGCTGTGATTTTCCAACTAACTTCTGCTAATATTCAATCATTTATTTATTATTCACATTTTCAGACGTGCACACATCTTTCTGTGCTACCCGAATCAACTCAGGTAATCAATTTGCCACATTCATACATGTGGATGTAACCTTCAAAGGTTACTCTTTTCAATTTCAAGGCATCTATAGCCACATCTGCCCATTTTAAGATGGTACAAGATTTCATACCCGAAATCCTTAAGTAACCCATCTATCTCTATTATCTCATATTTAGCTCCTTTTTGATCAATCAAGTATTTCCAACTTTTATGATCCATATCAACAATAAGCTTTACACCATATAAATAGTGTCTCCAAAGCTTCAATGTCCAAAATCATAGTTGCTACTGCAACATCATGCATCTACGGTAAAATCTGGATGCTTTTCTATAATCCAAATTATTCGCTTAGTATCAATGCTATCATTAGAGTTTCACACAAGGTTTATTCCAAACCTTTACAATATACCTGTGGTCTTTCTACCACTCAGACTTTTCACTTTTTTTTATTAGCCAACCTTAGTCAACTGGACAGTAATCAAGGAGCAGTTTTCTACAACTCTCCTAAATTAACCCGCCAATCCAAGGAAACTACTAATTTTAGTCAATTTCCAAGGCGGCTTCTGTTTTATCACATCATCATTTCCACTGGATCTACTTTATCATCTCTGGCCTTATTAGCATGCCCAAAGAATATGAAACTCCTTTTATCCAAATTTTCATACTTGGAGGATTTTTCATATTACTTACTCAGTGAAGTAACTCCAATGTCTGGTACAATTGTACCTCATTTTCGATCTGGTTTCGAGAATATCAGATTCTCATCAGTCAATGCACATATGCATCAACTTGTCTTTCTTCTTTTCAAACAAGATAGGGCTCCATACGATGACACATACGGCCATAAGAGACCCTAATACCAAGTTTTCTTCTAGTTATTTCCCAACTCTGCCATCTCTACAGATGCAAATCAATACAGAACCCGTATACCAAAAACGGCTCTCAAAATTAGTTTAATCATAAACTCTTCTCGCCAATCTGGCAGAAATCTTGGAAGTTCTTTTCAATAGAAGCATCCGAGAATTTATTTGAAGTAGTACACTACTATCACTGCTTTATTTATCTTGGCCAATACCACGTATGTCAATTACAACATCATTCTTTTACTAACTCTTTTCTGAGTTTAAGCAAAGAAAATAACCGGTATTCTCAACAACGGTCATTTATCATGGATTTTCATCCGTTTTCATTTCTGATTTTAGAACCATACTGTTCTTATTTCTACAATTCATGTTAGCATAATTCATTGCTAACCAATTCATATGCACAATTGCTTCAAATTCACTGGTAGTCATCGGCTTCAGATTTATAGGGAAAAATGGTCCCGTAAATCCTAAGCAGACTACCTTCCAGGTGTTCAATATCTAGAACATACTTGCTATCTGCTATAGCTGTTTCCAAAATTCCATCTAAAATAGTTGATGAAATATTCCAACAAGACATCAAGTCATCGATCCCAAGCATAGCTTCCTGGATCAAATATAACATACACGAGTTATATTCAGAACAATTATATTGGAGATCATATCAGTCTCCTCACGAGCTTCTTCCACAATCTGCTGGAATGCTCATAATACCATTGGTCCTTTTCGACCGTTCATTTCTTCTTTCTTTCCTGAGTTCATCACCCGTTACTCCACACGGCTTATCTGGTATTGTCATGTCATTATTGTTGACTCACAGCTCCGTTCTTGTCTTTATCAGACTTACGGCTTATCTGGTATTGTCTCTTCAAATGTATCTTTGAACCATCAATTTTGTCCCACAATCAGTTTCAACCTGTAACAATTCAATCATCATATATCATATATGATATCAGTGAGATTACTCACCTGGATGCTAGCTGCATTTAAATCCCGGTTGTTTCTTGCCTTTGCGTGCACCACAACCATTTTGTCCCATACCTATATATTCATTTATATATCAAATGATAATAGGTTAATAATCATTTCAATTGACTCTAATACAATAGAGTTCAATACAATATCATTACAAACAATGCCTAGTTAATAAACTTTCCGTTTACTAACTTTTTATGAATTTTTACTATTCACCGAGGCATTCGAATCAATCTACAGTGCCCCCGAGGGGTCGAAAACTCAATATAAAAATTTTCCCAAACTTTTCAGACCATAATGAGCCTACGGTTCAAGTTTGAGCTAAAACGGACAAGCCAAACGAAAGTTAGCGATTCTGAAGTCCCCTGTCAGGAGGGCGCACCGCGCCAGGGGATGGGCGCACTGCGCCTGGGCGCACCCCGCCCTGGTCTTGGGCGCACCGCGCCTGGCGCCTGCGCAGGTCTCCTGTCCAGCCGCGATTTGTGCACTGTAGCACGCAGTTTTGGCCCATTAAGTCCTTAATCCAGTCCTTAATCGTTTGGGGTTTGTTCCTAGGCTAAAACCTTATACTTTAACAAGGTTTTCAACCATCAAAACCCACTCAATCCATCATATGAAGGATTAGGGTTCTTAGTTCCAAAAACCCCAAAACTTCAAATTCAATCACAAATAGCAATCTACTTCCAAAATCTTTGGTTAAGTCCATTTAGCATGACTTAATGGAAGTAATAAACTATCTAAACCACATAATCACAACTGAAATTTACAAATTTCAGTTTCTATATAACCCATCAAGAGCAAACAAACTAGAACTTGGAATACCAACCTTTAAAGCTTCCAATTCTTCAATCCAAAGCTAGGAATCGAAATCCAAGTCTCAACCTTCAAGAACTCTTCCAACTTCTGCAGAATTCAGCCAAGAGTTCTCTCCCGTTGCTGCACAAATGGCCAGTCAAAGAAGAGAGTCAACTCTTCTCTATTTATACTTCAATTTTTTACAATTTTAGTCCCTAAGTTCATTTTCTTGAACTTTGGCCACAATAATCAAGTTTTATTACAATAAAACTTTCATTCTTTATACATTTGCCACAAACAACAATATTTTTCATATTTGGTCCTTCACATGGTCAAATGACCAAATTACCCTTTTGTGGTAAAATGACCAAAAATCAGTTTTTATAACATTTTAAGTCCAAAACTCAAAATATTATTTCAAACTAAATACTTTTCTGTCCAAAAGACCAATTTACCCTTCCAAGGTAAAATGACCATTTTACCCTTTTTATTATATTTACATAAAAAGAGTGTCTTGGCGTTACAACCTTAGCCTTTTGTTTTAGGAACCTCTCTTCATCCAGGCTAGCCTCGTTATAAGCTAGGAGATACCTGCATTGTTTTTTACGGAGCTCCTTATTGAAAGGGTCCCGATCTAGAGCAATCTGAATTCTATCAAGCTTAGTACGAAGGGAGATGACTTTAGAGAAGAGGTTGCCCTGGCTGCGAAGCAGCTGACGAAGGGGCGTTTTTAGATTTTTTAGGTTTTGGAAAACCTTATACATCCGATAGCCGGTGATATTCAGATTCCAAGAAGAAGCAACTACCTGCTTGAAATCGGTCTTATAAGTTAGGAAATTAGGGAATTTGAACGGTTTAAGCTTGAACGGGGATCGTTGGGGGGGAGAAAGCACAGCCGGGGTATGGTCGGACGAACGGTAAGGGAGAAAATTGACAGAAGCAGAGGGGAAAGAAGCAACGAAGTGAGGATTTCCCATGACACGGTCAATTTTCTTGAGGATGCCACCAGTACCATTAGGTGACTTGGTCTATGTGTAGAAGAGACCTTTATAGTTAATGTCCTCCAGTTCCATCCGATTCACACAGTCCCTGGAATCCTCCATGGCACGAGAGATACCAGACGTCCCGGAGGTGCTATCTTTAAAGTCAAGAGCAACATTGAAATCACCCAAGAGAATCCAAGGAGCATCTTTAACCACATTCTTATGGGCCGCCATAGAATGCCAAAGAGAGCGACGCATCATGTGATTATTATGAGCATAGACGAACGAGCAGAAGAACGATTTATTAGAGGCACAGATATTAACTTTGAAATGCATAACCTGATCATTTAATTCGAGAAGCATCATATCAACAGCTAGGGGGTCCTAGGCAACCACAATTCTAGTCCCCCGAGGGCAAAAAAGACCGTTAGACGACCAATACCAGGAGCCAAAAGCACGACTACAAATATGAGGAAGATTGGAGAAGGAAGCACGAGTCTCGACGGCAGCACATATTTGTAGATTTTGGTCACGGATAAGATCTCTCAAAGCTTTCTGATGAGAAGGCTTACAGAGACCGCGAGTATTCCACGCAGCGACGTGCGTCATATGGAAACCGAGAAGGGGAGGAGTCCATCTGCTCGGACGGCGGAGCTATCATAAGGTGATCATGAGGGGATCCAATATCTCCGGCAATGAACTGGGCAGTTTCCCCATCATCAGAGTCGACCTCAATGCAGTTATCTGTTGGAAATCAAGGTTCATGTAGTTAGTTTCAAAAACTAGAGTTTGCAACGGAAGCATAAAATCATGAACACAAATTCCATTTTCAAGAGGATCATGCTACATGCATGTAGAGATAAGATGAAGAACAAACATAGATGGAGTTCAAGATCATACCCTTCTTTCTTGACCTTAGTTGG
Source organism: Cichorium intybus (assembly GCA_023525715.1). NCBI lineage: Eukaryota > Viridiplantae > Streptophyta > Magnoliopsida > Asterales > Asteraceae > Cichorium > Cichorium intybus. The sequence continues at coordinate 23,836,849 of CM042014.1, forward strand.
ACGATTTGAAGAGGCTAGGAATCAAGTTAGAATCCCTCTATAGTTGATCCACCAACAAGCAAGAACACCTTAGATGCTAGTCACTTTAACTTGCAAGATTAACACCTTCTTACTATGCCTTGAAAAACGATTTTGCAAGGGGTCTTAAGAGAGGTTTTGGAGAGTATTTGGCTGATATTTTTTTTAAGCATGAAAGTGTACTCAAAACCTCTCAATATGGCCGGCCATATAACCTCCAAAGACAAGGAGAATCAAAGTGCATGTGCAAAAGAAAAAGCATGTTACTTCCACATGGTCAAGTCTTGAGTATTGCATGTTCTTTTAACTTTTCACACATGGCTTTTGATTCAAGTATGTGGCCAGCCAAATGAGGATATATTAGAGTTTAAATATAACTTCTATTATTTATAAACTTATACCATATAGTTTATAAACAATAAACCTTCAAACTTGTGTATAAATGGAATAACATTTAAACCATTTATGATATAAATAAACCATCTAAATATACAATCTTAATTGTATAATTATATATATACATATATATATATATATATATATATATATATATATATATATATATATATATATATATATATATATATATATATATATATATATATATAACAATATATATTATTTAATTTACTAATTAAATTAAATAAAAGGCTTACTTATAAATCAATTAAATCGTTTAACAATTTAAACAATCTAATTGTTTCACTTAACTAATTCATCACATATGAATTACTAATCAACCTTTAATTTTGTAGTTATTATTTTTTTACCTCAAATAATAACCTACAAGATTAAATTGCAAGTTTAGTATCATTTGATGTTAAATCAAATTTAACGTTCTAAATGATCAATTGGTGTCAAACTTGTTGTTGGTGTGACCATATAGGACCATGTATTTATTAGTAATATCATTTTATGATCATCCTTGAGCATATAGAACTAACAATCTCCCACTTGCACAAGGTTGTATCACAGAATGATATAGACAGTGGTAAACGTCTAGCAACATTTTACTGCCCCCAATAACACATGACATTGTGCCATTCAACAACATTCAATTCTTCAGAAAACACGAGGCTCTAATTGATGTATAAGGTTATCTATCAATTATCCCTTTGTCTCAGACATCATGTTGAACATGAGACATGGATCTTAATCATTCTCATTTTATGTTCAACTTTCAATCAGGCGCCTTAGATGTCTAACTCTCAACACATAAGAGGAACAAATCCCGTCTTGACTACATACGCCCCTCATATAGTTAGTACTATGCATGAGTATGGCCTTTATGGTTGTCTGTATTTCAAGAACAACAGTGAACCATATCAAAACATAGTACACTCTACACTTGAGTCCCAAATATGTATCTCAGGTCAAAGGATACAATGATAATACCTTTATTCAAGAATCACTTATGATGATGATCCATGAAGTGATCTTGAAACGGGTCAAGTCCAATACTTGTTTACTAACAAGTACCTATGAATTTGGTTGCAACCTTTTGCTACTTTTACCCATAAAAGTCAACCAATCCAATTCATATTAGTCTTACTTCATAATTGCTCCCACAACTATGATCGACTATGGACTTTTAGAATAATCAAATTATTCAAGGATTAAACATGCTAATAAAACACAAAATTATGAATGAAACATCATGTCACATATATTACATAATTCTTGTTGTTTACATAAGTTCATATTCATAAAACATTAAACACAAATCAAATCCATTCATTAGAAAAACGAAGTCCTATACCCTTAGCATGACTTTCATGCTTAGTTTGGGGTAAAGGTTTCGTGAATGGGTCTGCCAAATTTTGATCTGTATGAACCTTGTGAATACTAATTTCACCATTCTTAACTTCATGTCTAATGTAGTTATACCTTCGGTGAATGTGTTTGGTTTTTTGATGCAATCTAGGTTCCTTTGCTTGAGCTATGGCACCTAGATTGTCACAGAAGATTTCTATAGGGTCCCGAATGGAAGGAACAACCCCTAGATCTTCTATGAACTTTCTCATCCAGACAGCTTCTTGAGCAGCTTCTGAAGCAGCAACATATTCTGATTCTGTAGTGGATTGTGCAATCACTTCTTGTTTGGAACTCTTCCAAGACACGGCTCCTCCATTTAAAATAAAGACATACCCAGATTGAGATTTCGAATCATCCCTATCTGTTTGGAAGCTTGCGTCAGTGTAACCATTTACCTCTAAGCTTTCTTCCAAACCGCCGTAAACTAAGAACATATCTTTAGTTCTTCTCAAGTACTTAAGAATGTTCTTTACAGCAGTCCAGTGGGATTCACCTGGGTTCTGTTGATACCTACTAGTCATACTTAAGGCACATGAGACGTCGGGCCTAGTGCATAACATGGCATACATGATAGACCCAATTGCCGAAGCATATGGGACATGTTTCATCCTTTCAAGTTCAGTCCTAGAGTTTGGGCACTGAGACTTGCTTAGGATGGTGCCATGAGGCATTGGCAAGAATCCTCTTTTGGAGTCTTGCATCTTGAACCTTTTCAAGATTTTATCAATATATACACTTTGGCTAAGACCAATAAGTCTCTTAGATCTATCTCTATAGATCTTTATGCCTAATACATAAGCAGCTTCCCCTAGATCCTTCATTGAGAAACAACTCTCAAGGAACGCTTTGACACCTTTTAAGGTTGGGATGTCATTTCCAAATAAAAGTATGTCATCTACATACAATACTAGGATTATGACAATGCTCCCACTAGCTTTCTTGTAAACACATGAGTCATCCTCATTTTTGATGAATCCAAAACTCGTAATCTTTTCATCAAAACGGATGTTCCATGTTCGAGATGCTTGCTTTAATCCATAGATAGATCTTTTAAGCTTGCACACTTTGTTTGGATGCTTGGAATCGACAAAACCTTCAGGTTGATCCATATAGACATCTTCCAATAAGTATCCATTAAGGAAAGCGGTCTTGACATCCATTTGCCATATCTCATAATCATAGTATGCGGCTATGGCAAAAAGTATCCTAATCGACTTGATCATTGCCACTGGAGAAAAGGTCTCATCATAGTCAATACCATGAGTCTGTGAGTATCCTTTAGCGACAAGTCTAGCCTTAAAAGTGTGAACATTTCCATCCACGTCGATTTTCTTCTTGAAAACCCATTTGTTCCCAACAGTCTTACAATTGGTGGGAAGATTAACCAAGTTCCAAACTTGATTATCGTGCATGGATTGCATCTCAGTGTTCATGGCCTCAAGCCATTTATCAGATTCAGGATCTGATATTGCACTCTGATAGTTGACGGGTTCATCAGAATCTATCGTATAACATTCCTCTTCCATCAAAAGGTAACCATACCTTTCTGGTTCAATTCGAACCCTACCAGATTTGCGAACACCTTGTGTTACAATTTGTTCCTGATCAACAGTTTGTTCAGGTTCAACAATTTCTTGTTGAATGCTAGATTCAACTTCTTGTGTATCAAGTTGTGGTTCCTGAAGTTCCTCAAGTTCCACAAACCTCCCACTAGCCTCTTCCGTCAGAAACTTGTTTTCTAGGAATTCAGCTTTTCGAGAAATAAATATCTTATTCTCGATGGGTTTGTAGAAATAGTATCCAAGACAATCTTTCGGATACCCTACAAAGATACATTTAGTTGAACGGGGTTCTAATTTGTTTGAAGCTTCTTGTCTAACATAAGCTTCACAACCCCATACCTTTAGATAGGATAAAGATGGAACCCTTCCATGCCATATCTCATAAGGCGTTTTATCTACCTTCTTAGTAGGTGCCATGTTTAGGAGACGAGCAGCTGTTTGTATAGCATAACCCCAAAATGATAAAGGTAGAGTACTTCTACTCATCATGGATCGAACCATATCCAATAGTGTTCTGTTCCGCCTCTCAGACACACCATTATGTTGTGGTGTTCCAGGTGGAGTAAGTTGTGAAACAATTCCACAAGTCTTACAATGATCCATAAAGTTTGTACTTAAGTACTCACCTCCTCTATCAGAACGAAGAACTTTAATTGTTTTGTTGAGTTGATTTTCCACTTCACTTTGAAACATTTTGAACATTTCAAACGCCTCATGTTTATGTTTAATCAAATAAACATATCCATAACGACTAAAGTCGTCAGTGAAGGTGATGAAATATCTTTCACCATATCTAGTCATTGGTTTGAAAGGACCACATACATCCGTATGTATGATTCCTAACAAGTCCTTTGCTCTCTCATTGGTTCCGGAGAAAGGAGCTTTAGTCATCTTGCCATGTAAACAAGATTCACATATATCAAATGAGTCATTCTCATTTGCCTTCAAAAGTCCACTCTTTTGAAGTTGGGATATGCGATTCTTGTTTATATGCCCAAGGCGACAATGCCATAGATAGGTTTGACTCAAATCAAATTTGGGTTTCTTGGTGAAAGTGTGGTATAAAGAGCCATTGTTAGTCTTTTCATCAAGGTTTACTTCATAAATTCCATTTAAAGGCCTAGCCTCAAAATAGAATACATTATTTTTGTAAACACAAATATCATCATTATTAAAGGAAAGATCAAATCCACATTGTCTTAATTTAGCAACTGAAATAATATTCCTAGTCAAGCTAGGAACATAGTAAACATTCAATAATGTCACACACAAGCCATTAGGTAGTAATAAATTAAAACTTCCAATTGAATCCACCGCAACTCTTGCATTGTTTCCAACTCGAAGTACTACCTCATTTGCCTTCAGTCGCCTACTCCTTTTGAACCCCTGCAACATATTACATATGTGAGTTCCACAACCAGTATCAAATACCCATGTGTTAGGAGATAAATTATAAAGTTCTAGGTCTATCACATAGATACCTGAAGTGCCTTCACCGGCCTTCTTCTTCTTCAACTCCGCAAGATAGGTAGGGCAATTTCTCTTCCAATGCCCAGCTTTGCCACATTCAAAGCATGTTTCATCTTTGGCAACCTTTGCCTTCTTCTTGGGCGGATGGGAAGGTTGGACAACTTTCTTGCCCTTACCTTTGAAAGCTTTTGCTTTCCCTTTGCCCTTGGAGTTGGTGGGGTGATCAGGTCTTGTTCTCTTTGTGCCACCTTCCTTGATCATGAGAACTTGAGTGGTTTTCTTAGGCAGAGACTTTTCCGCGGTAATTAACATCCCATGTAATTCCGGGATGGTCTTGTTAAAACCATTCATGTTAAAATTCATGACAAAAGGATCAAATGACTTTGTCAAGGAGTTAAGGATCATATCCGTTGCTAGCTCTTCGGGCATCACAACTCCAAGACGTGCCAAATGATCAATGTGACTCTTCATCTTGAGCACATAAGAGCTTGCCGACTGCCCATCCTCCATCTTGCAAGCATGGAAAGCCCGAACAGTTTCGAACCTTTCCGTTCTTGCAAGTTGTTGGAACATTTCCTTTAGTTGATGAATCATGTCATAGGCTGAATGATTCTCCAAATCCTTCTGAAGGTCGGGAATCATTGTTGCCAACATAAGGCATGATGCATCGATGGAATCATCCATCTTTTTAAGCCATGCATCGTGTGCGGGCTTAGGAATGGCAGGGGGCTCTTCTGGAAGTGGTTCATTGAGAACATATTCTTTCTTTTCTTGTTTGAGAACAATTCTCACACTACGGTGCCAATCCAAGAAGTTGGAATGGTTAAGTTTTTCTCCTTCAAGGAGAGACCGTAGTGAGGTTTTGTTAGGAGCCGAGTGTGTGTTGTTAGGTGCCATCTACAAAATTTTAACAAGGTTTTATTTAGTAAATTATGATATTAAGTCCTTAATTAATACCCCTTCTTGTTTCATAAACTTTAATTAATTAAGGTCTAGAATCCAAGTTGCATCACGAATAAGTGGTTAGGTATCCTTTATCCCGCCTATTCGAATCAACAAGGTAGGTAACAGTTTACCAATTATATCCAAATATAATTTCTCGAGTTATGGGATCCCATTATAACATTTATAAGTTTGGCATGTTTGATCTCATCCATGCCTTGGATTTCTAATGCTTAGGTGACCTTTATCACAAGAGATTTCCAAACGAATCATCCTACTTAAACGGACGTGTAGTTTTGACAACTATTAATGGTTAGGTGTCCTTTATCCCATCAATATTGCAAAACTACTTCTTATATCACAAGAAGACTCCAAGTGGTTAGGTATCCTTTATCCCACAAGGAAATACAAGTGATACATGAGTGTCTTTAAGAAGGACGGCATAGATTCGTATTTCATAAGGGATTTGAATGTTTTACAATTCTAATTTTGAAAAACATATGGTATCATGTAGATTGCATGCATCCAATGAACATGGTACCATTAAATTTTATTTTGTGAATTGGTTCCTAAATCATAAAATCTCCATTTTATTGATTCTTTGTTTGTGGTCAAGATTACTATTAATATCCAATATTAAGTTTGATTTTGATCACATATATTAGAACCAATTTATAATCCTAAATAATTACCATTATTACTTAGGGTTGGAGTTTGTAAGAGTTTATAAAATCTCCATTTTATTTCTTGTTTCAATCATTTTCAAAACTTGACTTAATAGGTTTTAAACAAAACCCATTTTAATAAAACCCATTTTATCACATCTTATGTTTTAAATGTCAATTTTTGAAAATACAAACTCCTTGATGATTATGTTTAATTATCTAGGTTGTCTAGCATGCAAAATCTTATTTTCATCCACAACATAACATAATAAAACATTCAAACATCACAAGCATGCATGGGTGCATAAACACAAGCCAACTAGTTTGATATTTCATGTGAGCCACACATGAAATATCAAGTCAAACCTAGGGACAAAAAGAGTGACAAAAACTCAACCAAATGATTTGCGCTTTGGCTACAATTTTGCCAAGCTTCTTATATCATCAAATGATACTTGAACCACCATTTCTTGACACCATTGAGTGACATGTGATTTTTCTATGGAGCCTTCAAAATTTTCGAAATTCAGGGGCAGCAGGAAGAAAAAATGTGTTTTTTGTTGCATTTTTCAATTCATTCTTGGCTATATTGATGCTAATACTTGTTGAAACTTATTGTATATACTAGATATTAAAGTTACCAACAAGTATATCACCAAATTACCAAGAAATGAATTTATAAAACACTTCAAAACATTTTTTCAAATCTGGACAGCAGCTCTTCAGAAAGTGCTGCTGTTGGGTGCAATCTTTTCTTACTTCCTTCTCTTGTTACATTTTGTGAATGAAATAAAATACAACTATTCTAACAATTACAAAATGAATAAAAGGAAGTAAATAACTAATTATTATTACAAACCATTTGAATAAATGAATAGATTACAACCATATCGAACACCAACACAAAACATGCATCATATGGTCCTTGGCTTGTTTATGCACCATCTTATCACATAAAATCATAAGAAAATCAACACTTTGTTTTTCTAAGGCAACAATTTATGTAACCAAAAGCATGCATACATAAGATATAGTTGGTTACATAAAATCATAGATAATCTACTTGCATGTTGCCAAAGAAGCCATGCATGAAACTTTCATTCAAGAAGATGAACATTCATGGCTTCCAAAAACCAAGTTTATCTAAATAAACTTATTATCTAAACATGCAATATAGCCATGGCTCTGATACCAATTGTTGGAAATCAAGGTTCATGTAGTTAGTTTCAAAAACTAGAGTTTGCAACGGAAGCATAAAATCATGAACACAAATTCCATTTTCAAGAGGATCATGCTACATGCATGTAGAGATAAGATGAAGAACAAACATAGATGGAGTTCAAGATCATACCCTTCTTTCTTGACCTTAGTTAGACGATTTGAAGAGGCTAGGAATCAAGTTAGAATCCCTCTATAGTTGATCCACCAACAAGCAAGAACACCTTAGATGCTAGTCACTTTAACTTGCAAGATTAACACCTTCTTACTATGCCTTGAAAAACGATTTTGCAAGGGGTCTTAAGAGAGGTTTTGGAGAGTATTTGGCTGATATTTTTTTTAAGCATGAAAGTGTACTCAAAACCTCTCAATATGGCCGGCCATATAACCTCCAAAGACAAGGAGAATCAAAGTGCATGTGCAAAAGAAAAAGCATGTTACTTCCACATGGTCAAGTCTTGAGTATTGCATGTTCTTTTAACTTTTCACACATGGCTTTTGATTCAAGTATGTGGCCAGCCAAATGAGGATATATTAGAGTTTAAATATAACTTCTATTATTTATAAACTTATACCATATAGTTTATAAACAATAAACCTTCAAACTTGTGTATAAATGGAATAACATTTAAACCATTTATGATATAAATAAACCATCTAAATATACAATCTTAATTGTATAATTATATATATACATATATATATATATATATATATATATATATATATATATATATATATATATATATATATATATATATATATATATATATATATATATATATATATATATATATCTATATATAACAATATATATTATTTAATTTACTAATTAAATTAAATAAAAGGCTTACTTATAAATCAATTAAATCGTTTAACAATTTAAACAATCTAATTGTTTCACTTAACTAATTCATCACATATGAATTACTAATCAACCTTTAATTTTGTAGTTATTATTTTTTTTACCTCAAATAATAACCTACAAGATTAAATTGCAAGTTTAGTATCATTTGATGTTAAATCAAATTTAACGTTCTAAATGATCAATTGGTGTCAAACTTGTTGTTGGTGTGACCATATAGGACCATGTATTTATTAGTAATATCATTTTATGCAACTGCAGCCCACGATGAAGCCCAAACGGCCCACGATGATTTCAGCTTCTTTATCATTCTCGAATCTTCGTTCTCCTGTGTTTTTTATTCGCTTATCAATTCTCCTTTTCTGCAACTGCACGAACACCTGTACTCTTTCGATACTCACTTAAGTCTTCTTCTCAGGTAATTCCTATCTAATTTCTATAGTCTCATGATATTCCAATAGGCATGTATTTTCCGATTACTTACATTAACGTCTGTCACCTAGTATTTTCAATCTCCTATTTGAGTTTGGTTTGATCACGCCTCTCAACTCATATAACTGATTTTCGAAATCATGTGTGCGTGTGTGTGTGTGTTTTGGTTTTTAGCTACGGATTGATGTGGATATACCTGAAATGTTTTAGCATGCTGATTTAAATGCTCCAAAGGAGTTGACATTTGATCTTCCTAGCAGTTTGTAATTTTCAGTCTACGGAATTGTGTCCGCCTTTTAGTGTCAATGGCTGTCCACGACTCACTGGAGTTGTTTATCCGCCATTTAATTAGGTTTCTTTCATGTGTTCCCTTCTTCGCATGAAAGTTGCAATGTTTAACATCTGGACAGCACTTTAAGGAGTTATTTAATCCATTCAGACGATGTTCATTGATGACTTTATCTATTTCTAATGCATTAGTTACTGAATACAGCAGGATGGTAGAGGAGCCGCCTTTTAGACCACGAGAAAAGCTAATTGAGAAACAAAAAATGTACCAAAGCATCCATAAACACACGTATCTGAAAGGTCCAATGGACAGGATCACCTCAGTTGCTATTCCTCTTGCATTAGCGGGTTCTTCCCTGTTTCTAATTGTAAGTCCACTACCCAATTTCTCAAAATAAATTTCAAAAAACCTCTGCCATATCTAACAAATCATTCGAACACCTTCACAGGGACGGGGTATCTATAACATGTCTCATGGGATCGGAAGGAAAGAGTAAGTATGTGCGTTTCCCTTATGTTGTTCAAGTTTATATGGTTTTGGTTGTCAGTTAACTGTTAACCAGAATTCATGGTTATGCAATTAGAATAATGTATGGGTACCATGATTCCATGATAATAGATGGAATGTAATGTATTTATGTAAATTACAACTTGAGTGAATGGTTTGCAATATTGTATATTTGTGTGACGCACTTGCATCTTTCTGATGGAAGTGTGAGGAACATATATATTGCTCTCTAGCTTCAAAATCAACAGATTATTTATGATAAGGTTTATCACAAGTTTGGGCAGAATATATACTAATGATACTTTTTTTATTGTCGTACGAAAAGGATACAACTCTATGTTTCATTGTTGACACGAGACCACAGACGATCAATAATAAGGTATCTAAAGCAAAGCTTTAAGATTATATTAAGCCATAATTACTATTGCGTGATGTAGTAAACATGTTTGTTTACGGATTTAACATAAGTGTGAGGGAAATTTTAAACAGTTGATGGTGTCGATCTTACGAGTCTATTTTTATAAATGTATGATTTAGTAAGATTGTAACAGCGGGAAACAACACAAGACAAACATGGCCGATTCTTAGAGAGTTAGTTTTAAGCTAAAAAAAACGTACCAATATAATTCCGCATTTGTTAAATGAGTTTGAAACTTATTTTTGGAATGATTGGGAAGGAATGGAAGGGATACGGGAGGATGCTTATCCCTCCAAAGTTTCCTCCCAAATTATAGGGATTTGGATAGAAAGAAATCTCATCCCTTGTATATATCTATAATTTTGACGAATTTGCCCTTAAAACATCTTATAAATTGTATAACCTGTTATCGCCAAACACAGTTACGTATCATCTCCTTGTTGCTGACTTGCTGCCCTCTGTTTGAAGTTTGATCCAGGTTTTTTTATGTTCTTTTCTCCTTTATTTCTTCTTTTTATTATGCGTATCTCCATGCTTCTCAAACTCATAGCAGTCGGCAAAAAATTCTGTGGAATTGCTAGTTTTATACTGTCTTTTATTTTTTTTTATCTCTGTTATATGCTGTATGAAATTGCTAGTAAAAATATAAAAAGGGTATACCATATTAATACGTTTAATGATCACAAAATCATATAGTTGTTTTGCTGTGTGAAAAATATAAAAAGGTTTGATGATAAACTTTGTGTACATTATAGCTCTAGTTCCAACAATATAGTATAGCAATAGTTGAACTACTAGTATATTTACTCTAGTAATGTCTAATACGATGGGAAAAATAAATAGACGTCTAGTTTGTAACAACTGTCTGGTTTTACTAATAAATAGACGTCTAGTTCCAATAATATATTATAGCTAATACGATTAATGATCACAAATTATATGCTTTACTTCGAATCTCATACGTTCCGGTTCAATTGCGAAATCCAAATTACACGTCTAGTTTGTAACAACTACTTGGTTTTACAACCCAAGTAAAACAAAGGTTAATAAATAAAATAACATAATCCATTCTAAATTTCCCTTCAAGATTAATATAAAACACTTATTTATATTACTAAAACAACATATTTAGATTTGAAATTTTACAATGAGGTGAAAAGTAAATAGACAAGTTGTGCCTATAAACTTGTGGATTGCAAAATTAATTTTTGTAAAAACGAAGTCCATAAATCTTGGGGTATATCCGTATATGGACCCGCAGTGGATCTCTATCACATATAACTTTAGAAAACTTTGAATTCTTTAATTCTTGAAGTTATTCTTATATTCAAATCTATAAACAATAATTAAGCAGTAAAAAAAATCAACTCCTAATGTATTATATCCATGTATGTAGATTTACAATGAATAATGCACGAACCTGAAAAATGCAAGTGGCACATCTTATTTGATTGTTGATGGCCATTTTGACACAACATAGTCTTTCCAAAAAAAAAAAAGAACATCCTAAGTTACCTACTAAAGAAGATATTTGACATCGTCGCTGTGTACGATAAGAGGTGTTAGACGATCTTTCAAATGATGGAAAATGTCGTGAGCTTATCCGTATGAGTTTACAAGCTTTTAAGAAATTGTGCACTAACTTATAGTGTGATGGTGGTCTTCGACCTACTCGGCGAATGTCCGTTGAAGAGCATGTTGCAAAATTTTTGCAAATAGTAGGTAATGATTTGAGAAATACATTTGCTTCATGGATATACCGTTGTTCTGAATCCACAACAAGTAGGTGCTTCCATAGAGTTCTATGTGCAACTATATCATTAGAAAGTCACTATATTCGACAACCTAAAGGCGATCTTGTCCCAAAAGAAATAAAAGAGAAAAATAGATTTTATCCTTACTTCAAGAATTGTGTGGGGGCAATTGATGGGACATCCATGTGAAAGTACCTAATAAGGATGGCCTCAGATATCGTGGTCGCAAGGGTTATCCGACTATAAATGTTTTAGCTGCTTGTTTATTTGACTTAAAGTTTACCTATATTTTAACTAGGTGGGAGGGTATTGCATTGGACTCTAGGATATTGAAGCATTAAATAGAGAAGATATAATAGTAATTCCAACAGGTAATCTCTAATACCAACTTTCATTCTATATGCAATTTATCATTAGAAAACTAGTTAAACCTTATTTAGAGGGCGATATTGTTTAGTAGATGCGGGTTTGCCTCATATAGACACCCTAATGACGCCATATAGAGGTGTCATATATCATTTGAAATAGTATTCCGTTTGGGCCCAGAGAATTCAATAGAGTTGTTCAATCTTTGGCATGCTTCATTAGGTAACGTTATAGAATGGGCATTTGGTGTTCTAAAAAAAAGGTTTCTTATTATTAGAAGTACGCAGGAACCTTTTTATGATTGTCAAACACATTCGGACATTTTTTGGCATGTTGTTTTTACATAACTTTTTGTTAGATGAAGATCGTGACAATGATCTTGAAGATGAGGTCCTACAAGAGGTGTTAAATGGATCGGTAGAGGAAGTGTCACCTAATTCTAGACACACACATGATGGTAGCACTGGGGCAGACCAACTGAGGGACTCAATTGCAAATCAAATGTGGACTAATTACTTGGTGCATCCTAACAATGAGATAGATATGTCAAAGTAGTTCATTATTTTCAATTTGACTTTGTTATGACTAGTGGTGTATCCTAAGTGTTTTTCACACTAGAGAACCAACACAAAGACGATGATGATGATGACATTCAAGTCCTGTCTCTTAAGTGTTTTTCACCTGACCAAAATTCAAGTATGAAAAAGTACAAAAGTTAAAAGTGAAAAGTTCAAGATGATAATGAAGAAGAACCGCTGCAAAAAAAGATTATAAATGTTGTTGGAGATGTGGCTAATGCAATGAGGGAAAGTAACAAAATTTTAGAAAGAGCTTATCATCGCGAGTATAATGGGGATGAAATTTATAAAGAATTGGATTCGTTTTACCGGGTGCTCTTATGTATTTGGCGTGTAATTAAGCAGATGTAAAGACATTGTTTATCAGTCCACCCAACATACAGATGAGTATACTAAAAACAATTATGGGTGTGGGTAAATGAGTAACTTTGAGCTGTAGTTGTTAATTACTTATTACTTTTGACATTATATGTTTAGATTTTGTTTATGGCTTCATTTTTTGTTTCTATTTTAGAAAATCATTATGCTAAAATAGTATTGTCTAAGACAATTTCAAATTTTTGGTATAATTCAAATGCGTTGATTTTGTTCATTACCAACTTATAGTATTTAAGTATTGTTCTCGATTGTTAAATTATCAAGTTTGGGGCGAAAAAATAGATTAGAGGTAGAATTGTAATTTTGTTAGTTTCATTGATGATGATTGGAATTTAAAATATTATTATTTTTGGTTCGAAAATAGATTAGGGTAAATTTGTAAATTTGTTGTTTTCTTTTCTATTCCTTTCAACTCAGAACACGAGAATTGTTTTATTTTCCTTTCAGTTTCTTCGAACTCGGGAACACGAAAGTAATTATCCCGAGTTTCATTAAACGAAAGAAAAGAAAGGGAAGGAAAGGAAAATATGGAGAGAAAAGAAAGGGAGGTAAGGGAAAGGAATAATTACTTTCGTGTTCCCGAGTTTGAAGGAAATGAAAGGAAAATAAAAGAAATCATTTGTTTCCGAGTTGAAAGGAAGAGAAAGGAAAACGACAAATTTACAAATTTACCCTTAATCTATTTTCGCATCAAAAATAATAATGTTTTAAATTCCAATCATTGTTAATAAGACTAACAAAATTACAATTCTACACGTAATATATTTTTCGCTCAAAACATGATAATTTCACAATCGAGAAAAAAACTTAAATACTATAAGTAGGTAATGAACAAAATCAACGCATTTGAATTATACCAAACATTTGAAATTTCTTAGGAAACACTATTTTAGCAGGATGATTCTCAAAAACAGAATTCAAAAAATGAAGCCATAAGCAAAATCCAAACATATAATGTCAAAAGTAATAAGTAATTAACAACTATCATGCAAAGTTACTCATTTACCCGTATGCAACATTGTTTTTAGTATACTCATCAGTATGTTGAGTAGACTGGTAAACAATGTTTTCACATCTGCTTGATTACACGTCAAATACATGAGAGCACCCGGTAATTCATTGGGTTCCAAACCCAACTGCTCTAACTCCTTATAAATTTCATCCCCGATATACTAGCGATGGTAACCTTTTTCTAAAATTTTGTTACTTCCCCTCGTTACATTAGCCACATCTCCAACAAAATTTATAATCTTTTTTCAAATGGTTCTTCTTCATTATCATCTTGAACTTTTCTCTTTTTACTTTTGTACTTTTTCGCACTTAACTTTTGGTCAGCTAAAAAACACGTAGGAGATAGGACTTGAATGTCGTCGTCATCATCGTCTTTGTGTTGGTTCTCCAGTGTTACGTCATTACTGTCCAATAAGTCGTCAATGTCTGCAATAGTTTATGTTGTAGTTTACTCATTTGGAAATTTCTCTCTTTTGTTGTTACTGCATGTGCTCCTGAAGCTCTATATTTCGCAAATAACTGCAATGGTTTATCATAGTTTGCCATTTTTTAGTCTTCCAAGAAATTGCTTTAGGTTTTGACAGTTTAAAAAACCTAAATACAATTAATATTATGAATAATAACATAAACATATAAGGAAGTAAGTAAATCGTAAGAAGAACACTTACGTTAATTAAGTTTTTCCACACATCATCGTCCGCTTCAATTAGTTGGGTATTAGAATTCCAAGAAAACCCACTGAAGGAACTTCCTCTAAACATATCATACCATTGTGAGAAAGAAGTTTTCAAATGATTCTTTAGATTATTTTTGTTTAAATTCATTTGAAACTTTTCATTCAACTCGTTCACCATATTGGCATATGCTACTGTAGTAAAAGTGCCGGTAATTATGTTGCCTTTTTCTTCTTGTGTTATCATTGCTTCAATAAAAGCAGTATCCATCTTTTCTGTCCACTTTAACACTTCTTTCTTTGCAACATTTCCATCAAGTTGTTGCTTGTTCATCATTACTATCTACATGTCAACATAAATAAAATCACCATACATGTTATAAAAATTACAAATTTAGAAAGTTTATAAGCAATTTATAAATAACATGATTGAAAACTAAATAACATAAATAAAATGAAACACCACTAGTCAATACAAAGTTACATTGAAATACTATAATGAACTACTATTGAACTACTTTGACATATCTATTTCATTGTTAGGATTTAGCAAGTAATGAGTCCACATTTGATTTGCAACTAGGTCCCTCAGTTGGTCTGCCCTAGTACTACCCTCGTGTGTCTCTCTTGAATTAGGTGGCACTTCCCTAGTTGGTCAATTTAGCATCTCATATAGAACCTCATCTTCAAGATCTTTGTCACGATCTTCCTCTAACAAAAAGTTATGTAAAATACAGCATGCCAAAAATGTCTGACTGTTTTTGACAAGCATAAAAAGGTTCTCAAGAACATGGTTTTATAGTTTCATTCGACAAATATGCAGTATTGTCCAAGGTCTCAAGAACATGGTTTTATAGTTTCATTCGACAACAGAAGGGTAGAATGGTTTAGGCAAAAACAAGATGATGACATAATGGAGAAATCTACATTTATGCAGAATAAGTATGAACAAGTCCAAGGTCTCAAGAACATGAGAAAAAGAATAAATTGATAGGTTTTTTCATGCAATCTATTGTTATCGTACATACTCTACAAGTTCATAACTATTCTACAAGTTCATATAATCAAAATAAGCAACAAAAACAATAAGAAAAAAGAAAAAATAGGAGAAAATAAGAACATGAAAAAACCTAGAGCAGTCTACTTCTACACAGCAGGAAGAAGATGACGACTTGATGAGAATTCACAGGAGCAGTTGAAGAGGATTACACAGTAGCTGAGATGATTTTATTGAAGGCTTGAGGGCAAATCTGTCAAAATAATGGATATATACAAGGACTCGATCTGTTTCTCTCCAAATCCCTCTAATTTGGGAGGAAACATTGGAGGGATAATCTTCCTCCCTGGTCCCTTCTTTTCTTTCCCAATCATTCCAAAAAAAAGTCAAGAACACCCAAGAATTACGCTTTCCTTTTAGATCCCTTCTATTCTCTCCTATTCTCTCCTTAAATGAGACTCGGGAACAGGGTGTAAGGGTGGGAGGAACCTATTTTTAGGAATCCTTATCTTTTCCAACCTACAACACAAATAATCATCTTTTACAACTCACACCTAATGTTCAAGTATTGAAATTTATGGTACAAGCTGAAGAGAAAGCGGTGAGTAGGATATGGATGATTACAGAGCCACTCAACCTCCATATTTTTAAACCAGTGGCTAACGGAATCGTGGTACATGCAACCATCCACCACTATTTCAATGCACGACGCAGTACGCCCTAAGGACAGAGTTAGTTCGAGTAGACGACATGAATTGATGAGAGATGAGCAGTACCTAAGGGAACACGAAGCTAAGTACCAAATATCTTGAATATGATATGGTTTGTGTTTGATGAGCATCCCTCAAGTGCATCCCTCAAGTTGTAATTGTAAACTAACAACAATAGACAAAGGAACGGCTAGGGTTTCATGTTATTATCTAGAAAAGTACAAGTACAATGAAAGGGAAAGACAAAATATATAGTAAAACAATTAGGTTAAACCTAGCTAAAATGGGCTGAACATAAAGCCCAAACTAAAGGAGCCCAAAAAAACTTATTTGGCTAATATTCCCCCTCAAACTCATAATGCGACAACAATAAGCCTTGAGAGTTTGGCAGTCAAAAAATGAAGCAGAGGAGCAGTCAAGGGATTCGTAAACATATCAGCAATCTATAAGGTGGTGAAACATGAGGGAGAGAGATAGTCCCCTGCTGAAGGTGATGACGTCTAAAATGAGAATCAATCTCAATTTGTTTTGTGCACTCGTGAAACACCGAATTCTTGGCAATCAATATCGCACTCTCATTATCACAGTGCAACGGGGTAGGCTGAGAGATGTGAACACCCATATTCCAAGAAGCCATCGCAACCAAACAATCTCACAAGTAGCAATAGCCATGGCTCGATATTCAGATTCCGTATAATATCATGAGACAACATCTTGTTTCTTATTTTTCCAAGAAATCAACGAATATCTAAGAAAAACACAATACCCAGTAGTGGACTTATGATCATAAATATCGCTATCCCAATTAGCATCACTTTTAGGCATGCAGCTAAAGAGAGGATGTGGAACATAGTACCACAAAGATATCTCAAAATACGAAGAACAGCTCCCTAATAAACAGTAGAAGGAGTAGTGACAAACATGGCTAACCACATGAAGTGCATGAGCAATATCTAGTCTGGTGACAGGGAGATAAACCAAACTCCCCACAATGGCATGATAAAGGCTCGGATCTAACAAAAGAACATCGTCAGTCGGAGAATACTTGACATTACTCTCTATAGGCGTATCAATTGTCCAGTTATCCGTGAGTCGTGCATGGTCAAACAAATCTGAAATATACTTCTTCTGAGATAAAAGATAACCCTTTGGGATGAAAAATAATGGAACCAAAAACATGTCTTTAAAAGTATAAATATATTATTTAGAAGTATAAATACATTTTTTAGAAGTATAAATACACAATTTTATGTTTTTAGAGGTATAAAATACGTTTTTAGAAGCATGTATGTGTATTTATACATTTTTAGAAATATATATATATATATATATATATACATTTTTTTTAAAGTATAATAATTATAACATTTGAACGGTTTGAACAAGTTCGTTAGTCATATGTGTACAAAAAATAGGAAATTACCCAAACGTGAACAAAATCAATAGTTCATTATCATACTGTGTCATTATATAATCTCACGTGTACGCCACGTCAGATGTTACCTACACCAAGCGGTCATAATGGTAACATGTGAACACTTTAAAGAAGTTCGTTGGTCATATGTGTACAAAAGAAAAATTACCCAAATAGGCAAATATGAACAAAACCAAAAAATCGTTACCCTCCTGAGTAATTATCCCTTGAAATTAACCATTCTCCTTTAATGCATAATTGAACTTTTTTAAAATTATCAAAGAATGACATTAATTCTTCTATAATAAACTTTGTTTGTTACAAAAAAGCGCATTTTCATTATTAAAGAATTTACTAGTACTTTCATATTTCATTATAGACTAATGCACTTTTGAAGTTAAATAGATTAAAGGTTTCAACACGTAAACAAGGGTTTTAGTCTTAATCATTTATAAATTCTTCAAGAATGTCTATTTGAATCTAACATACTCTCATTATATGTTAATCAAAAACCTGAAAACCTTTATTGCTTTTAACAACATCGATGTTACCAAAAATTAAGTATGTCGAAACATCAATTCCAGATTCTTTCTAAACGCTCATTCTTTAGAACATAAGAAATTCAATTTAGGAATGAAAAATGTACGAAGAACTAATATTTTCCTTGAATTGGAGCAACAAAATCATCATCTTCCTACAATGTTAGAGGCGTTGATGATAAATTCTTGAATTTAAAATTGAAATTTTCTCTAAGTCTTGAATTCAAACAATCATCTTATTTAGAGAAATTTGTCACATTTCTTAGTTCTCAGCTATCTAAATTTCCCGCTTATCTTTCACATTTTTCCAATTTCGTAATCTTTAATATTACTTCTGTTTAATATATTTTTTCTAGTCATTCCTTATGATACACAATTATATAATCTAGTTTGATAATAAGATATTCAAAAAATCAGTCATCAAATGTCCAAAATAATCAATTTCTTTACATTTAATAATCAATTTTTTGTTCATCTTTCATATATTTCCAATTTAATAGTCCTTAATGTTCAATGTTATTTGGTATTTCTTTTAATCAAAACGGACAATATACGGTTATGTAGCCTAAATTGATAATAAGACATTCAAAATGTCGGTTATCAAATCACTAAAATAACCAATCTCTTTAAATTTAAATTTAATAATCTAAAGAATAATAAATAGTTTCTTATTCAAATTAAAGAAAAGACATACTTTAAGCATGAAAAAAAGGAGGACAAGACAGTAAGAACATACGAAGGAACCTTTTTTATGTTATCCGCCAATTTGGAACTTGGAAGGAGCAAACAAACAGTGATACTTCTCGTGATTTTCTCCATTTAATTTCAATCCTACTGCTCCCTTCCCTCTCTCGTGCCCTAACCTCTTCCCCTCTCATCCAACAACCCTACTTCTTCTTCTTCAACCCCAATTCGCTGTTTCAGGTAACGAAACTTTCATACCTCCGACTCCTTTCACGTATAAGTTGCAGATTTACGGGTACGTTCCTTTCGACGATTTTGCAGTTCATACCGATCCAGTAGAATCTCTGAATTTTGAATATTGTTTTATTTATTAATTCTTAGGTTACACGCCGGATAAAGCTAAAACTACTCGTACTATAAGTAATGTAATCTTGTCGTTATGTTAATCGAATTACAATCTATGTTGCTAAGTTCTGTACGGATTTTCCGATTTC
This sequence comes from Cichorium intybus, assembly GCA_023525715.1. Lineage (NCBI taxonomy): Eukaryota > Viridiplantae > Streptophyta > Magnoliopsida > Asterales > Asteraceae > Cichorium > Cichorium intybus. The sequence goes on from CM042014.1 coordinate 23,856,648, forward strand.
CGGATTATTATAGGGAAAATAATATATTTAATGCTCCGATGGTATCCGGTGGTTGACAGTATTTATATAATTCCGTTTTATGATCAAAATTTCGGGTGGGAGTCGCCATGTGGAGGATTTGGTACTTTGATTGCAAGTTAAGTGTTCCGTGAAGTCATCATGAGTTGCGCTGGAATATGCCTTGTTTTTTGCAGAATTCAAACCCTAAATAATATTAAATGATGTCGGTACTCGATCAATTTTTTAGTTATTATGTTCAAGCTCATTCTGTTAGGTCTATTCGTCGTTTGTTCTTGCATCAAGTAAATATGACCACCAGTTTTCAATTTTGAACACTATTTAAGTAGATCTACGAGATTAAAATGCTAAGAGCAGAGTACCTAAGTGCTCATTGGTTGCTTGATTTAAGGAACTCAATCATTCACATGACAAGAATCCATATATAAAATATTCCAATATTGTTTCCCATTGCATCACAACTTTCTTTTCCCCACAACTATATTACAAAACATCTACAGGTTCATCATAATTTCTATAAAAAATATGATATATTTTATGCATGTATCTTTAACACATTATTTAGAAATGACCCTTCTATCATTTCTTTATAATAAAGGTCTGAATTTTGAACATTGTGACAGAATCTGAGGCTTTCAATTTGCAAGGAGGCAAGGGGTCTGGACTTATTATCAAATTACTTTACTAGAAATGGGTTTAAGGTACACTATGTAACAAATCTATCAACATGGGCACTTTTCATGGCACACACGAAATCATTGAACTGGAAGAAGGTCAACATTTTGATTCTAGTAAACATGAGGAGAAGTTCTATATAGAAGATGAAATCAACCGTCTTTTTGAAACAATTAGGGTTTCTGCCAAAACTTCAGGTGTACCACAAGCTCTTAAAGATAAACAAAAGAGATCCATGAAAAGACCAATGAGAGTCTGTCCATATCAAGCATCAGACCCCATTAGTCTGAAACAGGCACTGAGAGGATTAAGCATCTCTCAAGCTTCAGAAATGGCAGCCATGAAGAGGTTACCAAAACCAGTAACTTCTCCAGGTGGACCAGTCAAAAGGTCACAGATAGCAGTTACAGATATAGTGGAAGTATCCCTTGTTCCGGAACCTTCCGGAAAGATAATACCCAAATCTTTACAGACCCGAAACCTTAAACTAAAACTTTCCTCTTTATCCGCTCGTTCTAGAAAGAAGCTCCCTGTGGTAGACGAAATCAAACCCGATTTAATTAAAGAAGTTAAAGAAAAACCTAATTTATCAAGATCAAGAGAAAAAGGGGAATTTTCTCAGAGCTCAAAAAGTAGCAGTCTTGGTGAATGTAGCAGTAGTACAAGCTTCAGTTGTGACAGCAATACAAGTAATTATACAAGAAAACCTCATATGTCAAAAGATTTGAGATGGGAAGCTGTTTGTTCTGCTCAAAAACATGGAAGTTTAAATCTAAGAAACTTTAGGTTAATCAAGAAAATTGGAGGTGGTGATATTGGGAGTGTTTATCTTGCTGAACTTATTGGGTCACATTGCTTTTTTGCAATAAAGATTGTGGACAATGAGTTATTGGCTATTAGGAAAAAAGCCACACGGGCTCAAACTGAAAGGGAAATTTTGCAGTTACTTGATCACCCTTTTCTCCCTACTTTGTTTTCACAGTTTACAAGTGATAAATATTCATGTTTGGTTATTGAATATTGTCCTGGTGGTGATTTGCATGTTCTTCGTCAAAAACAGCCCAAGAAATGCTTCTCTGAACAAGCAGCCAGGTAATAATTTAAGTTGTAAATTAGAGTAAATTGTGTTTTTATCCCTGATGATGGAGTATTATATCAGTTTTAGTCCCTAAGAGTTTTCTCTTGCAGTTTTGGTCTTTATTTGAGGTTTTTGTAACGTTTTTGGTCCATGTTCCAAGTAAAATGACTTTAGAGTAAATGACTATTTTTGGCCCCTGAGTATAGCTGATTTTTTCAATTTCAGTCCTGGAATATAGCTGATTTTTTCACATTTGGTCCCAAAAAGTTTTCTCTTGCAATTTTGGTTCTTATGTGAGGGTTTTGTAACATTTTTGGTCCGTGTTCCAAATAAAATGACTATACAGTAAATCACTATTTTTGGACCCTGGGTATAGCTGATTTTTTCACATTTGGTCCAAAAGTTTTCTCTTGCAATTTTGGTTTGAGGTTTTTGTAACATTTTTGGTCCGTGTTCCAAATAAATGACTAGAGTAAATCATTATTTTTGGCCCCCGAGTATAACTGATTTTTTCAATTGCGGTCCCTGAGGATAGCTTTTTTTTTTCAATTTTGATCCTAAAAAGTTTTTGGTTTCAGTTTTGGTCCTTATTTGAGTTTTTTTGTAATGTCTTTGGTCCTTTTTTCCAATAAAAATGACTATATGTTTGGGACCAAATTTGCAAAAATTAGCTATACTCGGGGACCAAAATTTGATCATTTTATCTGGAACAGGGACCAAAAAAACGTTACAAGAATATCAAATAAGGGCCAAAATTGCGAGAGAAAACATTTTGGGACCAAGATTGCAAAAATGAGCTATACGCAGCGACCAAAAATGTAACTTATTCATGACTATATATTTGGATCTAAAATTGCAAAAATCAGCTAAACTCAGGGATCAAGAATAGTCATTTTGCTTGGAACATGAACAATAAATGTTACAAGAACCTCAAATAAGCAAGGAAACTTTTTCAGACCAAAATTGCATAAAAATAAATAGTCATTTGCTTGGAACAGGATCCAAAACCGTTACAAGAACCTCATTAAGGACCAAAATCAGCTATATATAGGGACCAAGAATGTAAATTACTATATAAAATTATAAATCATAATCATGATTCTTTTTACATTTACGATGTTTTGTTTTGGTCTAGGTTTTATGTTGCCGAAATCCTCCTTGCTTTGGAGTACCTACACATGCTAGGGATCGTGTACCGTGACTTAAAACCCGAAAACATATTGGTACGCGAAGACGGTCATATCATGTTGACCGATTTTGACTTATCCCTAAGATGCGATCCCAATCCAACGGTCATAAAACCATCAACTTCTATTGATATCCCCAAAAAGACACCGTCAAACTGCATACACCCTTTTTGTCTTCAACCATCATGGCAAGTCCCGTGTTTCACTCCAAACTCAAAATCCAATCCAACGGTCGAGATCAGCCCTCCACCAGAGCTAATCGTGGAGCCTAACGACGCACGATCAAACTCCTTTGTCGGGACCCACGAGTACTTAGCTCCCGAGATTATAAAAGGTGAAGGACACGGGAGTCCCGTGGATTGGTGGACACTTGGGGTTTTATTGTATGAGCTTTTATACGGTAGGACACCTTTTAAGGGGACAGGAGATGATGATACTTTAACTAATGTGGTTTCTGAGAGTCTTAAGTTTCCTGATTGTCCGATTGTAAGTTTTCAATGTAGAGATTTGGTTAAAAGTTTGTTAAGAAAGGAACCGGGGAATAGGTTAGGGTCCGTGAAAGGGGCTGTGGAGATTAAGCAACATCGGTTTTTTGAAGGGTTGAATTGGGCTCTCATACGGTGTGCTACGCCACCCGAGATGCCTAAAATGGGTGATGTTAGGGGTGTGGGTTTAAGGAATTTAGAGAAAGAGTTTAAGGGCGGATTTGAGATGTTTTAGGATATGTTTTGCTTTTGGTTGTAATATATAAATAAATATAGTATATTAGCGTTTGTATATAGTGTACATGATGTAATACAAGTTGAGCCGAGGGGTCGATCATCATATATCTGTATCATTTAAAGAAAGAAAGACTTTGTTGGGTTTATGTAAAAATGGATTTGTAAGAATGTGTTTTGGGATAAGCAAAATAATGAAGGGCTAAATGTGATGTTTAATAAATTAATAACGCTTAATTGGGATTGTGTCGAATCTTTCGATAAATAAATAAAAGATGATCGCAAAAATATTATATGATGTGATGTTTAATAAATTAATAACGTTTAATGGTCATGCAACAAAATGACTATTTTTTGGTAGTTTGTTGATTGTGAAGTACTTTAATGCTGCTAACTAGTTTTTTATGACATAAATGTAGTTCACAACTTGTTGCGCAGATCCATGTTATTGATATGTTTTTCAAGCAGTCTTTTGTCGTTTAGTTATACGTAATAAAATTTTATAATATGGTTGTAAAATGTATTTTAAATTATGAAAATATAAATGTTTGCCCTAAAAGTTCAACTTCCAGATGACTGAATGCACGCACTTATTCTTGACCGGTCAATGATCTTGAATTCTTGTTGTTTTGTCGTTCTCTTTCTTAGTTTGAAATTAGTACGTTTATGCATAATATAATTATGTAATTAGATTATTAATAAATATATTATTTAAAATAATTATATTTTATTAACTATGAAAAAATTATTTTACATCTATTAATATAAAATATTATCAAGATATGATAGTATAGACGTATATTAGAACCACGTTATCTTAAATGAAAAAAATAATTAAAATTTTTTATTTATTATTTTTTAATAATTATTAGAAATGAGTTTAATGTATTAGAAAAGTGTAGAGGTACCTATTAAGTATCATAATTTCTTCACAACCTCTTAAGTCTTAACAGTTTACCCCGATTATCAGAAGGTTGATGTGTCTTACATATAACAATATTGACAAAAGACATAGAAGTTGCACCGACTGCTCATGTCTTTATCATGATCGACAGTCTTCTGAATGCCTATTTGCCATTCCCACTCTTTTCCAGGTACCATCACCGAAGAAAATGTATCTCAAGAACCGAAAGAATTAATCAAGCACCCAATCAAAATCTAGAGACCGACCGAATCCGAGGTCAACGCTATTAAAACCTAGTCAACGATCGCAGACGGCAAACATACACTATGTTTACCTTAAGAAGTTTCTGGAGCATGTATTGGAATCAAACATATAAAAATTAAAAAATTATAATCAAAGTCATCCATAATTGTCAAATTCTATTACCAAATGTCTTTCAAGTTACAAAATAATACAATAAGGGTAACAGATGTTTATTGTCATTCAACGTCCGCTTGTTTCTTTTCTTTTTTTAATAGCAAAATCGGTTATAACGAAATCAGAAGAACATGATAACGATATTTATGCTAAAAAGGTGCAAAAAAAATAGATGTCTAAAAAAATGGGGACATGACAAATAGACGGAGACACCCTCCATGATACCTTAAGAAACATTTAACAGAAATTAAGGTGTGCGTTGTTAAGTTTAAACAATTTTAAAACAAAGGGTCCTTTGTCTCACGTACGTAGTCATGGTGGAGACTCCCCATGCCTTAATTCATGCCACATGCTCGCTCACCTTTTTGCTTTCATTTTAAATAGATAACATACTATTCGATTATTGATATCGTTAAGGACTAAGATCTCCTGTTTCACTGAAAATTCTACGTTCTTTTTAAGACGCGTAATAGAAATTTCAACTCTAGTGGATAGTTTGTAGTTCAAATGGCTGGAAGACATGTTCTTTTGTTAGAAAATATATGATTTTCATCAATTTCGTACATGATACAAGTCGCCTATTTTTCCGGAGTAACAAGTATATGCACTCTAACCGAACAACTTGGTGTTTGAACTAACCTGTTAGCGGATCGACTAGTTGAACTTGACCATTCCTGATGTTGAAATCTGTCCAAATTGAATCCCTTATTACAGTTACATATTAATTCTCACAGTCAATTGTATTATAAGGCCTATAAAATTCCAATATTGATATGTTTTAATATGAGTTAATAAGCCCTTATAATGGCACTTTTAGGCGGATTTTCACCACTATAAATTGAGAGAAACTTAATGCAACAAACACAAAAACGGACATAACAATCAAGAATTTGATACCAACCCATTATCTATATAAACTGAAAAACACGCTCTTGTTTGGGTAAAATTTTCAGATTAGTTTCTATTGGAACGACAAGAAATTTTATTAGTGAGCAAGAACAAAGCCCTATTGAAGGCAAACAAACGCATCACCGCCTTCAATAAAACATCATCTCTATTTGTACAACAAAGCCCTATTGAAGGCAAACAAACTGCCAATTCCAAGACCCCCTTGAACTTTACTCATCAATTTTTTTCCAACTAATCCACGACATCTTCCTTTCACCAAAATCTCGTCCCTAAAAGAATCGGTTTCTAAGAGAATCCAAAAAAGAATCGGTTTCTAAGAGAATCCAAAAGTTTGATGACTACTTTAAGAGATCTAAATAGGGACATATAGTAAATCACCATATTGCCAAAAACCGACTTGAGAATAGTCAATCTACTACCCACTGAGTAAGTTCCAGACAACTTTTGGTCCAAATTCAATAATACATATTGCTCCACTTATTGTATGATAAATTGATGCACAGAAGTGAATCATATTCTTTTTTTTGAAACGGCAAATATTATATTACACCTATTCTACACTTAAACCACCTAATTCCTTAGTGGGATTTGAATCATATCTAATATGAACTTCATCCATCTCTGCTTTTTGCCCCCTATTTTCTATATTTATGTTTGAATTTTCCTTTCAATTGTAGTTGTAACTACATGCTGTCGTGAAGTACATTAAACGAATAATTTTCTAACATAAATTACTCACTTTTATAAACATATTAAATTGAGTTTATTTTCCTTTCAATTGTAGTTGTAACTACAGACTGTCGTGAAGTACATTAAACGAATGTTTTTTAACACAAATTACTTACTTTTGTAAATGGATTAATAATACTAAATTGAATTTATTTTCCTTTTTAATGGAGGTATATTTAACTTTGGTACCAAAACATTACAAGTGGTTTCAATTATTAAAATTAGTGTAATATGGCAATATTAGTGTAGATGATTTGTTGTTGATTTGTATATTTGAAATCAAAATTTCAAATTATTCAGAGTGTTTAAAGAATAAACCGAATTAGTGGTGATGTCTACTGTGACACCCCATTTCTACTGTTTGCAAATACTATGGTTTTTCATAAAAGTTCATGAATACAAAAATACGGTTTATCAAAAACCGATAATTTACATGTTTAAAACTGTGGGTGTTACAAATCCATACCAAATCTAACCATAGTAAACAAGAAATGATTAAACCTTATGTCCAAGACAGGAGCTATGTGGGCTCCACTCCAGCTAAACTTCATCCAATTATAGCATAGCCTTAACCTGGGATACATGGCAAAATATAGAATACGTAAGACAATAATGTCTCGTGAGTTACATGAGTTTTAGATTCAAACATTTAACTTCTTTCTCCAACATTTTATAAAACTTATAGCTTAAAACATCTTTCAAAGCTTTATAGTAGTATCATACCAAAGCTCTTTACTTTTCAAAATCATTTTATAACATACTTTACAGAAACAACATCTTCTTTCTTACTTTCTTTGACTGGTTTTATAAGCTTGCTGGATTTTTATACTTAGTGCTTTAATCACCATAAGTGATACCCCAAGTCTCTATGGCTAGAAAGAACGGATCAATCCTCACCATAGAAGTGCTGAGGCAATCTACTTCGTGATGGGGATTTTTCCCCAGTAGACCCCTTACCTAACCCGGGTAGGTTGGAACATAGTTCCCTTACTAACGCTGCTTGCTACAATTACCAGTCATACAAAACATTTTCTGCTTAATTTAACAATTACTTGCTTACATAGTGGCTAATTGCCAAACTTCATCATTTCTTGTCTTTATGGCTGAATGTCAAATTCATAACTTTTGTTTCACATAAACCATATGTTTAAAACATGTCTTTATAACATTTTAGGCTTAATGCCAAATCATACTTTCCAAACATCTTATGGCTATATGCCCATTCATACTTGAAAACATATACAATTTGTAACCAAAATATATTTCTTAAACACATTATGGCTATATGCCTATCCATACTTTCAAACAAGTACAACTTGTATTTCAAACTATACTTTCACATAATTGGTACATAGACCAACATACTTTCACTTAATATAATTTGTAGTTCAAAACTTAGCTTCAAATATAGCATTATACTTTCATAACAATTTAGAAGCAATACTCTTGCATATAATTTCACATATAGAAATTTTATAGAAAAATCTTGAAAATACTTACTTGCCATGTACCCCAGAATGGGTAAAAATACTGCATGTACTCACCTCGTGTATTGCTAGTAGATTGACTACACGTTCCTTGCATTTATAATCTTTTGTGATCCAATAATCACTTGGCGTGAACCTATAATTAACATGTTATACATTAACATTCATTCTAACTGACTCTTTAACTCATTAGAGTCCTTATTATACCAGTACGGGTCATAACAAGTCTATAACTTTTGAATGACCGACTTTAAATAAATCGTATATTATACGTATTTTACTACAGTACCCTCAGGAGGTCGTATTTTCATTTCGACAATTTTCCTTGTGTTTTCACACCATTTTAGACTTATGGTATAAATCATAGACCAATCGGACAAGTCTAGCACCAAGTTCCAAACTCAAAAATGACATTTTCTTAACAGAAGGGATGCACGACTCGTGCACTTTGCTATAGCTTTATATTTTCACTCTGCAGGGGGAGCACGACCCGTGCCAAAAGAGCACGACCCGTGCTCTTGCTGCAGACCCCAGTTTAGTCCGATTTTTGCACTGTAGCTTCCTGTTTTCGCGTATTGAGTTCTCATTTCAGTTCTTAATCAATTGGGTACCATTATATGGCAAAACCCTTTCATTTTCATGAGTTTTGGACCATTGGAATCAATGATTCCAGCCATTTTCAAACTATTCACGTTTTTCACATTTTTGCACAAAAACTGAAATTTCTTGAAACTATCTATTACAACTGATTTCTTCCATCTTTTATAGTATATTGAACTTCATAAAAAACATTAACACCATCTTTGATCACAAGGACCCGTGAACTAGGGTTCTTGAGCCAAAAATTGGGTTTTTCCATGATTTCAACAACACCTCTTAAATTAGGTGTGTTTACTTGAGGTTTGATCATTAATAGATGGGAGAAATCATTAGAACCATTTCATATATTAAAATTTTCAGATTTCAGTTTTGACCCGGGAAGAAGATGCTAAGAACAAGTTCATAAACTTGATTTCTTACCTCCACCCACTTGGAAATCTTCTTTTCTTTGCTTGATTCTTCCATTCCAACTATAATCCTTCAAGATCATGAAGAATTCGTGATCTCTCCCTCTCCATCTGCTGCTCCCGTTAACAATGAGATATTTTGGGAGTGTTCACATCTATTTGTACTTCCAGATTTTTCATTTTTAGTCCCTAAGTTCTATTTCTTGAACTTTTGTCACTTTTATCACATTTTATCACAAAAAACTTAGTTTATTACATTTTTAGTCCTCAACTAGAGTTATAACTTCATAATGATTTCTGTGTATGGCCAAATGACCAAGTTACCCTCTTCATGGTAAAATGACCAAATTACCCTTTTATTACAACTTTTGTAAAACTGTCCCAAAACTCCAAATTCCTCTTTTTAAGTTTAGTTCATTACATACTAACTCCAAAAATTATATTTTCCTTACATAAAAGTCATTTGGATGTCAAATGACCATTTTGCCCTTTTTTATCATTTTTTTTCCAAACTCTTGGAATTTTACTACATTTCCCAATAAATTATTTTAATACTTTCAAAATATTTGATCTTTACATTAAGCATTATTTCGAATATAAATTCAAGATTTTTGGGTCGTTACAACTACCTCCCCCTTATTGGGATTCCGTCCTTGGAATCATCACACAACTATTAATTTAAGGGATCACTTCTCCTTCCTCTTCAAAGGCTCTCAGCTAAAGTTTGGTTCTTAATAAACATTTTATTTTTGCCAACACATAATCATATTCTTCGTTATTTTATCTTTTAATCTTTTCTTCTTTGGTTGCTTTTGATTCTTTAATCAGCTCTTAACGATTCCTGCTTTCAATCCTTTATAAAGGATTAACATAATTTCTTTAAAACTTTATATCTTCCCAGTTAACCAAAATATCATTTGGTCATTTTACTCTCTTTTCCTTATAATATTCATAGTACTTATAAGAACAATTACATTACTTTTATTAAATGACCAAAATACCCCTTTCGGTTATTTTATCTGTTTTCTCAACCTTTTAGTCATTCATTCATATTTCATACTTTCATATTCTTATCAAAATAGCAGCTTACTTTGTAATTCTTCTCATATGTTTACCAAAACTTCATGAGACTATATTAATACTATTCTTTGCTTATAAAATTTCTTCCCAAATACAATTTGGTAAAGCTTTGTATTTATACAATTTTATAAATACACAATATCTTTCTTTGTAAAGAAAATTTTGTCCCTTTACGGACATTTTACTCGAACATAACTTCTTCTTTCTTTTTAGAAGTTTTACAACTTCTTATCTTTACATAGTTGTTCTTTAGATCTTTTAAACTTCACTTTATTATTCTTTACATCTACTAACAATTCTCGACTTATTACCACTCATAAGGAATGCATTCCTTTCGTTTTATTTTACACTCTTACTTTTCTGTTTGTGATAGAATCTGTCAGAACGGTGTACCTTCCATAAAAATATGCATATCTTACTTTAAAAATGTCGAAATGACGTACCGCTTTTCGTTTTAGAAACTAGACATCATTAGCATTCTTTCTGTGTATAATTCATAATTTTTGGCCTTGTAGATTTGTACAGTTTTACTGTTGAAGTTGACCCATTATTTCTGTCAACTTCCTTATTTTCTACTCTTGACTTTTATACTACTAATTGTATACTAATTGTATACTTCTTGTTAGCTTCTATACTTCCGCAATCCCTTTGTATATGTTCCACTTTGTAAACTATATGTATTATTTTCTTTAAATACATATCTCTTTTCATTTCGTATATGTATGCTACTATTACATTATTATACTTACTACTTTCATTCTGAATCCATCTTTTATAAAATGTCCTTTTCATATACTTCTTACTCCTCTTACATTATATTTGTATTACTTTCATTAATACATATGTTATATCACCTTTTTCTCATGCTATTGGCACATTTCGACATAATAGCAATCCAAGATACTTCTTTCATCCTCCTTTATTAGTTATGAGATTTTATTCTCGTTCACTCATTACACTTACTAATACAATTTTGTCTTTTTCATTTCTTAGCTTTCTTACAATACTCTTATGAGTACATTTCTTATCTTCTAAGGTACCCCATGTACCATTCTCATCTTACTACACTTTTCATAATATTACTATCTTGTGGTGTATTTATGTTTCACAAACCACATTCATTAACTTCTTGACATATACTTACAAGTTCTTAGTTGCATAATATACACATATATATATATACTTGGTTCTCTTTCGGTTTAAGAATTCAACTAGGTATTTTTAACATTTCCATCCCATGACAACTTCTTGACACAACCCTCAATCACCATTATCATTCGTTACTCTTTACTTGTCGTAGCTAGTGCCAACAAAATATTTTTCTTAGCTTTACATCTTTTACCATCTCTGTTATGTGTTTTAAGGCTACATGCCTAACACATTATGTCATTCTTTCATTTAAACTCCACTTCTTTACACTATATATTTCTTTACAACATTATATATTTCATATTTCTTATAAAACTTCCTTCTTATGTATCTCTAAGTGATACACAACTGCCCTTGATTTTCTCATCATCTTTCGTTCTTTTGTATTTCAAGGCAATTTGCCCAATACATCATTTTACTCTTTTGCTTCATACTTTATAGTATTCTAATTAGAATACCTACTTTATAACCACTTGTATACTTTTATACCTTATATTTATATATATCCCAAAACTTACTCATGCGTTTACATTTATAAGCACGTATATACATATATACATTTCTTTGTATTTTATGTTTACTAGCCATGTACTAACCATTTATCACAATCTTTGGATACTTTTACCCATCATTTTCATTCGGAAGTAGTAACTTCCTGTCTGTTTAATATAGTTCTTATATTATCTTTAATTCTTCTTTTACTGCTTATTTAGACATTTACTCCTTTTCTTTACTTCATATTTTTTATGACCTTTAGTCATTTTGCTTACACGCTTTTGGTTTTTTTCAATTAACATTCATCATTATACTATTTCATTACTGGTATTTCTTCTTATACTTCCTTCATTTGGTTGCGGAATTTAATTCATAATAACCAATATCTTCTCTTTATTTATTTATTTTATTTTATTTTTTTTTCAAATTCTCATCATCAGGTACTAAACCTAGTACCACATATCTTAAGATTCTATTTGTCATGGGACAACTTTTAATATTCTTCTTTTAAGAAATAAATTATCAATTTACAATTCGAACTGCTTTCCCATACTTGTCAAGTAAGCATGCTCTACTTTCAAGCTTTCGGTTTATTAACTCTTGTCTTTGACTAAATTCTAACTTCTGTTATGAAAAAGTTCCTTGAAGACAACCAAGAATCTTCATAATCACCTTTCATGTTGCGATGCCTGGCATAACCTACAAATGGTTACAATCTGCCACTGATTTATATTAAGTAATATTCTTTGCGGATATCGATCCACATTTACTTATCGTGACGTTACTTCTATTCGGGTACATCATATACATGCATCTTCATTTGAATACCACTTCTTTACAGGCCGATTCACGCCAACAACTTCCAAGTCTATATGTAAATATAGCATTCAACTTACCACCTCAATATGGTTTTCATATGTTTATGCTGTAATAAACAAGGCATAATATCCTTGTTTTACTTGAATTTCTTTCTTTTCGACTATGCACAACGAAGTTATCGGGCTTTTGTACCGATCATTCCTCATTCTTCATCTTCATTTACTCTTCACTTATCCTGCTGCTTGTCACTTTACTTGACTCACCACTAAATTTATGACTTGTTCACTTGTCCAATATTTGGACACTTTTTTTTTTCAACACTGGCAGTTAGTCTTCCACTTTCTTTCAGCATTGTCATCTTCTATCTTTAACTTTTCTCATCATTTTAATTTTATCGTCCCGCAACGATATTCTGTTTCCTTTATGCATTTAATATTCACGCGTCTTTTAGTGATAATTTTTGATTCAATGGTCATGCCCAGAGCACACCACTTGCTTGCATTGAACTCTTCTTTACCACTCTTTTATTTTTTTACAAATTTATGTACTATCAATATACTCTGCTTAAAATTTTCATTCTTTATGTAAGAGTCTTACAACTCTTATATAGGTAATTAATACCCATAATTCTTCTTTAACTTGCTCTTATTCATACTTTCTCTCGCCCCGACAGGCATATACTTTAATATCTTTCAATCTGTCAAAAAATATATTAATTATCACATTATTTCTTTTACTTTACCATACTAAGTGGTATATATCCACTGCATTAACTTTTATTACTTATAATCTTTCTTGCTCTTGTTACATAGGCATACAATTCCTATGTTATTCTTACTACTCTTTTCACAGATCTTACCCACCAGAACGCCATAATTCCTTTGCGATTCCACCAGTCTCAATACATATCCTGTGATTATGATAATACGGGCCCATATTACCATAATCACCTATACATATTGATTCTGCTGTTACCACAAGGTCTCATGGGACACTGGTTCCCTTAACATATAACACCTTTATATGTACATGGTGATCACTACTAGAAATCTTACTACTTTATAAACATAGCCTTTAATAAATTTAGACGGTTACGGAAAATATCATATAATTTCCCTAACGGTCAGATTTTTGCCAAAAGAGCACGACCCGTGCTCTTGCTGCAGACCCCAGTTCAGTCCGATTTTTGCACTGTAGCTTCCTGTTTTCGCGTATTAAGTTCTCATTTCAGTTCTTAATCAATTGGGTACCATTATATGGCAAAACCCTTTCATTTTCATGAGTTTTGGACCATTGGAATCAATGATTCCAGCCATTTTAAAACTATTCACGTTTTTCACATTTTTGCACAAAAACTGAAATTTCTTGAAACTATCTATTACAACTGATTTCTTCCATCTTTTATAGTATATTGAACTTCATAAAAAACATTAACACCATCTTTGATCACAAGGACCCGTGAACTAGGGTTCTTGAGCCAAAAATTGGGTTTTTCCATGATTTCAACAACACCTCTTAAATTAGGTGTGTTTACTTGAGGTTTGATCATTAATAGATGGGAGAAATCATTAGAACCATTTCATATATTAAAATTTTCAGATTTCAGTTTTGACCCGGGAAGAAGATGCTAAGAACAAGTTCATAAACTTGATTTCTTACCTCCACCCACTTGGAAATCTTCTTTTCTTTGCTTGATTCTTCCATTCCAACTATAATCCTTCAAGATCATGAAGAATTCGTGATCTCTCCCTCTCCATCTGCTGCTCCCGTTAACAATGAGATATTTTGGGAGTGTTCACATCTATTTATACTTCCAGATTTTTCATTTTTAGTCCCTAAGTTCTATTTCTTGAACTTTTGTCACTTTTATCACATTTTATCACAAAAAACTTAGTTTATTACATTTTTAGTCCTCAACTAGAGTTATAACTTCATAATGATTTCTGTGTATGGCCAAATGACCAAGTTACCCTCTTCATGATAAAATGACCAAATTACCCTTTTATTACAACTTTTGTAAAACTGTCCCAAAACTCCAAATTCCTCTTTTTAAGTTTAGTTCATTACATAATAACTCCAAAAATTATATTTTCCTTACATAAAAGTCATTTGGATGTCAAATGACCATTTTGCCCTTTTTTATCATTTTTTTCCAAACTCTTGGAATTTTACTACATTTCCCAATAAATTATTTTAATACTTTCAAAATATTTGATCTTTACATTAAGCATTATTTCGAATATAAATTCAAGATTTTTGGGTCGTTACATCTACGTCTTACGACATGTTTATTAATCATATGTAATCGGTTGAATAAACTAATGCAAATAGTTATTTTCTGCAAAATTTAAGGACACTAGGACCATTTCAGTAAATTTACTATTAGACTGCGACCATTTTTATAGTTTTATTTTACACCGTTACATATGGATTATTTTGTAATTTTTGCAAAGCTAAAATCACAAGGAGCATGTCTATCATTTGATTATACTATTACACAGAGGTCATTCCTATAATTCTATAAATTAAAAACCTAGAGAACATTTATGTAATTTTATAAATTAAAAATACATAGAACATTTATGTAATTCAACCATTTCTACACTATTACATAGGCGGATTCATGTAATTTCTACAAAACTAAAAACACAAGGACAATTTACATTCTATAATTTTTGGAAAATTAGAAAAAAAAAAGACCTTGTAATTATAAGGATCATTTATGTTATTTTTGCAAAATTAAGAACACTGGGATCTATTCTGTAATTCAGCCATTTCCTCTATATTATACAATTATTATTTCTATAATTCTGCAAATTAGAAACTCAATGACCATTTTTGTAATTTTTAAAAATTAAAATTACATGAACTAATCCTATCATTTTGTTAGAGACCACAATTCTAAATCTGTAAAATAAATACATTTGGACTAATTCTGTAATTTTTAAGAAATGAAAAACAGAGTGATCATTTTTATAATTCGACAATTTCTTGAAAATTAATAGGGATATATAATAAAGTATTTGGGTGTATATATTTGTCGATTTTGCCTGAATTATTAAGTATCTTTAAATCTTGAATTTTATATTATCAAACTTAATGTTAAACAATCTAAAATGGATGAAACTTGTAAAGATAAATAAAAAGAGGAAAAATAAGCAAATCGCTTCATAATTACTATATTTTATTTACTCGTCATTATTATCTATCTACTGATCTTTTATAGACATCGCCACTTTATTTTTATTTCTTTTGAACAACAAATGATTTTTTATATATCACCACTTTATTCTCCATGTTTTCATAAAACTACCCACATCAATAAGAACCACCATGAAGTAAATGAACTATGACCCTCACAACGTGAAAGAGAAGTAAATGAACCGATGCACATGAGATGAGAAGCAAACAAACCATAACATTGGCAAATAAACTCCGGCAATGAGAAGCTTCGACAACAAGAAGCAGAATGAGAAACCCGGACAACGCCATTTTATTTTTTGGTCCAATAAGAGCTAAATCAAAATGTTATCCAAGTCTAAATGGTTTGGAGGTTTTTCATACAAAATCAAAGTCCCAACAAAATTCTTATTGCAAAAACAAACACCCCTTAATGAACTGGAGTTATGTATTTGATATCATGTTTCTTTAGTACAACTGTATAAGTGGCCAATAATTCAATTTATAGTAGGTTTTGATATACGTAATATATCTAACTTTCTTAGTCATGCATTTTATTTGACAACAATCATAAAGCGTTTAAAAGTAACCAAGACTTGACTTAACGTCTAAAAAGCCAACGACATGCAAAAAAATACAACGCCATCAAATCAAATATCTATATCATTCCAAGCCTAGAGATGCTAATCATAAAGAATCTAAACGGGTAAATAACAAAAATATTACCCAACTGTTCTTGCGTATTTTATCTACAAACGTTTGAAAAATAAAGTTTCTGTCATTGTTTCAAACTTTATTATATTTTACTTAATTATAACAATTTCCGATATTGGGTTACAAAAAGCACAAAAATGTTTTTTTTATCGGTTATGGTCCAAGATTTTTATTTGGCAATTAACATTTATCACAATATTAATATAACTGATTATGATGGCTAAGTTTTTCTTGTTTATTTTATCAGAAAGAAATTAACATATTTGACTGTAATCTAAACTTAGATAAGAAGTTCGTTGTTATCCTAAATACTTTTTTCAAGTCTTCCTAAAATAATTGCAAATTATGGTGATAACGAATTAAGAATTAATTTGATAGAAACTCTTATCAAACTTGATTGCTTAAATCATTTAATGCAGGATTAACAGAATATGGACCCCGGGCCCATTTTATAACCAGTGGCTTGTGAGTTGTGACCCGAACCACATGAACCCCACTCCCCAGTCCCCCTCTTCAAAAACAACACTTTCTTCTCTCACCTCTTCATCTCCCCCCTTCCCCCTCTCCATTTTCTCTCCTACAATGGAACCACCATGGATGGATGACCTCGCCGATGACCTCCAGAGCATTAGCTTCAACTCAACTACCACCACTACTGCTACCGATATCAACCGCAGCACCAGCTCCGGCTCCGAAACCACTTGGACGACAGCTACCTACTCTGCACGCCACAACCCCTCACTACCTTCCTCCGTCACTGTCAAATCCTCTGCTCCTTCTGGAGACCCCTGCTGGGACGCAATCAGGCTCGTAGGATCTGATTCCAGTGCTAACCTTTCCCTCACTGACCTCCGATTCATCCACCGTCTAGGCGCCGGAGACATCGGCTCCGTCTACCTCTGTGAGATTAAGCGTTCTTCTTCCTCCTCCTCCGCTGCGGTTTTCGCCGCCAAAGTGATGGATAGAAGAGAGCTAGCAAGCCGTAACAAGGAAGGCCGAGCGAGGACGGAAAAGGAAATTCTAGAGATGTTAGACCATCCGTTTCTACCGACGTTATACGCATCGTTGGAGTCACCGAAATGGTCGTGTCTGTTAACGGAATTCTGCCCCGGCGGAGACCTCCACGTTCTCCGGCAACGTCAGCCCTGTAAACGCTTCCCTGAATCGACAGTCAGGTTCGCATTTCACCACTCTCCATCCCAGATTGCATGTTTGTGAATCTATTTCATTCAACGATCCAATGTATCGCAGTCTATCATTATCTAATATTTCTCCGGCTATATTATTTAAAATCCACGGCCAGTAACCTCTCAATGCTTTGGGACCACAAGGGACCCTCGCTGGAGCATCACATATCTCGTAGACTGGCCCGCACTTGATTATTCATGCATTTACTTAAACATAGTAAACCGCATTGAGTTGTTAAAAAGGTAAACAGTCTCATGGTTCGTGATTACACATGCTCGAGTCCACGTGGGTTCGTCTGTATATAAGAAAAGTCAAACTTTTACCGTCTTGTTTATTACCACGTGGGTCATAACTGCACCACTTGATCTTGATCTAGCGTTTTAAAAGTAGGTCTCTTCTAAACTAAATTTGCATAAATGCTTATTCAATTTTACTCACAAGCTGTTATAGTGAAGTCAAACAGTCAACACAATCGAGTCCAGTCAAATATATCATAAATTATCGTTCGTTGTCTACAATTACTCGCATTTAAATTCTCCATCTTTAGGTATACATTGAATCAATATTTAAAAATGGCATCTAATTTGTATAATTTTTGGCTGGAATTTAGTTATGTAAAAGTTCCCGGATTATGCGGTCGGGTAAGTTTGACCCGGAACAGCTTGCCGTTTTTCTTAATCGAGGTCTTTAATGGTTTGTCGTGTGATTTAAGGAATTTGTTAGTATTATAATGAGCTTATTTCCAGGTTTTACGCATCGGAGGTGGTGGTGGCGCTCGAGTATCTTCACATGTTAGACATCGTTTACCGAGATCTCAAACCCGAAAATGTTTTGGTCCGATCAGACGGTCACATAATGCTCACCGATTTCGATCTCTCCTTGAAATGCGACCTCTCTGCTTCCACCCCTGCTCAGGTCATCTCCGATCACAACCGTCCAAATCCGCCATCGTCAATCGATCACTACGCCTTCGATCCACCCAAAGTCACATCATCTTCATGTATTATTCCAAACTGTATAGTTCCTTCGGTTTCCTGCTTCAACCCTAGGCGGAAACGCAAGACGAAGTCCAGAAACCACCGAGGTCCACAGTTCGTGGCGGAGCCGGTGGATGTCCGATCGATGTCGTTTGTCGGGACACACGAGTACTTAGCGCCGGAGATTGTATCTGGTGAGGGACACGGTAGCGCGGTGGATTGGTGGACGTTAGGGATTTTTATGTTTGAGCTTTTTTACGGCGTTACGCCTTTTAGGGGGGTGGACAATGAGCTAACTCTAGCGAATATTGTAGCTCGAGCTCTGGAGTTTCCGAAGGAGCCTGTGATTCCGGCCACGGCGAAGGATCTGATATCTCAGTTGTTGGTGAAGGATCCGGCGGGGAGATTAGGGTCGACGATGGGAGCATCGGCAATCAAACAGCATTCATTCTTTCAAGGCGTGAATTGGGCGCTCTTGAGATGTACAACACCGCCGTTTGTCCCGCCACCGTTTAATAGCCGTGAGGTTGTGTCAGATGATAGTTGCTCCGACTCGGCAGTGGAATACTATTAGCACTATTCCGGCAGCCATATTTTGATCCTGGTAGTTTGGGTCGAGTTGCAGTTAAGATTAAAATTCACACTGTGTACAGAATTTGGATGATCATCTTGTCATGGAGGGAAATTTATGGAATCATGTAGTCATAATCTCGTCAAATTTATGAAAACAACTTGTTTGAACTAAGGGGAAATATTTTTGTTCAACGTTTAATGAACTTATTTAATTCAGATTATCAATTAAAGTTAAAAGATTGTTTATATTTTTG
Source organism: Cichorium intybus (assembly GCA_023525715.1). Taxonomy (NCBI): domain Eukaryota; kingdom Viridiplantae; phylum Streptophyta; class Magnoliopsida; order Asterales; family Asteraceae; genus Cichorium; species Cichorium intybus. The sequence goes on from CM042014.1 coordinate 23,876,207, forward strand.
GTTTATGTTGAAAAAAATATATTAAATTTTTATGAAAGTTTGATTTTTTATCTTATTAATTAAAATACTGGGTATTTAAAGAATTTTAATTTTGATACTATATTTTTCAATTAGTATAATGCTACGGTAACTCATTGAACTTTTCATTTTGCATCTATTTAGTTTATTAAGTTTTTTCCTTGTTGTCTAGATATTAATGTTTATACAACCGGGTTTAATTGGTCACCCGGATGTTACTGTAGCAAAAAAAATTGTTACATTACCCCTACAACGTTTTAAAAATGAATCTAAATGGTCTCTGAACTTTTTCAGATTTTTTTCTATTGTCCAATTTTTGAAACCTTAAACCTTTAACGTGCAAGGAAAAAACTTAAAGAAACCAAATAGATGTAAAATAAAAAGTTCGATAGGTAAGTATAACATTATCTCATTTCAGTTTTGTATCGACGCTTACTATTTGATCCTTCAATCGAGTTCATGCTGACATACATGCTAATGTTAGTCTTTGATGATTTAGACTTGACATAATATAATAACGTGACATTTTTTTATAACATCATTTTGTAGGTGTCAAAAATGAAACAAAATTTAAAATGCAGCGACTTAATTGAAAAAATACACAGTTTCAAAATCTAAACTTTTAGTAAACTTATTATTTTTTTTTTTTTGCAATTTGTCATTATTAAAATAAAATCTTCATATTGTAAATAAACGAAAGAAAATTTTATCTGTTATTTTTATTATTTTTGCCTGTAGTACTATACCTTAAATAATTTATTAATTTATTAGAATTTTTTTAAGTTATATTAGAATATCAGACCAAAAAAGATCTAAGCTCTTAATACCTTTACAAAAAATCATTTTAACTTCATGTTAAAGTGATGTTAAAAATAAACATTTGCTTGAAACAACACAAACAACAAAACCTCTAAGCCTGTAACGAATGTCTTAATAACCCCCATCCAGTATTGTAAAACTTGGCCTACTCGGCCAAGTACTCGGGATCTGTTGTCTAAAGCGTTTTTATGACAATCGGCCAAAAATACTTGGATTTGGTCAAACTCGATCTGAATCGGTCAACATTGGTGTTACTCGGCCAAACTCGGTGTTAGTTGGTCAACATCGAAAAAACTCAGAAAAACTAGGTCAAACCCGGAAAAATTTAGAAAAAACCGCCAAACTCGGATCATATAATCTGTACGTATTTAACTCGGCCAAACTCGGATCTGTTGTCCTAACCGTTTGAACTTTTTTATAAAATATATAATTATATTTATTTGTAATTAGTAAAATATATCATATATTTACTTATTTAATAAACATTTTTTGTTTAATTTAAATTTTGTTTAATTCAATTTAAAATTGATACAATTATGACAATATTCAGTTTAAAACATATCATATAATTTGTATGTATTTATCTTATCCGAGTACTCCCCCTAGACCGAATACTCGCTACTCGTTAGTCGACCAATCCTACACCGCCTACAGACTTTTGCAACATTGACCCCAACCATACTATTAAACAAATTTAACATTTAATTTCAGACTGAATGTTTTTTTCAATAATGTTGTAGTTTTGATTCACAAGTAAAACCATAATTTACTTATGATCGCAGAATATTATATAGTTTATGGCTTAAATTTGTTAATATATAAGCTATATAATTGTTGGGATATTCGAAATCTCAAAAATCAAATAGTGAGAATCGATCAAATCAAATTAATATTTGATCGGTGTTAGTTAAATTTTAATGTAGTGTAAATCACTCATATCCAGATTTTAAGAACCAAAACAGATATGATTTCACCCGATCAGAACATATCAAACTTATTTATAATCTATGATATTAGTGAACCATAAAATTCATCGAATTTGACATAAAATATGTCCACTATTAAAAATATATGTGCCTCCCCGACGAATTTTACAAATGAGATGATGACAAAAAAAAATAGTATATTTTAGAGGAATGGGTAGAAAGAATTAATTTTGTTAAATTTATTGATATTATATTTTTGGGGATTATAACTCTTTAAGGACATATATTTGATAAGGGAATGTGCTATTATTTGATATTTTTCAATATCTATTATGAAATTAATACCAGATTACAAATAGAGATTTTACCGTTTTATCAAAGACAATAGAATTATTATCCCCAACTAATGTTTTGATACATGTTCCGAACTATTAATCCCATCTCCATAAAGCATTGTCTTTAGGAAGTTACATAAGTGAAATTGTTTCGCCTCAAATGGTAACACTCATTAACTCCTTTGATATGTCAAGTCATATTGCATCAATAACATAATCTTAAATAAACCAAACACATACAATAAACTTCATTACAGTTTAATTACAAGTCTTCAATTTCTAAAATGCTAAATCCACCACGGGTCACTTCTAGGTCTTTTAAATGTCTTTCACTACGAGTATATGTCAAAATAAAAAGTTAGACTCGGGAGTCTAGTGAGTAAACCTTCAAACTTGACCTTTTTGTGCGATTGAATAATGCAATAATCCAATCTCAAGTTAAGTTTCCCAAAACATTTGCTCCATTATGATATCAGAGTTCTTGTATTTATAAGGATTTGGGTATAAGAAACAATCAAAGTAAACTTTCACAATAAACTAAAATGTGAATGTATGAATGAAATGCATATGCATCTAAACACAATCCCACGTTCTCTACCATTTACTCTAAATTAGGTATGAGCATGAATCGGTTTGGGTCGGTTTTGACCACAAACCGAACCCAAACCGAAATCATCGGTTTTTCAAGAATCCACACCCGAACCGAAACCCAAACCTATCGGTTCGGCTATCAGTTTTTCGAGTTTCATTGGTTCGGTTTCGGCTTTAACCCGAATCCAAACCCAATCCCAAACCTTAGTTCCATTGTTTGTTGTAGAGTAATCACTATATATAGCGAATGAGGAATGCCAAAGTTTCTTACAACAGTCGATGTGGGACACTCAAGTGTCAAATGTAAAAGGCAATCTGTTGTTGGGGATCAATGTGTCAAGAATTATCCCTCAGCAAAATAAAACATACATGTTTCTTGGATGAGAGTCAAACCGGAGACCTTTGGTACACAGACACAGCTAAATAACCACCTGGGCTAACCACAACTTATACTTTTTTCATGAAAAACTTAAATATAGTATATACCTAACGCATGTATTTTTACATATTTAATAGAAATCGGTTCGGTTTCGTTTTTTTCGGTTTCCTCATTCTATAAAACGAAATCGAACCGAAATTTTCGGTTTTGGAAAAAATAGAAACGAAACCATCGGGTTTCATGATCGGTTTCGGTTTTTCAGTCTCGTTTTTTCGGTTTTTCGGTTTACGGTTCGGTTTTTGCTCATCCCTACTCTAAATATAGTCCCTTTTCACACTAAGGTCCTGATGGTTCATGGCTATAAATTCGCAAAGGAGTAATAACCCCAATTCCATTGCCTAAATGACCACAAAGGTCAACATTTTGGAAACAAGTCCCATTACACTTGAGTCCATGGAATGGTTTAACAAAGTACATCCCGAAGCATTAGTGCTTATTTAGGCTCCACCTCCGAATTGAGCATCACACTCTAATTTTTTTGTCATTGGTTAGGTCATTTTGAAGGAATATTCCAAAACAAGTTATAAACTAACCAATAAATCTCAAAAAGGCATTTCCAAAACATATTAATGTACATGTAGCTCATAAATCAAGCAATACATATAACTCACATATCACAAATTGTCAAAAATAGGGTTTAGGGACATGTACTAATGGATATTACTCACCTCAATTACTAGCATAAGCTTTTTTTACTCTTGAAAGCTTATGGTACTTGGTGATCACCTAAAGAAACCTTTAAGTTATGTTTTAACTCCCTTCTGAATCCATTAAGTCACTTATTAAGTTCTTTTTGGTTAAAATTTAGTTTCATCCCACTAATATAATCCATACAATCATAAAAGAGCATAGACAAAATTTAGCTTTATTAATTAGACTTGATTTGGACATCGTATGTAAAAGTTGCAAAAATGAAAAAATCATTCCTAGTCATTTAGTCGACTGAGTCAGATCCTTTAGGGCCTGATTGACTCGACTAAGTCATGTATGTAGAGTGCTTATTTCGTGATTTCTTCCTCTTCAAGCTCAATACACATGTCCAATTCACTTCTAGGCTTTGATTATTTCAGTTTTAAAGGCTTTTATTGATCCATTAACATCTATAACATGTTTACATTAAATGAAATCATTAAAACATCAAATGATTAAATGAAATCATTAAAACATCAAATGATTACACCATGATTTAACCCACAATTATGATGATCTTCAACGATTTAGAACAACACAACATTGGATAGTTATCACACTCTTGATTTGAGGTTCAAAACAACTTCAATATTTTAACGGACACTAGATCGTCATTAATTGGACTTCATCTTAACTTAATAAAATCATGATTAGTCTTTAATTTAATTACTATTAACATTATAAAATCCTTAAATTGGGTATTTTGCCCCAATCTTAAGTTTTAAGAATTTAACAATTTTAGTCCCTCATCATAAAATTTCTCCAAATAGTCTCAAATTCTAGTTCCAACTTATGAATTGCATTTTTATAATTTCTAATGTTGTTTGAATCACATTTGAGTTTCAACTATGTCTAAACGTGTTTTACAATTTTTAAAATTTTTGGTCATTTCTCATGAGTTTGCCTTTCTTTATATTTCGTCTCATCTTTTAATCATCTAAAGGACTTTATACTTTTATTATAAACTTCTTTTATTTGTTTTCAAAATTTTATTCTATGCATTTGTTTTTAATATTATATAATTTACAAAAAAAAAATCTACCAAAACTATCGAGCCCGAATTACAGATGTTACAAACAATCTTTATTGCGTTTCTAGGGTTTGGATACGGCAATTGAAACTCCACCCTTGAGAAAATCAATGTCGAATTTGACCAAACCTTTTTTGGATGGAGCTTGAACAAAAAATGAGGAAGCATTTCCCGTGATCAATGAATGCAACCTTGGATTCGAAAAGTTTTCATGTGTGAATACCCTTCATATTTTCATTAAGGATCATTTAAACTTGTCAGAATCGACTTTATTCCCCTAGAATGCCAAAAAAATATGAGAGGTCATTTAAACAAATTCAAAAAGGATTGTAAGGCTACAGTGAGGTTACCCAATTTTTGTTATCCGGCGAAGATAACTTCGCTATGGTTTGAACTTTGAAGAATGTAAGTCTGAGAGTGTTCCCACTTGATAACCTATGTAAATGGGATGTGATCTTTATACAACAATTTTTCTCCATACACAACAATTTAATATGTTCCATGCATAATATACAACATTCTTAATACATGAATTGTTGTGTATGGATGAAAATTGTTGTGTACATATCACCTTGCTATATAAATGGTTAAACGTGTCTATTATATATGGTTTTTTGTGATTTCCAATTTTGTAACAAGTCCTTGGAAAAAAATAAAAAAGACAGAGAACACACAATAAGAAAATAAGTGGTTTACGTGTTTGACAATAAACATCAAAAGCACGGAAATACTAAGTAGGGTCATCATTTTGTTGGAAAAACGAATAATAGAAATGGTCTAATAGCATATTTCTTGTTTTATGTATATGTGTTTGTATTTGTTTGTTCAAACTTAAACATATATGTCAACGAGCGTGGGGCCGAGGAAGCAAAGAGAGGTGCCTTTGTGGTTAAACCGAGAGAAACCTAATGACGGAGGTGGCCACCATATGGTGATTCAACACCACCGTCCCCACCATGTGACCTAGTTTCCCACGGCGGTGCAATGGTGGGGTTTGGATAATTTGTCATTTCTATTCTCATTATAAATGCAAAAATGCCATTTGTGTCTTATTATTGTATGTTGTATATTAGGGTACACGGAGTAGTTCATCGGGCTCGATGCGGGATCGGATATATTGGGTGCGGTACCGCCGGTACCGCCGGTACCGCTGCCCCGTGTCCATCGGGCTCGGCGGTTTCGGGTGTGGAGGGGTGAGGCTTGGGATGGTGAAGCCGATGATCCCACCTTTAATTTAAAAAAAAAAAAAAATTTTTAATCTTCCAAATATTATCCTCCTCAACTCTATAAATACCACATCTTCACTCCTTCAAAACTCACACCTTTACCCTTCTTTCTTCCTCTCAACAATAACTCTATTTTCCCCTTTCCAAAAAAAAAACCCTCATTTCAAATTTATTTTAAATTGAAATGAGTTCTTCCGATTCTTCCGATTCTTCCAGTTCTTCCGGTTCGTATGTTCACAGCAAACTACTGGATGAACCTATGCCGTTGGTATCGTCATCGTCTGATGACGATACCGATGTGAATACGATCGCGGTTATTGCTGAAGCTGCACATTTCATGTTCCCAGCCTGCACGGTCCGTCGATGTCGATCGATGTAAAGATATCATGTACGCTTGCCTAATTTTACACAACATGATCATCCAGGATGAAGGTAGGGCTATATGTCCAGTACATGTTCCAGATTCCCCAAACGAACAAGAAGTTAGCCCTGACTTGATTCTCGAAATACGCAATCAAGGAATTCACCAAAAACTTCTTGCGGATCTTGTAGACCACATCGAGCATACATACATAGCTACTTTGGATCACTAGGTGTTTTAACGTTTTTAGTATTTCATTTCCGTTATTTAGGTTTTATTATTCCGTATTTAGGATTTCATTTCCGTTATTTACGTTTGTATTTTCTTTTTAATTTATGTAATGGTGTGGTTTTTTAATTTTATGTTATTTGTGATTTTTATTTTATTAATTGCATATTATCATTATTTATAATATTAAATTAAATATTAAAAATCATTTACTAAATTAATAAATGAATTTAAATATCAAATATATGATGTGGCATTGTGGATTCAGTGGGTTCAGTGGGTACTGGTTCCATGGGTGAAAGATTGGTGAAAGATTGGGAAAATGGAAGTGAGAGGAGAGAGAAAAGCTGACGTGGCGCGTGGGTTCAGTGGGATGGGAGGGATCTACTCCCCCCACCCTTAGTATATTCTAGAGAATTATATATATATATATATATATATATATATATATATATATATATATATATATATATATATATATATAAAATTAGAATCAATTGACGACCAAAAAAAGATTGAGAACTTGAGGTCAAATCTCAGCCATCAATGATTTTAGATCTATAGCTATAATTAAACTAATAATCTTTAATTATTAATAAACTAAAATTCAAAAAATTATATTATTAATAACATAAGGGTATTAAGGTCATAATAATTATCCTAAATTTATCAGTTCCTAAAATTTCTCCTTCTTTCTCTACTTAACATACGTTTTCTCTACTTAACCTACGTATTCAGAAATTGGTAATTTGGGAGGGCGGAGGTTCCGGTTAATCAAGGTGGAGATGGTCCAACACAGAAAATTTTTAGCCACCGATTGATATCATGAGGGCGTTGAGAATTGCCGATGATTTGTCGGCGAATTCTTTGACAGTTCGAGTTCAAGTTCAAGGGAAACCAACTGCACAGAGACTCCATCCCTTCGCCGGCATAGTTTTCTCCCACAATAAGATTTCACCGATTCGTCAAAAGAAAGTTGTTAGTCGTGACAAAATGCAACAAATTCTTCGATGGTGGTGTATTGATGTCTTCGTTATGTGTCTCTGGTAATACACGAACAGGATGAGCTCATTTGAGCTGTGTGAGGAATCAGTAATCCCCATGGCTCAGTTTAAAATCGGTTATACATTTATACAAAAACTCAAGTGTTCGTAAATAAACATGGATGAACATGTATACATTTATACAAAATCTCAAATGTACATAGTCGAACATTGATGAATATTTATACAAAAACTCAAATGTTCATAACTGAACATTGATAAACATTTATACAAAAACTCAAAAACGAAATAGTATATGTGGTGATGTCACACCCTGTAACGCCAAGACATGTTTTATTATATAATTATAATAAAAGGGCAAATTAGTCATTTTACCTTGGAAGGGTAAATTAGACTTTTGGATAGAAAAGAATTTAGTTTGAAATAATGTTTTGAGTTTTTGGACTTAAAATGTTATAAAAACTGATTTTGGTCATTTTACCGCAAAAGGGTAATTTTGTCATTTGACCATGTGAAGGACCAAATATGAAAAATATTGTTGTTTGTGGCAAATGTATAAAGAATGAAAGTTTTATTGTAATAAAACTTGATTATTGTGGCCAAAGTTCAAGAAAATGGAACTTAGGGACTAAAATTGTAAATTCTGAAAATATAAATGGAAAAATCCTCTCATTTTTGGCTGAATTTTGAGAGCTTACGGGAGAGGATTTTTGGTGTGAAATTCTGCAGAAGTTGGAGGAATTCTTGAAGCTTTGAACTTGGATTTCGATTTCTAGCTTTGGATTGAAGAATTGGAAACTCTAAAGGTTAGAAATTCAAGTTATAGCTTGGTTATTCTTGATGAGTTTTGTAGCAACTCAAAACTGCATTTGCAGTTATGATTATGTGTTTAAATTGATGTAATGCTTCCAATAAGTCATGCTAAAAGGACTTAATCAAAGAATATGGAAGTAGGTTGCCATTCTTGATGAATTTGGAATGTTGCTCAAGAACCCTAAATCATGAATTAGTGTGATTAAGGTGTTTCTAATGGCTTAAAACCTGTTATTAGTCAAAGGTTTTGGTCCTAGAACAATCCCTAATCATTAAGTCGAGTATTAAGGGCTTAAAATGAGAAAAATGGGATTTTGTAACATAAAAATCGGGGTTTCTGGCCTGCTGTTCGTCAATCGCGACCCGACCTCAGGGTGGATCGCGACCCGAAGAGCCAGGCGCGATGCGCCCTTGGCCTGGGCGCGATGCGCCTCCCAGGCAGGGGGTCAGAAATGCTATTTTTCGTTTGGCTTGTCCGTTTTAGCTCAAACTTGAACCGTAGGATCGTTATGGTCTGAAAAGTTTGGGAAAATTTTTATATTGAGTTTTCGACCCCTCGGGGGGCACTGTAGATCGACTCGAATGCCTCGGTGAATAGTAAAATTCATAAAAAGTTAGTAAACGGAAAGTTTATTAACTAGGCATTGTTTATAATGATATTGTATTGAACTCTATTGTATCAGAGTCAATTGAAATGATTATTAACCTATTATCATTTGGTATATAAATGAATATATAGGTATGGGATAAAATGGTTGTGGTGCACGCAAAGGCAAGAAACAACCGGGATTTAAATGCAGCTAGCATCCAGGTGAGTAATCTCATTGATATCATATATGATATATGATGATTGAATTGTTACAGGTTGAAACTGATTGTGGGACGAAATTGATGGTTCAAAGATACATTTGAAGAGACAATACCAGATAAGCCGTGAGTCTGATAAAGACAAGAACGGAGCTGTGAGTCAACAATAATGACATGACAATACCAGATAAGCCGTGAGTCTATTATAGACAAGAACGGAGCTGTGAGTCAGTCAATATTAATGGTGCGACAATACCAGATAAGCCGTGAGTCTATAATAGACAAGAACGGAGCTGTGAGTCAAACCTATATAGACAAGACCGGATAAGCCGTGAGTCTAGGCAACAGCGGGCTAACCCGTGAGCCATGGTTTATTTTTATGAACCAAACTTATATAGACAAGACCGGATAAGCCGTGAGTCTAGGCAACAGCGGGCTAACCCGTGAGCCAAGGCAACAGCGGGCTAACCCGTGAGCCATAACTAATTCTGGATGCTATATCCAACTGGTGCGGCCTATAAGGCTATGATATTCTGGTGCGGCCTTCGGGCTATGATATTCTGGTGCGGCCTATACGGCTATGATTCTGGATGTTATATCCAACTGGTGCGGCCTTTATGGCTATGACATTATTATATAGAGACTGTGCGGCCTTATGGCTACGATTTTGGGTTGCTGAACCTAAACTGGTGCGGCCTTCGGGCTATGATTCATACGCTGGAAATGTTTTGGTGCGGCTTGTATAGCCATGACTAATGATATGACTTATATAGTCATGAAATATAGTACAGTCAGATATGACTAAGAAACAGGGGACAGAATTGATAATTGAGAATTGGTATAATATTCTCTTTTATATACCTATGGCCTTGATGGTAAATAGAATTGATATGATCGGTATGCAAATAACAGATTAGATGTGATAAAGTGATTTGATAATCACATGACATGACGTTCCAGTCGGTAAGACTATATAGTAGGATACGAAATCCTAGAATACATGATCAGCCGGTAAGGCTAGTATTCTGGATCAGATATCCAGACAGATTTATACTGTTAGTCGGAAGAGACTATAAAATGGAATTTGATTTGAAAAGAATGATTAGAAATATTTTTATCATACATAGTGATTTATATATGAATGAATTTCTAATGCTTGTTATTTGCAGATATGATTACTCACTGAGCTTTATAGCTCACGATATTTGTTATTGTCCCTGCAGGTTAGCATGATACCGATAGGGGACAAGATAGAGTCCGTGACTTTGAAGTAGGACTCATAGATGCTGTCAGTAGCAGCCCGGCTTTAAAGGAGAATTGGTATTATATACTCTCCTTGATACGCTTGTACCCAATTTTATTAAAAATATACCCCTTTGTACTGGTTTTAAATACTGAAACCTTTAATTTAAATGAAAAAATTTTCAGGGGTGTTTTGTTTTAAAAGCCGGGTGTTACAAGTTGGTATCAGAGCCGAGGTTTAAGTGAACTAGGTGTCTATAGAGTAGATTCATGGACTTAAACCCTGAGATAGTAGACATGATGCATAGTTAGGTGTATATAGTTGTTATTATACATATATAACCTAACTGTTGTTGACTTCTGACACATAAGAAGTATGAACAGTACATCTCCTTGGGAGACATTTAGGGCGCGAAGCTCTAGGAAATGGATCAACCCTTTCTCAAGACTCTGTTGTATGAGGAGCAAAAAGGGGACGAATAGCAGAAAAATCCACATGACAAGCAGTAGTAGCTGATGTGGTCAGATAAAGAAATCGGTTGCTCACCTTGGTTGATATTCAAGGTGAAAGAACAGTAGTTGAGACTACAAGAAAAGCAGAAAAATATTAGTGGACGCTTCAGGAGAAGCTACCACGAATTGGGTCCAATCTTAAAGGAAATGGACCAGAACGATAAGAAGATGTTGTATAAGAAGTGCAGGAAAAGCACTCAGAACATTTTAGAGTTGAGACTCTATCGTTGACATGCTGAAATTGCAGAAAATGGGAGCATATTGCTCGAGTTTGTTGTACGGGACGGAAGTGGTTCCAGCTTGGAACTATAGATCACTTCCTTATGAAATACTCACATGCTAAATGTGGAGTAACGGGTAATGAACCCAGGAAAGAAAGAAGAAACGAATGGTTAAAAAGAACCAGTGGTACCTTGAGCATTCCAACGGATTGTGGAAGAAGCTCGTGAGGAGACTGATATGATCTCCGATGTAATTGTTTTGAATATCACTTGTGTATGTTATATTTGATCCAGGAAGCTATGCTTTGGATCGGTGACACTGATGTCTTGTTGGAATATTTCATCAACGATTTTAGATGAAATTTTGGAAACAGCTATAGCAGACAGCAAAAATGTTCTAGATATTAAACACCTGGAAGGTAGTTTGCCTAGGATTTACGGGACCATTTTCCCTATAAATCTGAAGCCGATGACTACCAATGAATCTGAAGCAATTATGCTTATGAATTGGTTAGCAATGAATTATGCTACCATGAATTGTAGAAATAAGAACAGTATGATTCTTAAAACATAAATGAAATGGATGGAAATCCATGGTAAATGACCGATGTTGAGAATACCGGTTATTTTTCTTTGCTTAAACTCGGAAAGAGTTAGTAAGAGAATGATGTTATAATTGGCATACGTGGTATTGGCCAAGTTAGATAAAGCAGTGATAGTAGTGTGCTACTTTAAATAAATTCTCGGATGTTTCTTTTGAAAAGAACTTCCAGGATTTCTGCCAGATTGGCGAGAAGAGTTTATGATAAAGCTGATTTTGAGAGCCGTTTTTGATATATGGGCTCTTTATTGATTTGCATCCGTAGAGATGGTAGAGTTGGGAAATAACTAGAAGAATTTTTTGTATTAGGGTCTCTTATGACTGTATGTGTCATCGTATGGAGCCCTATCTTGTTTGAAAAGAAGAAAGACAAGTTAATACATATGTGCATTGACTACTGAGAATCTGATATTCTCGAAACCAGATCGAAAATGAGGTACATTTGTACCAGATGTTGGAGTTATTTCACTGATTTAAGTGATATATAATTCTCCAAGTATGAAAATTTGATTAAAAGAAGTTTGATTCTTTGGGCATGTTAATAATGCCAAAGATGATAAAGTAGATCTAGTGGAAATGATATTGTGATAAGACAGAAACCGCCTTGGAATCTGACTGAAATTAGTAGTAGTTCCTTGGATTGGCGGGTTACTAAAGGAGAGTTGTAGAAAACTGCTCCTTGATAGATGTTCAGTTGACTAAGGTTGACTAATAAAAGTATAAAGTTTGAGTGGTGGAAAGACCATAGGCATCTTGTAAAGGTTTGGAATAAACCTTGTGTGAGACTCTGACATTAGCATTGATGCTAAGCGGATAGATTGGATCATCGAAATGCATCCAGTTGTGACTGTAGATGCATGATGTTGCTGTAGCAACTATAATTTTGGCATTGAACCTTTGGAAACACTATCGATATAGTGTAAAGCTTACTGTTATAAGGATCATAAGAGTTTGAAATGCTTAATTGATCAAAAAGTAGTTGAATATGAGATAGCAAAAATAGATGGGTTACTTAGAGATTTCAGGTATGAAATCCTGTACCATCCCGAAAAGGACAGATGTGGCTATAGATGCCTTGAATTAGAAAGAGTATCTTTTGAAAGATACAACCACATGCGTGAGTGTGACGAATTGATTACCTGAGTTGATTCGGGTAGCACAGAAAGTTGTGTGCACGTTTGAAAATGTGAATAATAAATAAATGATTGAATATTAGCAGAAGCTAGTTGGAAAATCACAGCGATTTAAACCCTTGGTGGTTGTGAATGTGGATTCCAAAGCAAAGGGAAACATGAAAATCATCTTGAAAAGATGTATTTTGTACTAGATATGCAGTATACCCGGAGCAATACCAGACTGGATAGGTCGATAAAACCTATGTGTTGGTGGCCGGGACAAAAGAAAGACATTGAAAGACACATGAAAAGTATTTGACTTGTACGTGAAGTAAAGTCAAACCGGTAGAAACGTGCGAAGAAATTTACCCGTGGTTGGCCCCAGAGAAGAAATGGGACAACATTGTTATAGACTTTGCAATAAAGTCTCTGCAAGTACCGTGAATTGATGAACAAAATGATCTGATGATTCAGACCTTAGAAGATGTGCTTGAAAATTGCACAGTAGACCCTAGTAGAAGATGAGAAAATTTCCTATTCCTGATAGAATTTGCAAGAAATAGCAGCTTACATGTTAGTAATTCGATGGCTCATATGAAGTATGCTATGGAATACCGTGACATCCTTCAATTTTTGGAATGAAGATGTGGTAAAGCCGTTGACTAGATCCTAGTTTGTTGCACAAACTGAAGAGAGTACTTGATAAGTACGAACGAAATTGAAGAATAGTTAAGAATTTGTAAAAGTGGTATATGGATCACTGAGTAAAAACCTTTGAAATTCCAATTAAAGGAATACGGTAGTACGAAAAGCGATCCTCTGGAAAGGATAAAATCTGTTTGGGACGGCAAGCAAGAAAGTATGTATTGATAATTCCCAACAAATCCCTCATGATGAGATAAAGATAGATAAGTAGATAAGGTATCCGGGACAACCGGAGGAATGATATGCGAATTGTGATTTAATCACAAGATAAGAAGACTAGTATGGTTAAGTGCTTAGGCAATACCAAATAGACTTCGACATGATGTGGAAGACTGAAAGCGAAATGAGGGAGACATACCCTCAACTCCTTGTATGATTTCGGGGACGAAATCTTTTGAAGGATGGGAGAATTTGTAACGCCAAGACATGTTTTATTATATAATTATAATAAAAGGGCAAATTAGTCATTTTACCTTGGAAGGGTAAATTAGACTTTTGGATAGAAAAGAATTTAGTTTGAAATAATGTTTTGAGTTTTTGGACTTAAAATGTTATAAAAACTGATTTTGGTCATTTTACCGCAAAAGGGTAATTTGGTTATTTGACCATGTGAAGGACCAAATATGAAAAATATTGTTGTTTGTGGCAAATGTATAAAGAATGAAAGTTTTATTGTAATAAAACTTGATTATTGTGGCCAAAGTTCAAGAAAATGGAACTTAGGGACTAAAATTGTAAATTCTGAAAATATAAATGGAAAAATCCTCTCATTTTTGGCTGAATTTTGAGAGCTTACGGGAGAGGATTTTTGGTGTGAAATTCTGCAGAAGTTGGAGGAATTCTTGAAGCTTTGAACTTGGATTTCGATTTCTAGCTTTGGATTGAAGAATTGGAAACTCTAAAGGTTAGAAATTCAAGTTATAGCTTGGTTATTCTTGATGAGTTTTGTAGCAACTCAAAACTGCATTTGCAGTTATGATTATGTGTTTAAATTGATGTAATGCTTCCAATAAGTCATGCTAAAAGGACTTAATCAAAGAATATGGAAGTAGGTTGCCATTCTTGATGAATTTGGAATGTTGCTCAAGAACCCTAAATCATGAATTAGTGTGATTAAGGTGTTTCTAATGGCTTAAAACCTGTTATTAGTCAAAGGTTTTGGTCCTAGAACAATCCCTAATCATTAAGTCGAGTATTAAGGGCTTAAAATGAGAAAAATGGGATTTTGTAACATAAAAATCGGGGTTTCTGGCCTGCTGTTCGTCAATCGCGACCCGACCTCAGGGTGGATCGCGACCCGAAGAGCCAGGCACGATGCGCCCTTGGCCTGGGCGCGATGCGCCTCCCAGGCAGGGGGTCAGAAATGCTATTTTTCGTTTGGCTTGTCCGTTTTAGCTCAAACTTGAACCGTAGGATCGTTATGGTCTGAAAAGTTTGGGAAAATTTTTATATTGAGTTTTCGACCCCTCGGGGGGCACTGTAGATCGACTCGAATGCCTCGGTGAATAGTAAAATTCATAAAAAGTTAGTAAACGGAAAGTTTATTAACTAGGCATTGTTTATAATGATATTGTATTGAACTCTATCGTATCAGAGTCAATTGAAATGATTATTAACCTATTATCATTTGGTATATAAATGAATATATAGGTATGGGATAAAACGGTTGTGGTGCACGCAAAGGCAAGAAACAACCGGGATTTAAATGCAGCTAGCATCCAGGTGAGTAATCTCACTGATATCATATATGATATATGATGATTGAATTGTTACAGGTTGAAACTGATTGTGGGACGAAATTGATGGTTCAAAGATACATTTGAAGAGACAATACCAGATAAGCCGTGAGTCTGATAAAGACAAGAACGGAGCTGTGAGTCAACAATAATGACATGACAATACCAGATAAGCCGTGAGTCTATTATAGACAAGAACGGAGCTGTGAGTCAGTCAATATTAATGGTGCGACAATACCAGATAAGCCGTGAGTCTATAATAGACAAGAACGGAGCTGTGAGTCAAACCTATATAGACAAGACCGGATAAGCCGTGAGTCTAGGCAACAGCGGGCTAACCCGTGAGCCATGGTTTATTTTTATGAACCAAACTTATATAGACAAGACCGGATAAGCCGTGAGTCTAGGCAACAGCGGGCTAACCCGTGAGCCAAGGCAACAGCGGGCTAACCCGTGAGCCATAACTAATTCTGGATGCTATATCCAACTGGTGCGGCCTATAAGGCTATGATATTCTGGTGCGGCCTTCGGGCTATGATATTCTGGTGCGGCCTATACGGCTATGATTCTGGATGTTATATCCAACTGGTGCGGCCTTTATGGCTATGACATTATTATATAGAGATTGTGCGGCCTTATGGCTACGATTTTGGGTTGCTGAACCTAAACTGGTGCGGCCTTCGGGCTATGATTCATACGCTGGAAATGTTTTGGTGCGGCTTGTATAGCCATGACTAATGATATGACTTATATAGTCATGAAATATAGTACAGTCAGATATGACTAAGAAACAGGGGACAGAATTGATAATTGAGAATTGGTATAATATTCTCTTTTATATACCTATGGCCTTGATGGTAAATAGAATTGATATGATCGGTATGCAAATAACAGATTAGATGTGATAAAGTGATTTGATAATCACATGACATGACGTTCCAGTCGGTAAGACTATATAGTAGGATACGAAATCCTAGAATACATGATCAGCCGGTAAGGCTAGTAGTCTGGATCAGATATCCAGACAGATTTATACTGTTAGTCGGAAGAGACTATAAAATGGAATTTGATTTGAAAAGAATGATTAGAAATATTTTTATCATACATAGTGATTTATATATGAATGAATTTCTAATGCTTGTTATTTGCAGATATGATTACTCACTGAGCTTTATAGCTCACGATATTTGTTATTGTCCCTACAGGTTAGCATGATACCGATAGGGGACAAGATAGAGTCCGTGACTTTGAAGTAGGACTCATAGATGCTGTCAGTAGCAGCCCGGCTTTAAAGGAGAATTGGTATTATATACTCTCCTTGATACGCTTGTACCCAATTTTATTAAAAATATACCCCTTTGTACTGGTTTTAAATATTGAAACCTTTAATTTAAATGAAAAATTTTCAGGGGTGTTTTGTTTTAAAAGCCGGGTGTTACACACCCCAAACCATGATGGCGTAATCATCTGATGGTGGAACGTTATACAGTATCACAATAATTGAATACATCGATCCATAAGTAAATAACAACCATCATACATTATAATTAGATTAGTTACATGTTCCAAATGTTAATTGTTTTGAATCTAATTACTTGTATGATAAATATAATAGTAAGAGTGACGTCTTCGCGTCCCAATCTAAAAGTTTGTCAATCTCGACTAATGATTACCTGAGAATACAAGCGGTTTTAAAAGTGTCAACATTACGTTGGTGAGTTCATAAGATATGTAATGAGAAAAACCCAGTATTTCCTTAGGGAAACCGAAAGTATTTGTAGACAAGAAAAACAATATTTTCTTAAACGTTATTGTAGTTTTAGAACCATAACACTAGAATTGTGTAAGTAAAACCATACTTTGTAAATGTTCATAAAATGTACTTTGTAGTCATTGACCAAAATGTATAAGTAATTCTTTACTTATATTACGTGTAAAATGTAGTTTTATAATTATATAAAACCAAATGAAAATGTTTTTTCCTAAACAATGGATATTCGCTGACGTTACGTGTGAGTTATTATAACCCTGCCACCGACTATGATGTGGGCTAGACACGACGTTCTTCAGGCGTCGCAATGTTAAGACAATTGTCACCCTTGACCCGTTGGTCGTAGTTGTAGCGAACAACCATAGGTGGGGATTGTCAATCTCATATAGATATATACACAACTATCTCGCTCGTAATGATTAAGGTTATAATCCAGAACTTACCCTTGTAATTTGTTTAGTACGATGAGAAAATGTCTCACATAACCGTTCAACGTGATGAAATCCTTGTTTATCAATGAAAATCCTTTGTATTTGTAATTATCAAAAATGTCCATGATAATTATATTATGAAATAATTATATATCTATATAATTATCTTTCATACGTATTTGTTGTAATGTCGTAATTTGTTCCATAAATTATATCAATTATAATTTATATAAGTGTATTTGTCGTATTTACGTATTTATACCTAAAAAATGCTAGATGTTCGTAAATATACATTTTCATACATCTAAGGCAGTAAATATAAACATAAAGTAAATAAAACCATTTTTCATAAAAGTGATGACAACTTACTAGTTTTGGTTATTTTATAAAAGTGATGGCAACTTATCAAGTTTTAGTCATTTTATAAAATGATGGCAAATACTTACAAATGGTCATTTTTTATGCAAATAATAACAATTTACGTAAAATAAACTATTTTTGTTATATAAACTTTTTGCAAGACAAGTTGTCTGACAAATATAACATAGTAGCTTTTTATTACCATATTTGAAAAAAGAAGTCAACATGAATGCATTTCCATGATTGTCTTATTTGGTTACCCTTCCTGTATATCTAGATGAATATACCAGCGAGTCGAGTTAAAGCTCAACTCCTGATTAAAGGGTGACCAGA
Source organism: Cichorium intybus (assembly GCA_023525715.1). NCBI lineage: Eukaryota > Viridiplantae > Streptophyta > Magnoliopsida > Asterales > Asteraceae > Cichorium > Cichorium intybus. Next base: position 23,894,522 of record CM042014.1, read on the forward strand.
TTTATACAGTTCACTTATGTTTCTCTTTATCTTGAGAACATGTGAACTGGTGCTACTTCCTGCACACTTCTAAGCTCGTCCTTTGTCAACCGGTTCTCAGAACCTTTCCTCGACCAACTGTGCTAACTTATCTGACCCTAGGAATTCTAAATCCCTGCGGAACTCGGGGTCAATGATCTATAGCATGAGGCAACGAACTTCCTTGGACTCAATAGTCAAGAGTTCATGCTCATCACAAGCTGCTGTGTGATGCCATGCTTTGGGGGGCGGGCACTCAATCAGATATGGCTTGCCAACAATACTGAGAACCATTCTCTATTTGTGACGCCATACCACATAGTTCAGGCCAGTCAGCCTTACCATATGTAATAGGTGCTTTCTAAAACTCTCAGAAATGGGTGAAGGAAGAGAAGGAGGAGAACTGACACTATTTTAGACATCTATAAAAATTTGAATTTATTGGTTTAATTTTAATCCTTCTTAAACAATTACCCAATTATATTATTTAACAAGGCTAGGACCCAAAATACCCCAACCATGCTGTGAAGAGGGATGTCGTAATCACAACACATTGGTCATTAAGGTAGATATACATTTATCAATTTCAATCTTATGAAATTCCTAGATCTGTGAGATTCATGGAACTGTTCAATGGCATGTTTAATCTCGGATATGCTCTACTGTTTGTGACTGGGATGCCAAGGATCACAAACTAGATGTGAATAACCATGCAAATATGCTCGGTAACCTCAATGTCATTTATCATCTCTAATGGATGTGCCGGTTAACCACACACGCTCCATCAACAATGATAAATCATGAGAAGCCCATTACCACTCTTTATGAGCCCCTATTAGTGTGCCGGTTAACTACACACGTTCCACTAATGTCTCATAAAGTGTAATGTGCAATTTCATGGGTTAGCATCTCTTTCACATTTTCCTAAAGTAACTAGATGGGATTTTATAAAGCTGTTCTAGTACTTTCATTAACAACATTATACTTTTAATGAGATTAAGCTGTCCTATCAAACCCGTTCGGCTAACGACCCTCCACTGATCAAGAGAGCGGTGGGTGAGAGTGTACACTCATTCAACCGCCATTTTATAGGCAGTTTCCTTATACCCTCCTTATAGACCAGCTTCGTGAATGAGGCCTACTATTGATTTGACTGACCAATTTTCTTATACATATAATATTAACTTTTAATAATAATAATATATATAAGATGTATTTTAAACCGTTTTTTTTTAATCTTTGATGTTTCCACCACATATCCTATTTCGTTTTTGAGTTTTTGTATAAATGTTCGTCAATGTTAAGTTATGAATATTTGAGTTTTCGTATAAATATTCATCCATGCTCAGTTATGAACATTTGAGATTTTGTATAAATGTATACATGTTTATCTATGTTCAGTTATGAACGTTTGAGTTTTTGTATAAATGTATAAATGTTTAGTTATGAACATTTGAGTTTTTGTATAAATGTTGATCCATGTTTAGTTGTGAACATTTAAGTTTTTGTATAGATGTATAACTATTGATCCATGTTCAGTTGCAAACATTTGAGTTTTTGTTTATATGCTCGTCCATGTTCAGTTATGAACATATGTTCACAAGTGACTAATTTTTGAGTTTCATATAAATGTTCATTCATGTCATGCTCACAAATGAACATATACATATGTTCAGGAATGAACATATATGTATATTAATGAACATGTACGTGTAATTTAGGAAACTTTAATAATTCTGGGATTTGATTTATGTACATTAGGTAAGTTTTTGATGTTTTTGGATAGATATTAATTAAGTTTAATAACTCTCGATTTTCATGAGATTTAATAGGTTATTATTATTATTTTTTAATGAATCCCCTTTATATATCTTTTTTATATTTCACAATGTTCATCTATAAACAATGATCTGTCATAAATGTTGATACATGTTCAATACTGAAAATGAATGGATTTTTATATATATTATACAATATTCATTTATGAACAATAATATGTTATGATTGTTCATATGTTTCATCCATGAACATATGTTCATAAGTAACTAATTTCTGAGTTTTTGAAAACAATGTTCATCCATGAACATATGTTTACAAGTGAACATTAGAAATTGCGTATATTTCATCAATGTTCGTCAATGTTCATTTCTGAACATTAATTGATTATGAATGTTTATTTCTGAACTTGCGTGTATGTTCGTATATCTCATCAATGTTCGTCAATGTTTATTTCTGAACATGTTGTATGTTACTATATTTAGTCAATGTTCATCAATATTCATTTCTAAACATGTGTGTATATTCGTATATTTCATCAGTATTTGTCAATGTTAATTTTTGAACATGTGTGTATGTTTGCATATTTCATCAATGTCAGTCAATGTTCATTTCTGAACATGTTGTGTGTTACATATTGAAAGGTTTTCTGCAAATCTATGAACTAAAACCCTAAGTTCACATGTAACCTAGATTGGATCTATGTTTTCTTACTTTGAACATGTAACTAAATTCCTAAAGGCCAAATAAAAATTAACTAAAAGAATAAAACAGAAAAACTAACCTTTAGGTTTTCTTGGAAGCCAAGCAGCACAAGTGTCCTGCCTCAAATGAGATCACACCCAGGGAGCTAGGGAGTAGACGAAATCTAGATAGAGGGAAGAGTCAAAAAGTGGCGTGAGTTATGATGCCTGGGGTCTCTATTTATAGGCTCAGGTGGTTACAGATAAACCTTTTTAATTCAAATCAAGATAAACCTTTTATCATTTGAATTAAATCTATTTATCTCCTATTATCGAACTCGAAATTAAGGATAAATATATCCTAAAAAATCGCCAACATTAAACCAACCAGGTTAGTCACTACTCAACTATTGAGTAATTACAAAACAGCCCCTGTACCTTTAATTAATCAAATTAATCACCAAATTAAATCTAATTAATTCCAGATTAATTTCTAATTAATTAATATAGTTTCTAATTAATATATTATCACTTTAATATATTAATAAACTATTTATTTAATTCCTATTGATTTATTAATCATATAATAAATCAATCTTTCTCTCTCCCGGACTTTCTACCTAGCCTCCAGCTATGAGGGCAACCCAAATGGACTTTGCTACTATTAATTAGGTAAATACTAATTATTAGTCATGGATTAAACACCTAATCCAACACATATTTCAACAGTGTTCGTCAATATTCATTTCTGAACATGTGTGTATGTTTGTATATTTTATCAATGTTCGTCAATGTTTATTTCTAAACATTAATTGATTATGAATTTTAAATTCTGATAGATGTAACTAAAATTTAATATTTGAGTGTCTTAATAGCTAGTTTATGAATATGAATATTCATTTATGAACAAAATTTCTATAAATTAGGAATACAATTATTAAATTATTTTTTATTTTTTAATAAAAATGTTATTTTACCATCATATGCTTAACACCCTAATTTGATCTAAGGGTTTAGAAGATGGTTCTATGTCTAATTTTGACTCTATGTTGATCTCACTCATATATATATATATATATATATATATATATATATATATATATATATGTATGTGTGTGTGTGTGTGTGTGTGTGTGAGAGAGAGAGAGTATATTCAAGTTCATGAACTCTTCACAACAATCTTTTTTTACAAATTTTGTTATACAAAGATGAGTTTGGTTTTGGACTGGATTTAGTATATTTTTAAACCGGGAATAATAGTGTCTATTGACCAAACTTAAACTGAGCACCATCGATGTCATTAAAATCAAATGATGGTCCTGAATTTTCATAGTATTTTCTTATTTTTATTTTTTGTTTAAATGCACCTCGAGAGCCCTTACACAATTTGGATTTTGACCAAACTGAACATTATTGATGTCGTTAGTTTCAACCAAATGACCAACAAAGTTAAATTAGAATATCAATGAAAGCCAATTGAGGTATTATTGAGGTCGATTGAGGTACTATTTTATTCTTCTCTCATACTTGAAGAAAACGAAAAAAGAAGGAAACACGCACAAACACACTGTATGCCATGTCTCTACTAGGGGTCGAAAGTCGGGCAGTCATGTTAGTTTTTAGTTGACACGACACGACATAACAACTTTTTATATAAGGTAGAAGTTCAAATGAGACCATGTAAATTTTGTGAGACCGGGAGACTCAATCCTAGCCACTTATTTTAGAGATCAAAAAATAAAAAAAAAATAAAAATAGGCTAAAATAATAAGAATTTAAAAAAAAAATTCAACTTAATTTCGCTACTTATACAACCTAAAAAAAATTAAGAAAAAAAATTTAAAATAAACAAAATTCGAAAAAAAAACTTGAAAAAATCAAAAAAATATTCTATTAGATTGTTGCTGGATGTTTCATATTCTAATAGAATATTACACAAACTAATGTAATATTCTACTAGAATATGAAAAAACGCTAATTTTTTTATTTTTTATTTTTATTTTTTTTATTTTTTATTTTATTTTTTTTAATTTTTTTATTTTTCTAAATGAGTAAGAGGCTCTAAATGGGTTCAGACCTCTGAATTGTTCAGATCTAAAGCTAGTAGTGTGGGACTTCGTGGTTTTTGGGTTATATACCAACTCAACAATGGTTGAATAACTATAAAAACTAAAACGAAACTTACATTAATGGTTGATAACTGAAACAAATTTAAATAAATAAGTTTTTGTTTGTTAAAACTAATGGAACAATGGTGTAATAAAATAAAATAAAACGAGACATCAACTTTAATGACGAGATTTCATAATGTTGTGTTACACAATGACCAAGTTAAGATTTTAACCCAACTCACCATCATTTTTGTCAATTTCTATTTATAAAAAGAGTTATGTTGTGTTACATTACACAATGACCAAGTTTTTGTTTGTTAAATCTAATGGAACAATAGAGGTTAAAGACATTTTCGAGATGTTTTTCCGACATAAAACGTGATCAAATGTTCTTTTTTTTTTTCGAAACGTGATCAAATGTTGCATACTAAAAGTTTGTTATCAGATTGTGCGTTTTGTCATATCAAATGACACGTATGCTTAGCATTAAATAACTAGTACAGTCGTGTATTTTGTAATTTTTGCGATTTTCGATAAAAAAATGTCGCAAGTTATTATGAAGTATATGCGGGTTAAATTTCAAAACAAGTAACCATGGAGCATCGATCACATCCAGATTAATAAACTGAAGACAACATTGCACAAAATGCACTAGGATTTGAAAAAGAAAAAAGAAAAACTTGATTATAAAACTCAGGAAGAAACTTTTGCAAGGTCTTACAAAATTTAAGATTCAAAGATAAACACTAACAAATTACTACCAAAAAATTCACATCCAAAGATGACACAATAAAATGTTTCATACCATGATCCTCAGTCAAACAAACTGAATCCCATATCCTGCAAAACATTTATATGAAGAAAGTTAGTAACATGCAATCAAAATTAATAACTTACAAACACGTTGAGAGAATGATTACGATTACAAAGGAACTTACATCATCAGACTCTTCTTTCTCTTCAACTTTCTCTTCTTTCTTTGTCTCCGCAGCAGCAGCTGCAGCAGGTGCAGCACCACCACCAGCTGCGGCGGCAACTGCAACACCACCGCCACCAGATGGAACTGAAGCCAGCTTCTCCCTCCCAGATGCAATTAGTTCAGTGATATCTTTACCCTTAACCTCTGACAATAGCAATGCGATTCTATCTTCATCGGCCTCTACACCAACTGCATAGCATACCACAAATAAAGTATAAAGAAAAATCAATTAAGGATACGATCAATTTGAATCTAAAGTGCCTCCATGGTTATTCGATAATTTATTTCAGTTGTTGAATTCAAACAATATATGCAAATAAGGAACTAAACTTAACAAGTAGAAAGATATACCTGAACCGAGGATTTTCGTCAAATCATCGGCAGATGGAGAGGTGTTACCCCCCAACAAAGCCAACAAATATGCAGCGACAACCTTCATTCTGCTGCAGATGGAATGAATTAACAAATTGAATATGTGTACTGTAATATTTTACGACAATTAACAGTTCCGCATATACAATAACACGAGGTAACATAATTTCAATCCAGAAAATGCCTCCAATCTCAGTATCTAGAAAAAAATCATAGGATTGTATGAAGAAACGAACTAAGAAAGACAGATACTGGCGAGATCACTGTGATTAATTTTCCGACTAGTTTTAACATCGACGTTTTTTCCATTAAATCGATCAGGTGAAGGAAGAAGATACCTGTGAAATGTGTTACAGCCGCGCTTGGTACGTTTGCTTGGTTTGTGCGTTAGGGTTCAGAGGCCGGCGTGAAACCCTAACCTTATTTATAACAGTTGATTGCTCTCCTTCGTTGTTTGTGGGCTTCAAGTGATGGACTAGTTATAGCTTTAAGTCCACTTTTAATCCATGGGTCGTTCTATTTGTAAAACTTTTACAAAACATTGCGATTTAAAGAATGGTAAATGTAACAAAAGATATTAAGTTTTTATTTTTATTTCTTTCTTTTATATGTTATTATTATTTTGTTAGTTGGAATATTGTTTTTGTTCAATTTTATTTAATGTTGACTATTTTCTCGATCACCCTCAAGTAATCTTGTTGAAGCAACATAAGAAGTAAGTATAACATCCTTAATGTCCCTAAACAGAAATAAAAGGCCAAGCAATAAGTTAGGGCTTGTTTTGCGGTTTTAACCTTTTAGGATTATCTTAAGGCCAGTTTTCAGACCGCTTGTGTTCTAGGAACCCACACGAGTTCAAAAGCACAAGGGTTGGTGTACCGTATGTCCTTTAAAAGAAAGAAAAGAATGCTAGAGGCCTGGAACGAATCTATTAAGTAGCAAAACAAGAAAATGCCCAAAGGATGAAATCTCGATAACTTAGGTGGTTACGTGACTGTTTTCTTACATGTTTCACGTCCAAAATTGTCCTTGGGACCATTAATAACCACCAAACTCTTCTAGCAAAAAGAAAAAGACACAAAGCTTACATGGTCCTCTCTTTTTCAACCCGATTATGACTCTATAGAGGATTATTGCAGCTTATTGAGAGCTAGGCAGTTATCGCGGTCAAAACCGTAATCGCGGTAACCTACCGATATTTAATTTTGCGGTTCTCGCGGTGGTATAGTCGTTTTTTAGTAATATGTAGAATTTATATATTAGACTGTTACTACTAGAATTAATATCACAAAAGCCATTCAAAAAACATCACATAAGGCTTAATTTAAGACATAAGTCATACAACTTAACATTCTAATCGACATCTGAGTCAAAGTATCAAATTCAAATTCAAATTCAAATTTAATCGCATATAATTATCGCGGTTAATAGCGGTAAATAGCAGTAAATCGCGGCGATTTTATCGGTACCGCTATTTTCCACCGCTAAACTGAACCACGATTATGCTGACCACCGCGAACCGCGATACCAGCGTTATACCGACGCTATTAACTGCATAGATTGAGAGGCTTATTGTTAGAACTTCTATTGGTGAAGTAAAGTTGAAACTATTGATGGAAAATAACATACTCTTCAACAAAATCAATCACACAAGTAAAAAACATTGTTCTTTGTAGACAATTTCAGTGACAATTATTGCTATTTTTTTGCTTCCGTTTTTTGGCTAGAAAGTGTGATTATGTAAACAATAATATGTAATGTGATCTGTGTATAGGATTGAATTTATATCAAAGCCAACAATTAGTTTTTACTCTAAGTAATATCTTATGTGTGGATTTGGAGATTAGATTAGATTTTATTTGGTTAGGGTGGGTACTATGTTGAATATGATCTTGCTTTGAAATAATATCCTATGTGTTGGTATTTATTATTACTTCTAAACAGAATGGTAAATTGGTAAATTTTCTCATTCAGCAACCTTACCAAAGTATCAAACAACATGTTCTAATGCAATTCTCATTCAAAATCTCTGGATCATTCAATGCTAAATCATTAAGAAGTTATCAAACTGCCACTAAAGGACACTTTTATTTTGTTGAGGCTCAAATCCTAATCACTTTTTCATCTCAAATCTCAAACATGGTACCCAAAACCAACTTAATTACTCCTTTGGGACAAATCGGTCCAAAGCATCCGATTCAAAAACTTATGTGAGTGGTTCTAGTTCCTAAAGTTTAGAACCAATTAGGACCGATCTTGGTTCTCACTTTCTAAACCGCTACTCGATGGATACCCCTCAAAACAGGTTCCAAGTTTTTCTTTAATTTAATAAGCATGAATAACACACATATGATATTTCTTTTTAATGGATTTTTAATTCCAATAAACCAAACTTGACATAAGCTCAATAAGGAGAACAAAATAAGTCATACATATGATACGACTACAAGTAAAATGAAGTAATGAAAATAAACAACAAACTAAATATCAAAAGGATAATAAATTTACATCGAAAAATTGACTATATCGTAATGTTTACCTATGGTATAACTTAAAAGATGTAAATATTGTTTGTTTTTAAGAGGTAAAATGACTGCAATCTTTTTCCACGTCCACGGAAGAAGATATTGACTAAAAGTTTGTAGTCCACGACAAATAATGTTGTTTATTTTTAAAGTTTGTAGAAATCATAAATCACAATCGAGTGCAAATTTGTATAAAACCATAAGCATAAATACATTTTCAAAACATAAAATCCGCAACATTCAAAACATAAACACAAACTCGTAAAGCAAGAACACTAAACCAAAAAACATTGTTTTTTATCAAATGACCACAATCTAACACCATATCCATTTTCAGAAAATAAAGACTAATTAGCCCAACAATCTCAAGAAATCCAACTTATCCCTCTCTTCAAATATCTCTTCAGCTTCTTATCACATTTAATTTTCCTCTTTTTAATGGATCCTGAATACAAAAACACGGTTGAATATCAAATTGACAACATCCACATACAAAGGCGTAATTTTTTTTTTTTGAAAAATCTAATCATATTTCATGGTATGGTATTCTACACAGAAAAAGCAAGACAGGCTTCATTTCATATAACTTACTCCAAAAGGGAAACGAATAAAACAACAAGTTAAGATTCAAACAAATAAGGGGGACATGAGAGATAAGAGAAGAGAGATGAGAATCGAGAAAGAGAGAAAAGAGACGATTACATGAGGCAGTAGTGTCGATAAGAGTCATCAATGAATGGATGTGTGAAAAATGGGGTTTAGAAGATATCTTCCAATAATTAAAACTATTTTTTGTCTACTTAAAGAAGAAGATCAATCTGACATTTTTATATCTGCAGTCTTCAAAAACATTTTAACACTGTGTTCTTAGTCTCATTTTAGGAGAGAAAAAGAAAGAATCGGATGAAACTGAAAGGGAAAAAAAAAAGTTTTGATGTTCATGAGTTTTTTTCGGAAGAAAGTGGGAAAAAAATGAGGGATAATATTCTTATATTCTGTCCTAACTTTACTACAATTTGGAATGATTAAAAGATAAAGAAAATAATCGGTAAAAACAACATTTAATCATAAATTTTCTTTCGGCTTATTTTCCACTCAGAAACAAAGAATATTCTTTTCTTTTGATTTTCCTTCAACTCTCTAGAACACGAAATTTAATTCTCTTACTTTCTTTCATTTCCTTTCTTTTCTATCCTTTTCTATTTTCTTTTTCTTCCTTTTCTATTTTCTTTTTCTTCTCTCCGTTCTAACTATTGACAGCCGACATACATAGCCATGCCACCCGAGTGAACTTTGATTCCATCGAGATGCCAATTCATTAACCTTTTTCTGCGAAACATCTTCCAATAAGATCTAGTCAAATCACTAACTTGAAACCATCAAGCTCGAATTTCCCTATCTCGTCATAAATTACGAGTTGCAAAAACCGTTTTCCAAGGGTAAATTTTCTCAACTTAAAGTAAAAACACCAAGACCTACAAGTGATGAAACTAAATTGGTGGGTCGATATACATAACAAATAAACGCAATAAACTACATATATGGTGCTCTTTTTTTTTTTTTTTTCCTTAATGCAGATAAAGAGAACTCAACAGAAATAAAAATTACCAAGAACCAAGCCAATCACTAAAGAACCACAAAAATCTTCTACAAAAACTATAAATAACAACACATGTTAAAAATGTTTGCAGGGATGACAAAATAAACCTTACTAAGATAGGTCATAAATAAACCATTCTACAACCATGGACATCAAACCTGTTTCTCAACCAAAATTGTCCAAACTCTACATTCTTACTACTCTTCTGTCTTCTTCTTTTTCTTATCTTTCTTCTTACTTCCCTTTTCACTTTCATCACTTTCACCATGTTTTCTCTTCTTTTTCTTCTTCCCTTCCTCCTCTTCCTTCGCCACCTCATCACCTTCCCCTTCCGCATTTTTCTTTTTCTTTTTCTTTTTCTCTTTCTTATCACCATCATTCACCACCACCACTTCTTCTTCTTCCTCACCCTTCTTTTTCTTCTTCTTCTTATCTTTCTTTGCCACCATTTCTGTATCTTCATCAGCCTCAGCTTCTATCCTTCCAAGAACCGAATCCGCCGCCACATTATAACTCTACAAAACATACCAACATCAAATCTAATTATAATAAACAAAAATTCTAAAACTTTATCAAATTAAAGTGAATAAAAAAACACCTTAGCAGGAGTAATCATTGCTCCATCTCCTTTCTTGATATCTTTATTATAAACCTCAATCTTAGGTTTCCCTTTTGTTGATCCAGCAGACCGACCAAGTTCCCGCCCTTCAAGATTTCTTAATCTTGCTTCAAGCTAAAATTAATAAATAAATAAATAAAAGTCAGCAAACATTACACAAACGAAAAAAAAAAAAAAAGACAAGTACCCGTGATTCACAATACCTTCAAACGATTCTCCATTCCCATAGAATTATCTTGGCTATCTCCAAGAGCATCATATCTAATTGCCAATGCTGTTTTAGCAGCAAGAGAACGTGAAATTTTACCCTTGTGTTTTGGGGCAGCTTGACCGATTAAACTCGCATGGTAAATAAGTCCGTATTTAGGGGTTGCATGTTTTGTCTTCAAAGCCCTAAAAAGAGCCTTTTCAGCACCAAGAATCTGAACAGTACTTCCAGGCTGTTTTGCAAGATTCAACAAACTACCACCATGAGCAATAAGTCGAGCACCAACAAGCTCTCCAACAATGGCAGTTAAATTTGGAGCAATTGTGTTCATTCTGCTCTTTAAATAATCATAAAGTTGTGCTCTGTATTCTGAAAGAGACAACACTTGGTCACATAAGTCCTTGATGTTGACCAAGTCAAGGTCACTCACTTCAGTTCCCATGGAAACCACAGCTGCCTCTTTTAGTTCTGTTTCAACTTCTTCTTGTAGTATCTGTTTCATAAGTAGACTATAAGATATAATTCGGATGAAAGTAGGTTGCTAATAAAGATTCATATACCTCAGAGAAATCAAGTTTTGCAGCATTTGTGCGGTAACCCATGAGCTTGACTGCTTTCGCGTATAAGATGTTGTCTTGTATGATTTTAGCTAGTTCTGGAAAATGCCAACCGTACCATTCTCGAACCCTCATTGCATATGTGTTAAGTTCTTTATCAAGATCATCTAGCAAGCCAATAGCTTGAATGATCATTGTGTCCACCTGGATTATTGTTGTATAATCAAAGATGTTCAGAGACATGTTTTGTAGAAAAAAGATTATATAGTTATATGAATAAGAAGATTACTTTATCTGGGCTGAACTTAAGTTTGTATCTTGACAAACTGTGAGATAAACCCAAGCTCATTGGGGCTAAATCTTGGGAGCCTAAACCGGTTATGAGTTCTGTCAATTGACTTCTGACTCCTCTCATGAGTTCCATGACAGTATGGTTGTGAACACATTCGATTTGCTGTGAAAATTGTGAGTTTGAAATTAGATTCAAGTGTATAGATAGATAGCAAGTTATGAAATGTAAACAAGAAATGTGAAACTTACTAGCTTTTCCTTGATGGCGTTTCCAAGTTTGGAGTCTGCAACAGCTAATGTCTCGCCATCACAATGAGCACGCAAGAACTTGCGTAGGCCTTTGCTGGGCTTGCTGTCGATCAAGAGGGTAGCTGCTGATAGTGCTTCGGATGTGTTCTCGAATTTGGAGAAAGCTTTTAGCTTTACCACCTGTTGTTGAAAGAGCTCATAAGTACGTGCTTTATGATAGATTTAAGAGATTTCTTTGACAAATTACCAAAAACAAAGCACAATATGATGTTGCATGTTTCAGATATAGTATAAAAAGAAGCAAAAACTACGATTATCATGTCGTTTCTTCTTTGATTGTATGAAATAATTAGATTAAAGTAGCTAATAATTTGGAAAACGGGACGAACTATAAGAACGTTAGAAAAAGACCTGTCTGGCTGAATCTGCAGATGAGAAGTCCTTCCACAGATCCTATAAACACACAACGAATACCATCAGAAACGTATAAACACACAGACACTGATATCTACCCCTGTACCACATGAATGTACTCACATCAACTTTAGAAAGCTTTCCTTCATCCAGAACTTTGAAAAGGGCAAAACCCGCGGGGGTTTCAAAAAGCACTAACATTCTCTTGATTGGTTCTAATTACTCCTGAAAAACAAACACAAATCAATGATTTCTTCTTCTATTTTTTTTCCTTAAAACGAAAAGGTTTATTGTTAAGGTAGCTGCGCCGACAACAGATAGAGGCTGCTACGGGAAATTAGTGAACCCTAGAAACCGTTTTACCTCGGAAGAGTTGCTGCCGCCTGTGGAGGAGGTTATGAAGAGGGGGAGAATTAGGGTCTAGGGTTTAAAGAAAGAGGAGGCAGTGTATCCATCGGTGTAAGGTATAAATATGACCCTTTTTTTAGTTTTTTAATCTGTTTGCATATATTTAGAGTTGTAAAAATACATTATTTGCAACTTGTGTTTAAGTTTTTTGTATAAATTTATCATATGGAATTCACAAAAATAACCATATTATTATTGAAAATACAAATAAATGACCTATTTCTGAAAATAACCAAATTGGCCACATTGTTCGAAAGTCTTTATTTTGGAGTAAATTAATTACATTTAAGATTGTCAAAAAAAAATTGTTCAAATATGACATAAAGTAAAGTGAAAAAATATATATTTCAGACCATTACTGATTAGCTTTATATGAAACATTGTACATTGAGACATATTTTATGTGATACATCATAATCATCTATCTGAAATTTCAGACTCAATACATTTCGAACATAATATACCAATTTCAAAAATATTAAATGTTGTATTTGTAGGTTTTTTGAATCATATATATGTTAAAGTTTTAACAAGATTATCTCAAAGCAACTACATAATTCTTTTGTCCAATATGAGTTCATCTAATCAATTGTTACAATCTTGAAATGTTGCCTTAAAATTAATGTTTTTCTAAACACCCTTTGCATTGGCACAAAGCCACAAACTAGAAAGAAAAAAAGAATTTTGGAAACAATTACTTACATTAAGACGGATGTTTGAGATCGATTTGAGTTATTTGACATTGTCAATTGTGTGGTAAGATTCATTTTCTACACGACATTAATGTGCAGTTTTCAGTTTATGTAAAGGTTGTGATTTAGCCAACATATTTGATAGGGTCAATTCCACATGATCACTCAACATCTCTTCCTAAATGCATATAACAAGCTTTGTTATCAGTATTTGTTTATGAATTTGGAAGCTAAACCCGGGAAAATGCAATAGTTGAACCTTTGGGGTAGGAGACTTACAAACGGTACATATTGTTTGATTTCCAATAAAATTTAGCTAGGCTACGTTGTATAATTTCAAGTCGATATGAATGGCATGACAACATTGGTCATGAAAAATAGGCAAAAGTGTGCTTCTTTATGACGCTTTATAATATAATAACCTCTAACAATGTCAACACAATTTATATGTCATTAAGAGATGAACAAATGGTACCTGTAACGATGCTCATTAAGTTTCTCTGTTGCATTATACAATAATTGTATTGGGGGTAAATATGTAAACATCTTTATAAAAAATTTAGCATTGTATTGTGAATATGCTATTATCTTTTGCAACGAAACTTCAGAAGCCAACCACCCCTTACATAGAGATAGTGATTCAATTGTAATGCCCCTCGCTTAGGTTATCTTTTATTAACCAATTTTAAACATAAAAAGTTAAATTCAAAATATCTAGTTGTGTAATTTAGGTCCCTGAAGTTAAATCATAATGTTTAGTTAAGTGAGATCATCACAATCAATCTAAAACAATCACATGAGTAAAAAATTTCTTATTACATAATCAGTATCTTCTAAATGTCCAGCTCCTCTAAAAAATATTTTTCGCTAGCTTTATAAATATAAATACATGTTAAAATACAAATGTTATGCATGAACATCCTAGCGAGTATACTCGGGGTCAACTCCTAAAGGGCCAAGGATGAGAGCGATCATTTAATGCTAAATTCAAACCCCTAAAACAATTTTTAAAGTCTCCTAACATCAATGGGGTCTAATCTTTGGGAAAAGCATTTAAAATGAATAACTTACAATAGTTGTTTATAAAATAACTCAACAAATAGAAGTATGTAATGCATATGCAACTACTCCTACTCCTAAGTCAATATCATAGTCTAAACTCACCAATCATAAATAAACATTGGACACGCGTGAATATAGTACATAGCACACCACACAGTTGTAGACCTTCTAGACTTGTATGAATATGTCACACTCGCATGTCTAAAAAATAGGTTTTATTGATAAACCCCATAAAACCACATAAGGGGTTACAGATCATTTGTGCCAATGAGGCATTCTAGAATACCATCGCCAACTCTAGATATGTGATTTCATTTTTTATTTTTGTATATCAAACTCTTATATGTCCACAAGTCTCAATCCATCCTAATATGGATGCACATGATCATGATTAACATCATTACAGTTTTCAACAAATTGTTCTTGTTTATAAAAACTCAACTTCAAACCATTTGCAATGAAACTCATTCCAAAATCCTTTGTATGAATGCACAAACATATGTATAGTAACTATATAACATAGATATATGGCATTTAGATAGAAATGTGTACTTTGATAAAAACCCAAAACAATATAATAACATGTATCCTTGGTAACTCACCTGAAAGTGTGTCGGCGAACATGCAACAACCTCCTCTATGTTTAAGAAGGGTTCATGAACATCTCAAGTGTAGACTATCATCTAATGAGTTTTTCCAAGCTATACAAGTAATTCAAGATACATATACACTTATATCAAGATATATAATTCACACTAATACTAATCACATTGGTACCTTTAGTTTAATCAGTTTAACATTTTATTATTCAAAATATGACTTTACATGATCAATGGAAACATCCAAATGATCCTTCATTGCACTAAAGTCAAATTAGGGGAATTTTGTGGAACTTTTAAAAAGATTACATGGTATGTGTGTTTTTCCAAAGGAAACACATGGCCTACATAAATATCATATATATTCTTTTAGCCAAAAACAACAACCTACTTTGCTAAATCCGATTTTAACACCTACATTACTAATTTTAATGGTTTCTAACACTTAAAATAGAGTCAAAAGCACTATATAAAACATGTAATAACATCCTAATATCATCATCAACTTAATCAAATCATGGGTTAAAGTGATCACTACATGAATTTCATTTTAACACCTTAAACTCAAATATGATCACCAAATTGAGCTTTCAAATATGATTTGCACTAAGAACGATATGGATGAGCTTATATTCACATTAAGATAATTTTTGACATCGTTTAAATCATTAGTAACAAATTATATGAATATTTAGTCAAGTTTTAGTTCAAAAAGCAGTTCAAAACTCGATAAATCTTTTTTATTTCATTTGAAGAACTACTAATCCATGTTGAATTTAACAACATCAAAATATGATTACAAAATGATGATTAATTAATTAATCAACAACATAATCCAACATCTAAAGGATTAATTTATCACTTTTCAACATTCAAAATGTTTAAAACTCCATCTAAAATCTCAAAAATGTATTAAAGCATAATAACGTCATTTAACTTGATTGAAGGTGTTAACATCATGATTTAGACTTTTCTTTAATGATATTACATCTAAACCACATCATTAACATAATTTATTACGTAGAATCAAATTCTACTAACTCTAATTTTAACCCCCAAAAGTTAGGGTTTCAAAACCATATCAGAAGCTTCATAGACTCTAAATTTGGTTATAGGAATATAATTGCATCATAAAATTTCCAACATAAACACAAATACCCATTAAAACCTCTAATGTAATAAAAATAAATCATAAAACTCCAATTTGTGATATATCCTCAAAGTTAGAAACTAAAACGAGGTAAATCGGTTAAGTTTAAATATATTCCATGTGTTCCTTTGATGAATTAAGCTTCTAAGTCTTTAAACTAACTTCAAATGATCATCACTTCAAACTTCAATATATAAAATCACCATGAAGGGGTAGAGGGAATTAGGTTGCTTATGTTCTAATACTTGACATATTTACACTTATGGTCTCTTTACTTTTGAGTTTCTTAATAAGTTGCCCAAATAGCTTTTATTTCACCAACTTAGTCAATAAAATTCTACTTAAACCTTAAAAAGTCAATTTATTTACACCTTTGGTCCAAATCTAGTTAAGGTAAGGTTAAGTTTCTCGAAATTGGCAAATTTAGTCCCGTAAAATTAAGTTTTTATTTAACCTAATTTAACATTCTAATAACCTTGAAACTTTTTTTCACTAATACATATTTACTTCAAATATTTTTTCATTTTATTTTATTTATTTATATTTAATTTATTTATTTATTTAAATTTTATTTTTACTAAAAAGGACAAAAAGTTTAGCTCTAAATGCGGGTGTTACATCAAAGGAGGATGGTCAACTATGGAACATATAAGGTATACCCCCATCAAAATCACCTTTAAAATACATGATAATACATGTACATGTACGAGACGGTGGTGCTTCGGTATACGATGTGGTAATGTGATAGCAACAATGTAGTCACTAAGATTACACATTGTCGCAATTCAGTAGCGAATTTTTTCACGATGATGGTGAATCGGGCTACATATTAGAGAGTGTGTTTTCGATTCCATATCCCTATGCATATTGAATACTATAGCAAATGATGTTCATTAAATCATAGTGGATTGGCAAATGCCAAGTTGGATACCCACGAAACCTATAAAATTATATGTTTATGGAATCAAATTGAATATTTATGGAATCAGATTTAATATTTATGGAATCAAATTGTCATTTGGTGTTCACAATATCAACAATGTCATGCTATTTATTTATAAGAGTAATTACACTTCAAACATCATATTATTCATTTAAATATGACATAATACAACATAAATAAACATGAAAACTTGAATAGTTTCATTTATATAAAACAAAACAGAGTATGAGTCAGGATCAAATAAGAACCATTTTTTTCGTGAGAACCTAGGAACCTTTTGACTGAAATTTTTTTTTTTCAAAAAAAATTACATAACACACCTAGTCGCTTATATTTAAGACATTTTGTCAAAAAAAATTGAAAAATAATATGTATACACAAAATGTGCACATATGCATCTTTTTCGCAAATGTGTATATGTACACGTTTCGTGCATATGTGCACATTTCGTGTATATATATTTTTTTTTCAAAATTCTTTTTGACAAAAGATCTTAAATATAAGCGACTAAGTGTATTATGTCATTTTTTTTTGAAATTTTTTTTCCAGTCAAAAGGTTCCTAGGTTCTCATGAAAAAAATGGTTCTCATTTGATCCTGACCCAACAGAGTATAACCCAAACTTAAACGTAATTAACTCTGACATACTCAATGAAATGGATATTGACCAATACGTAGAAAATATGTCATTAATGCCTTCCCCAAGGCATGTTTCACCATAAACTCCAATGTCTCCTTCAAGTTCCTTGTATGCGTATGGTGTACCAATGTATAGGATCGAGATAATTGACAAAAGAACAATTGGCAGGGTGATTTTTAAGATTCCATAGGATGGGGGAAGTAGTTCTCTCCCATCCCACCGAACCCACTCGCTACGTCAGCTTTTCTCTCTCCTCTCACTTCTATCTTTTCCCATCTTTCACCCATGGAAGCAGTTCCCACCAAACCCGTGATGCCACATCATATTTTTAATATTAAAATTAGATAAACTAATATATATATATATATATATATATATATATATATATATATATATATATATATATAAAGGTTCGGATAGATGGTGAAGCCACAACAAACCGATCCCACACGAACCCCGATCAACACGATGCAGCTCCTCTTGTGGTACCACGGCGGTACCGTTGGTACCGCGCCTCTTCAACCTCGAACCCGTTCGAACTCGCACATTGTTCCGTCAACTCTTATTGCCTATTGGTAAGCAGTGGCTATTTTAGATTCCTTTCTGATAAGCAATAGATATATTAGATTCATTATTCAAATACTTCTGCATTATATCAACAAAACCAAATAAGAAACAAATTAAACAAAATGGACCATTGCATGTAGGGGTGAGCGTGGTGCGGTTAGGCGCAGTTATTGGCCAAAACCGTACTGCTAACCACAAATGCGGTTATTAAATTTTCAATAACCAAATGGTGCGGTTATGCGGTTGCGGTTATTTTATTAACTACATATATTTGGTGCAGTTATTTTGTATGATTATCATGTGCGGTTTCTTTAACCATATGAATTTGATACTTGTTTTGTAATTTAACCAATTAAATATTAAAATAAAGCAACCATATAATAAAGTATTGTCTCAAACTTACAAGTTACAATCACTAATTCATTTAAAACACTCCATTAGTTAATATAAAAAGTATATAATTATGTAATATGCGGTTAGAGATACGGTTATTGAATGCGGTGCGGTTGTGGTTATTTCGGTACGGTATATTTCATATAACCGCACAGCACCACAATTTTGCGGTTAATTCAAAATTGAAAACCAAACCATCATTTATTATTTGGTTGCGGTTAATCGGTTTGGGTTTTTACGGTTTTCTTACAATGCAGTTTGATATTTGCTCACCCCTAATTGCATGGGCAACTCCTCAATACAAAAAAACATTTTTGAAATTCAATAAACATCTCCAAAATAGATATAAAAAGGCTATATTTATTAGGAAACGTTTAACTAACAATTGTTTGTATTTTTTATGTATATAAATAAATTATGTTATATATTTTGTTTGTGTAAAGGGGATTTTGATTTTATTTGAATTTATAATTGGTAAGTTTGATATCTCTCTCTCTCTCTCTCATGGGGCGACTTACATACCTCGCAACCTTATGCAATATTTTAATTAGTCTTAGGTGGTGTTTCTTTTTTACTTAATGGAGTTAATGCATAAAAAACTTAATGGTTCAACTATATATGATTGTTTCTTTTTTACTTAATGCTAACAAAATGTCTTAAAAAGTTAAGTTAGGAAATAGATGTCCTTAATATTAAGTCATGGTTTTATATCTATTTTTCCCAAATTGCCCTTATTTCCCTAATGAAAAATATATTTTATATAATGAATTATGAGTAATTTCATACTTATGTATTAGTCATTTGTTATTCGGTAAATTTATAAGGGTAAAATAGTAATTTGTTTAGATTCAGGCAGTTCATTCAATAAAAAAACAGTATATATATATATATATATATATATATATATATATATATATATATATATATATATATATATATATATATATATATATATATATATATATATATATATATCAGCAACACAATATATCTATTTAGATACCGTTACTAATCCAGCAACATGTATCAATTCAGCATTTAATATGAAAAAAAAGAAACAGAGCCTTAGATTAGATGACATTTACTATTGGCGGAAGCTTTGTAAGACACCCCTTTATGTTGATAGTTGATACAATCTTTTTTGTGTAGTATATTTGGCTCATGCTCTTGTATATATATTATAAATGTTTATTAGGCAATTTTGATATAGATTGTTATATACGTGGTCTATGGAATACATCTTGTGGTATTAATTTGTAAAAGCTTTTGTATTTTAAGAGATCTGTTTGTAGCGTACTTGTTTTGAAATTGTGGCGTTAAAAATTGGTATTAAAGTGGAGGTTTAAGCGAAGTACCTAGGCTTAAACTTGGAAGGGATATTGCCTCAAATGACATGAAATGTTGAGATGTAAATTGCCTTAAGTCTTTGAAGCTGTGTAACTTTATTGGGTAAACAGTTAATTTAGATTGTTAACATGCATAGGTTATATTTATATAAGAGTAAATTACAGATACAGTCCCTGAAGTATACCAAAACTAACACAGAGAACTCAAGTATCCGATTTTCACTATATGAGTCACTAAGGTTTGCAAAATCTTACAAATCGGTCCCTGAGTAAAGTAAAAAGACTAAAATACCATTTTTAATTTCTTTTAAAGGAGATTCTTTTCTACTTAGAGCATCTGCCACCACATTCGCCTTGCCAGGGTGGTACTGAATTTCACAGTCAAAGTCTTTAAGTAGGTCCATCCACCTTTGCTGTCTCATGTTGAGCTCTTTCTGGTCGAAGAGGTACTTTAAGCTTTTATGATCAGTGTAAATGACAAATTTCACACCGTACAAATAATGTCTCCACAGCTTCAATGCTAGAACCACCGCAGCTAATTCCAGATCATGAACTGGATACTTATTCTCGGCGTCTTTTAATTGGCGGGACGCATAGGCTATGACCCGACCTTTCTGCATTAGCACACAACCAAGACCAATTCTAGAAGCATCGCTGTAGATCACATACTCTTCTCCGCTTTGTGGTAGTGCTAACACTGGTGCTTCACATAAAGATTGTTTCAGCTTCTGGAATGCTTCTTGCTGTTTTTCAGCCCACGTGAACTTTTCACCTTTCTTGGTCAATTTGGTCAACGGGGCAGCTATCGAGGAGAAATTCTCGACAAATCTTCTGTAATAACCTGCCAAACCAAGAAAACTTCGTACCTCAGTGGGACTTCTAGGCGGTTCCCATTTCATCACGGCGTCAACCTTTGCTGGATCTACTTTCACCCCTTCGGCATTGATTACATGACCAAGAAATTGAACTTCCCTTAGCCAGAATTCACACTTGGAGAATTTTGCATACAGCTTTTCTCGGCGAAGCAACTCCAACACTTGTCGCAGATGTACTTCGTGCTCGGCTTGGCTTCGCGAATACACCAAGATGTCATCTATAAATACTATCACCGAGGTATCAAGGAACGGACGGCACACCCGGTTCATAAGATCCATGAATACGGCTGGAGCATTGGTTAACCCAAAAGGCATCACCAAAAACTCATAATGACCGTATCTCGTACGAAAGGCTGTCTTCGGAACGTCAGATTCTCGAATTTTCAGCTGATGGTAACCCGACCTCAGGTCAATCTTAGAAAAATAAGATGCTCCCTGTAGTTGGTCAAACAAGTCATCTATTCTGGGTAGCGGGTACTTGTTCTTTACTGTGATCTTGTTTAATTCCCGGTAGTCAATACACATGCGCATTGACCCATCTTTCTTCTTAACAAACAAGATAGGGGCTCCCCAAGGCGATGTACTCGGTCTGATAAAACCCCTGTCTAACAATTCTTCCAGTTGCTTTCGCAGTTCCACCATCTCTGAAGGTGCTAATCGGTATGGAGCTCGGGCAACAGGTGCAGCTCCCGGAATCAGTTCAATCGTGAACTCAACCTGTCGATCTGGTGGCAACCCTGGAAGCTCATCTGGAAATACGTCTGGGAACTCGTTCACCACATTCACATTCGCTACCCCCACTTTAATCGGTTGAGCCACCGATACATAAGCCAAGTAAGACATCCCTCCTTTACTGATACAGATTCGGGCTTGAGCAAAGGAGATAACTGGCATTCTCAACCGAGGTCGTTCACCCTGAATTTTTATCCATTCCCCATCCGGTGATAATACTGTGATGTTTTTATTTCTGCAATCCATGTTAGCATAATTCGTTGCTAACCAATCCATACCCACAATTACACTAAATTCATTGGTAGTCATCGGCTTCAAATCTATAGGGAAAACGGTCCCGTAGATTTTAAGCTGACAACCTTCCAGGTGTTCGGAAACCCAAACATATCTACCGTCTGCTATAGCTACTTCCAAGCTCTCATCCATTGAGGTTAACGATACATTCAAGCGAGACAACAAAGACTCCGACACGAAACAGTGTGTAGCCCCCGGATCAAAAATAACATATACAGGTATGGAATTAAGAGTGAAGATACCTGTCACCACATCTGTCTTCTCACGGGCTTCCTCCACAGTCATCTGGAAAGCTCGCGAGGCCACCGGTCGTCCCCTGTTCTTCGACTCTTCTTTCTTTCCCACTTGATCATCCCTGGGTCTTTCACTGTAGACACCAGATTTCAGTTGGGGACAGTTCGAACGAATGTGATCTGTAGCTCCAAATTGGTAGCATCTTCTTTCCGCCCGACACTCCCGTGTAAGATGACCCGTTCTTCCACAATTTCGGAAGCTAACTGACCCAGTATCACTGCGACAACTACCCGTGTGCCTTTTTCTGCATTTTTCACACCACTTTCCTTCATCTTTCTGGCCTTTTCCCCTAGACCCGGATTGTTGCGACTTTTTCTGAGGCGTCCAACCTTAGTCTTCCGCCTTTCGTTTCGTTTCCAAAACTTTCTTTTCGTCTTCTTGTCGCTTCAATTCTGTTTCTCTTTCTGTGGCTCGATCCACCACTTGCCGGAAAGTAGGTAGTTTTAACGGTTGCACGATTTCTCTAATTCGGGTCGTCAACCCCCAGACATACTTATCGATCTTTCTCTTTTCAGTATAGATATGGTGTTCCGCAAACCTAGCTTTCTCCAGAAAGCTAAGAGTATATTCCTGAACAGATCAGGAACCCTGTTCCAGATGCATGAATTCATCCTCTAATTGCTTTATCGCTACTTCGGAACAATACTCTTCATTAAACTTATTCTTGAACTGTTCCCACTGTACTGATTCGGTTGGATCAAGATTCAAAGACTTGTAATAAATTTGCCACCAGTGTAGTGCACTGCTTGTAAGTTGGTTCGTGGCAAATTCTACTTTATCATCATCCGCACATTTGCTTACTCGGAACACCTTCTCAATATGCATGATCCATTCCATAGCTTTGACTGGATCATCTGTCCCCGAGAATTCCTTTGGTTTACAACCAAGGAAGGCTTTGTAAGTACACCCAACTTTCTTTGTCGAGGCTTCCCCACCTTGAGTTTCTTTAATTGCCCGGGCACGACTTTCTCCCTGGCTTTCATCTTCCGGCTGCCTGTCATGAATACTTTTTGCAGCCTCTTCACTAGGATTAGGATTGGCACTCGGATTAGGATTGCCACTCGGGTTGGGGTTGTTCGTTAATGTAGGCATCATTTGCCTCACCACTTCTTCCACTATTGCCCGAATATCAGGTGGATTTTCTCCCATCGGTTCCCGTGCTGGTGCTCTTGCTCTTCGTCCCACAGAGCCGCGTGAACGGGCTGGTCCACTTCTTGCGGTTCCACGCGAATTTGCACCAGTGGGATTACTTCGTGTATTTCTCATAATTCTTCAAAATTCAACAAACCGTTAGATTACATATATAATAACAACTTATATATATCTAACAGTCCATTTGTCTGTTTTTCTCTCAAGGTTTAAGTCCAGTAATCTAGTCTAAGACACCTAGTTCACTTAAACCACGACTCTGATACCAACTTGTAACACCCGACTTATTAACAAAAACACCCCAAAAATTTTTCATTTTTCAAACCAAATGTTTTTTCAAACAAACCATAAGTATGGGGTTTAAGTTAATACAATACGAGTACAAGAGTATCACGAAGTACAATACATAAATATTATACATTCTTAAGCCGGGTCGTCACTTCAATACTAAGTCCTCAGTCACAGACTTTATCTTTTCCCTTGGCGGGATCACGCTCACCTGCAGGGACATATCAATAAAACCGTGAGCTATAAAGCCCAATGAGTAATCAAATCAAGTATAACATGTATAAGAATAGGATTCTCTATACAAAATCAATTACGCATTATCATGCAATATAAAATCATATATGGCTCACGGGTTATCCCGCTTTTGCCTAGACTCACGGCTCCGTTCTTGCCATCGCAATGACTCACGGCTTATCCGGTCTTGTCTATATAAGTTTGACTCACAGCTCCGTTCTTGTCTATTAAAGACTCACGGCTTATCTGGTCTTGTCGTACCATTAATATTGACTGACTCACAGCTCCGTTCTTGTCTATAACAGACTCACGGCTTATCTGGTATTGTCATGTCATTATTGTTGACTCACAGCTCCGTTCTTGTCTATGGTAGACTCACGACTTATCTGGTCTTGTCATATTTCAAATCATGAAATTTGTCATTTTTGTCCCCCAAAATCATATTCATCTGCAGCTGCTCATATAACATATATCACAACGGATAACAGTGAGATTACTCACCTGAAGGTTTGCTACAACTAGCGTTTGTTGTTCCTTGCCTTCCAATGTATTCCGTGAGGCTTTGTCCCGTACCTATAATTCCATTTATTTTCAAAATGATTATAGGTTAATAACCATTCCAATTAACTCTAATACAATAGAGTTCAATACAATATCATTATAAACAATGCCTAGTTAATAAACTTTCCGTTTACTAACTTTTTATGAATTTTACTATTCACCGAGGCATTCGAATCGATCTACGGTTCAAGTTTGAGCTAAATCGGACAAGCCAATCAAAAGTTAGCGTTTTTGATCCCCTGCCTGCCCCTGCCTGGAGGCGCACTGCGCCAGGGTCAGGGCGCACTGCGCCTGGGCGCACCCCGCCTGGCTCCTGGGCGCACCGCGCCTGGCGGCAGTGCAGGTCTCCTGGCCAGTCGCGATTTGTGCACTGTAGCTTGCAGTTTTGCCCTTTAAGTCCTTAATGCTGTTCTTAATCGTTTGGGGTTTATTCCTAGGCTAAAACCTTACATTTTAACAAGGTTTTTAACCCCCAAAACACACTCAATCAATCATATGAAGAATTAGGGTTCTTAGTTCTAACAACCCCAAAACTTCAAATTCAACAAAAATAACAATCTACTTTCATTTTCTTGAGTTAAGCCCTTATTAACATGACTTAATGGAAGTATTACATCAATTTAAACACCCAATCATAACTGTAATTGCAGTTTTTGAGTTCTACAAAACTCATCAAGAACAACTAGTCAAGAACTTGGATTACTAACCTTTCAAACTTCCAATTCTACCCTTCAAATGCTATAATCCGATTTTTAGCTTTAAACCTTCAAGATCGCTCCAAAATTCTGCAACTCCCGTACCAAGAAACTCTCCCGTAGCTCACCAAATTTCTGCACAAAAGGGGAGAAGCTTCCAACCTTTTATACTTCCAGAAATTGCATTTTGGTCCCTAGAGTTGCATATTTTGAACTTTTGCCACAATTTACACAATTTATGACAAAAATCAACTTTTATAACATTTTAAGTCCAAGACTCAAAATATTATTACAAAACAAGTCCTTTACTGTCCAAAAGACCAAATTACCCTTTTAAGGTAAAATGACCTTTTTACCCTTTTTATTATAATTACATAATAAACATGTTTTGGCGTTACAGTTTCAGAATCTGGCGTCCTTTATTCGAATCCATGGTGTTTGAAAGGATTAGCAGACACCCATTCGGGTTTGTGTTGAATAAAGTTTCGATAGAGTGGAATTCTTTTTCAGTAAAAGAATGCAATGGTGAAATCCACGTCATAAAGAAACGAACCTTGCACGAAGTTTCATTCTTGCTAAAGAATTCCTTCACTCTCGCTCGGAAATCCCCTTGCCGGAGCCGGTCAGAATGCAATGGTGAAATCCACGTCATAAGGCAGTGGTGTCGACCGGCGAATTAGCGATGACAGCAGGTTTCAATGAAGATCGATATAATTTTGGAAGATTATCAAATCGTATTTGCACTGTTACTATTCTAAGAAGATGAATAGTAAATGATATCATTGATTGTTCTTACTACATAGCTTACGAGTGCTCGTATAACTAACATATAATTGTGGAAGATTATCAAATCATATATGCACTACATTTGTTCTTAATTTTACATCATAGCTCCTTAACCAGTCGGTGTTTCCAATGCTCCCCGAACTTGTGGTTCTCTTCACCTCTTATTTGAATGTTGTGTTGCCATACCTAATACATCCAATTCAGATCCATGTCATTAATTACATATTCAAAACTGAGACTTCACAAATAGCACACAAGAGGTCAATGTACCGAACATAAGATCTACGTCATATTCCGACGACGTCAATGGGCCTGTCCAAACATTCAAAATTTATACCGAGAACGCAATTGCCGATGATCTGTCGTTCACTAGCTACGTGAAAAAAGGAAACGGCACCGCCAATGAGTTCAAATCGTACGATAATAATTCCAACGTCATCGACTCGTCGTTTTCCAATTACGGCGAGAACGAGAATGACACAAACGATTCTTTCACTTCTTATGGAGAAAACGGCAACGTTCCCCATAATAATTTCAAGAATCTTTATATAAATATCTTGTGATTATGTCGAGCCTAGATCCCCATGCCATGATTCTAATGGGATGCGATCAAGAACAATTTATAGGATTAAATTTGAATTCGTCCCATATTTGGGTCATGTTACAGAGCAGTAGAGCAGGAAAATATAAAATTATCAAAAACCATAAATACAGAACCAGTATTTGATTTAGCAGAAGAAAACGAGTCCATGAAAAGAAAAGTGCAATAGAGCAAAAGGAAATGAAGCATTGGAGAGAGAGAGAGAGAGAGAGAGAGAGAGAGAGAGAGAGAGAGAGAGAGAGAGAGAGAGAGAGAGAGAGAGAGGTGGGGTGGGGGTGGGTGGGGTATTTTTTTTATTAATAAAATAAATAATAAATTCAAAAGCAAAAAAAAAAAGAAATTAAAAATGATATTTTAGTCTTTTTACTTTACTCAGTGACCAATTTGTAGGATTTTGCAAACCTTAGTGACTCATATAGTGAAAATTGGATACTTGGGTTCTCTCTGTTTGTTTTGGTATACTTCAGGGACTGTATCTGTAATTTACTCTTTATATAAGCGTTAATGAACTAAATGGGTAACGAAATATTGTTTTTGTCCACATTTAGGTAAGAATGTTTTTTTGTACACTTTTACCCATCGAACTTATGGTGACCGTTTAAAAAAATGGTAATATGACCCACGATTGTAGGTTTTCGCTGATTTAGGCATTAATGTATATTACGTGGCATTAACTTAAATTACGTGTCATTAGATCAGAATTACCTGGCATTAAAATCGTTTTACTGTGTTCATTAACCCTAGATCACATAATTATTACGATTAAATATTACTTCCAAATCCAATATAATGCTTGTAACAATCATATCTGTAGTGAATCGAGTTAAATTTATCGATTTAAAACAAAAGTATATTTACAATAGACATGAAAACAAACAAACTAAATCACGCTTTTGTAAAATTCCAAAATCAAGAACGTATTATCAAAAACCGCCGCAGCCACCGCCACATCCACCTCCGTCGCCATATCTGTAGTAAATCGAGTTAAATTTATCGATTTGGAGGCTGCTGAACTGCCGGATACCCGTATCCCTGCTGCGGAGGATATCCAACGTACACCGGCGGCGGCGGAGGGTAACCACCATAAACCGGTTGTTGCTGGTGCTTGTACGCATATCCAGCCTGTGTCTGAGGAGGGTATCCAGCAGCAGGAGGCGGGTAATATTGACGTGCCGGCGGTGCATACGCGGAACTGGATCCAGTTGCCGTACCGGGAGGATAAGCCGTTACGGGCTCCTCCACCTTACCGGAAAACTTTTCTCCAAATTTATATGAAAGACTAAGATACCCTTTCGGCTTCCCGGACGGCTTCCTCACCTGATAACTAACAAGCTGCTCCGTTTTACCTTTAGTTGATACGCCTTCAAGGAGCTCTTTGATCGGCACACGAACTTCTCCCAGATTCTTATCGCTGAAAATCCCCACGGCCTTGATCTCAACGACGAGAGTCAGTCAATTCTGTAATCCAGCGGCCTTGATCCAATGACATATAATTTAAGTTAATGCCACGTAATATACATTAATGTCCAAATCAGCGAAAACCTACAATCGTGGGTCATATTACCCTTTTTTAAACGGTCACCATAAGTTCGATGGGTAAAAGTGCACAAAAAAAACATTCTTACCTAAATGTGGACAAAAGCAAGAGTTCGTTACCAATTTAGTTCATTAACCCTTTATATAATCTTGATTCCTGAGAGACTATATTTTGGAGTTGTAGGCTACAAATGAAGACACGATTATCAAGATTAAAGTAGACAGTGAACACACATCTAAAGTCTAAACACCCCTTTATGTGAAAAAATACAAATGCACACAAACTTTTCTTTCAATGAAACATGTCGTCCGCCGTTAAAATCAATTAATTGAAATTCGAAAATTAAACATAAACAAAAATAACATAATAGTGAAAAACAATATAATTTAATTAAAAAACCAAAATACTCGGTCTCCTCCGTTTTCCCCTTCTTCTATTTCTCGACCAATTATTAGAGTACCAAAAAACATTTCAACCATGATATCTAAAATTTGGGGCATTGTGACAACTGACAAAGGAAGTTAAAATTTCTCCAGTCCATATAAACAATATACTTTGCCTAACAAATTTCATATCTCCATGTATCTAAAATCATTCACATACATAATACAACAATATTGTGTGTGTGTATATAGAGAAAAACCATGTCCTCAAAATGTGCTAAAATGACTCCAACATGGTTCGAGTCTTATCTTATGCACGCCTATATTCATCTCCACAATCACCAATCACTCTCATTAAATCTTTTCCCTTACTTATCACTTCTCGAATACTGCTTACATCTTCTTCATCAAGTTTAAGTGAAAATACAGCACTACAGTCCTTAATATGTTCAGACAATCCAAGCCTTACACCAACCATTGACCCCGCCACACTCGGCTGCAATCCCACACATTTTTTACTAAAACCACTAATAAAAAATAATAATAATAATATAAAAAAATAAGTTTACCTGATCTAACACAAACTTCACAGCAACAGTTGGAATTGTGACTCCATGTTTTGATGCTACTTGATTTAGTGTTCTAAGTAGAACTTGAAAAAGACTCCATCCACCCCATGCATCAACCATCTGGTGTATAATTATTGCACCATCATTAGTAAATATAAAAAGTTAACTTTTTTATTATTTGGTTTTGTATTTGTGACATACCCTTTTGTATTTTTGAAGTGATGGAGTGTTGAGTGGAGGTCCAGCAAAAGGGATTGACAAATTGGTGTCTAGAAACTTCTCAGATAATAACCCTCCCATTACTGTTCCATATCTGCACCATAAACACACCATTAATCCATGAACCATTGTGTGTGTTTATGTGTGAGAGAGAAAGAGAGGAGAGAGAGAGAGAGAGACGTTATGAGTTTTACTCCGGTGACCTGGCAGAGTTCTGCCATTCTTTGTTGAGGTCGCATGTCCACAAGTGAATGTTGAACCTAATAGTATGCATAGTAATAAGTAATAACAGATATAAATTAATATTCAAAACAAGGTACACATACATACATATATATTAAAGAATTTGTTACCTGATTGCTAACAATTGGGATCCCGTTTTCTAGAATGATTTGTAGCCTTTCTGTGTCAAAGTTAGTCAAAGCTACTGTCTTGATCTTACCTTCTTCTTTCAAATCTGTGAGGTGTTTAAGGGCATCAAGATATCCTTTATTAGAGTAATCCCACCTGGTTCAAGAAGCAAAACAGACACATTTACAAAGTTTAAGAAAAATGCAACATTTTTTAATGAATCTGCAAGAAACAAGAGAGTATGAAATGTCACCAATGAAATTGAAGCATGTCCAATGAAGCAACATCCATTCTCTTTCGTGAAATATCAATGTTTTGTCGGACATAACTGCTTGTCATTTTAACCGGGGGTGGGACCCACTTGGTTAGACTGTATTTCACGGTAAGAACATGACATTATTAGGTAAAAATTAAAGATTTAAACACCATGTTTAGCTAATGTTAGCAAGTTTAAGTATAACCAACCCTTTGACATTTTCTAAAATCTCAGGTGGACGCTCTCTGCGGACACGATTAATGAATAGGCCATAAAGATCTTCTGCAGGTCCATCTGTTATATAAAAGATAGTTGTGATCAATAAAAGTATAGTTATATAAAACTTGTGGAAAGAAGTAAGAAAAAATAGAACATAATGAAATTATTATGACCAATATAAAGTGTTAAACTACATGTCTTATTGGGAGTTTACATATATCGGCCATATCAAAGGTGGTAAAGCCAGCATCAGCGTACTGGAGCATCGCATTTACTGCATTGTCCCTGTCAATTTTGCCCCATCCACCACTAGTTTGCCACATCCCATTAACTACACGGCAAATTGTTAAAGAATCTTTCCCGTTTTTAACCACAGACAGTTTATTATCTTCTGTTAGCACACAGTGGACTGTTCTTGAGATTGTCTTTCGAGTTTCGGCTCCTGTACTAAACTTTCGTTTGATTGGATGCAAAGTGAAGTGAGCGAGAGAGTGATTCAACAGCTCTGTCATTTCGAAGAGTAGAAGGGGTAGCAAGAAGAAAAACAAGTCGTATGGTGTAACATTAGAAAGAAGTTGGGGTAAGTTCAAATAAGAAGATAATCATGGAGATGCGAATTATCGATCGAGGTGCTGCCACGTGTTTACTTCCAAATCACTCGGACAATTTAGGAATCCAACTCCATTGTAAAAATCCGTGTTGTGACGAAACGGAATAGCAATTAGATTCATCATATATACGGTAATAAAAACTAGGGTTTCAATATAAAATGAGATGGAATTCATGGATTTTACAGTGATCAGCCATGTCGAAGGTGGAGAGACCAGCATCTGCGTACTTGAGCATAGCGTCAACGGCAGCATCACGGTCGATTCTGCCCCAACCGCCACTTGTTTGCCACATTCCGTTAAGTACTCTGCATATCTCCAGCGAATCATTCCCGTTCTTAACGGTGGTAACCAGCTGCTTTCGGTTTTCGGCTGCGACCCCAACCGCCTCACACCGGAATTCACTCCTCCTTCCTCCAATTCCGACGGTACGGCGAGAGTCCGGACTTCTCCGAGCCTGAGGTTTGGAGCAGCCTAGGCTGTTGAGATTGTAGAAAGTACGGGTTAAAGTGGCTGAGGCCATTTTTTTGTTGCGCAAATAATTTGGATGGAAGCAGAATACAGAAGGAGAAGATAACGTTAATTTGGCGCCCGACTCCACCCAAGAAAATTTTATCCTAAAACAGTATTTTTACTTTATATTACATATTATTGGGTAGAAATATTGTAATAAACTAACATGACATTTCATAAGTATGATGCCTTTGTGTGGATTGTGGTTTTAGCTCTCTATTGTTGGATGGATTGATGAGTTGGAACTTGTATCATGTGAAAGAAATAGGGATGGCAAAGTAAAAGATGTTTATCTTGGGCGATTTTTAGATGTCAGTCTAAATGTAGAATTACTGGAATAAGAAATAAGGATTGAAAGAGGATTTCCTTGACTAAATGTAGGCCTTAGGGTTATTTTTCAACTTTTAAGAATAACATATGTAGCATGCTCTAAATAATAAGGGAACGAGAATGGAACTTGGGAAGTGATTTGGAGAAATTCCAATAAAATGAAAGTAGGTTATCCAGGCTAATAGGGTTTTTTTTTTAACGGAGGCAATCATATTAAAACACTAGTGAGATGCTAGAAAAACAAAAACAAGGAACATTACAAGCTACAAAGTAATAACAGGAGAATTACACCAATCAAACCAACCGACCCTTGAAATATTCGCCCTATTTCTAATCCAATTAAACGAATAAAGTTGAATGTCATCAACCGTTCTCATAGCATTAGCTCTCCGCCTTTTGAAAATGCTATCATTTCTCGAAATCCATATGGCCCACAAAACCACATATGCCAAAGCCATAAGCAATTTCCACATTCTCTTATATGGCTTCAAGTTGTTCGTCTCTAAAATCAGCGCAAAAAAATTAACGGGAACATTCACCAATTGGACCAGGAATTGAGCAATTTCCATAACTTCATTGCATACTCGCATTTGAAGAACACATGATCAATATCCTTGATTTCCTTCCCACAAAGAGTACAAACCAGGGAATCAACTTTTATACCTCTTGTGGATAGATTACTTAGCGTCGGCAGCCTGTTTAACATGAGTCTCCACACAAAACAATTAACTTTAAGTGGAATCCAGTTGATCCAGTTAAACAACACCTCAGCTCCAGCGAATCAAACTCAGCCATGCATTTTCTCAACAAAGCGACCAATAAATCTCCATTGCTATCACCTTTCCATCTCCAAGAATCAGGAACAACTTTTAACGCCCAACTTCCGTTTGCAAAACTGTCAACGAATCCAACTCCTTTCCTCTTCTCGGCAATTTCTTCCAGCACCAATGCACATCATTTGACCCGTCTGAGCCATTTCCCGCTAGCCTCTGAATTATCTTGCAATTTTTGTCAGTCTCTATACGATATAATTCCGAGTATTTATATGAAATTTTGTGCCAATGTGAAGACCCTTTGGTTGGGTCCAAATTAGGCACCTACTCGATGAAATTCCACTTGTCATATGTTTTAACCGCTTTATGTCAAAAAGATACTTTAAAAATGTTTCATGACCACATTGGAACGTAATTAGGTTACACCTTATACGGGGCCGAGTTGGCATACTATCAAACTTGTAACTTGTAACCGAAATGGTTGGAGTTCTTAAAAAAATCAACTACTTTTTTATCCGAAGTTTATTATCCTACAAGTGGTATAGTCTTAAACCAACAATTTTCAATGTGTTCGAAATTAAACGAGTTTGAAATGAGAGGGTGATATGTTTAAACAAATGGTGAACCCGATGAAAACAAAGTTCATAAAATATTTCAAAAATATGCCTCCCGTTATAACTTGTGTCGCCGTTTTGAAACCGACTCTAAATGTTGGCAGGGTTGAGAATTTACTTAACAACATTTCTTACGATTTGAGTTTATTAGAAGAAGATAAAGATTTCACATCAAATTTAACAATGTTTTCCAAAGTTTGTTTCAAGTTTATTTAACAAAATATGATTCAACAAACATTGATGACATGATGCGAAATACGTAGGCATCCAGATCCACTTGTTACAGAAATAGTGAAACAATTTGACTCTATAATACTTTCAGAAATGAAAATACCAAACAAGCTTGGTCTAACACCCCTAGCAATGAGCTCAAAAGGTACATTGCATCCGATTTTTTTTTGTCACAAATAAGTATAAAAGAGTTTGAGAATTTGAATATTTTGGCTTGGTGAAAAGAAAATGAATCCCAAATTTCCAATTCTAGCCGCTATGACCGGTGATTAACTAACCGTCCAAACTTATACGGTTCTGTTAGTGGCAGAGTTATATCACCAAAAAGAAGAAAACTCATCCATTTGTCGGCAGAAGTATGCAATTGCTTGAAAGACTACTTAGACGGTGTCGAACGTATACAAAACGTTTCACCATTTGAAGACGAATTGATGATGGTTGAACAAGTAATCTATAAAGAAGAAATAGCGACGAGATTGTCGATACCACTTATCTTACAAGAGCTTATGGGGGAAAATTATGCAGCGTGGCAGATGAAGACCAACTAAGTCCAAACAACGACTATGAAGATGACGACCAGAAACTATCAAAAATACCAAAAAAATGAGAAAAACATGATGACTGTAATGACGACGATGTTTTATATGTTTATGTTTGAAGATGTATAAATTTAATGTTTTATGTATTTTCTTGATAAAAAAAACTAAAAAATTGCTCAAAATATTTTGCCTCCTGTTTCATGCATCTTCATTTTCAATTTTCATTTTCATTTGGGCCAAACATATACATTTGTGGGCTGAGGTAAGAAATAAGAAGGAAATCACATAAATTTGTGGGCTAGGCTTGTTATCGAGAACCAAATGCACAGAACAGCCCAATTTGTCGGTTTTTTCCAAACCGGTTTATCCGATCCAAACCGGATTGTATAGGATCGGTTTTTTTGCAGTTTAAACCGGTTTCAGGTTAATCTGGATTTGACCGTGTTGACTCGATCCGAACCGGTTTCAGAAAAAAAAAATCCGGTTTAACGTTAACCCTTAAAATTAAACCCAATGAGACGGCCCATGAAATAAGCTCAGTTGTTGGCAGAATTGCTCCAGGCCCAAATGCCAATTTAGCTCAAGTCTGTGCAGCAAAGAAGGTTCTCTCAACTGAAATCAAGAACAAATGTGAATGTGCAAAAGTCAACTTAGTTAGCTGAAATTAAGTGCAACTGTGAATTCATAAATGTGCTCAACTAACTAAAGATTGAAAGTGCCGTCAGTCGGTAGAAAAATCCAATAGGAATTCAAACCATAATGTAAACAAGTTTACAAAATAGCTTTTCAGTTCAACTCGTCACTGTCATCATCCGAACATAATCAAGTGTTATACTTTAAAACAAGTTTAAGCTTTAATTATGACACATATCTAGAAACCTATACATAGATGATACTTATGACATTACAATGACATGACCTACAACAATGACAGAGGCGAGAATAGCAAAAATATTAAACCCATGGACGTAAATAGTTTGTATAGCTGTTACACATGGACATTTTTGGAAAGACATCAAATTAAGAGGGTAGGTTAAAGTCCTTGGTCATAAAATTAAATAATTTCACATGGTTTATGGAAAAATCCATTTTACAAGTCAATCTGAAAACAATAAAATTTTCTCTTTCCCTTGCCCATAACCGATTTGTCACAAACATAGCATAATCATAAGGATGCCAATGCATATCAATTCATTAGAATTTATTGCATCAGATATCTACATCATCAAGTCTTAATAAGAACCCCACCGATATGAATTTGTTCTGGGACATCATTCCCACAAGCATTTTATCATTTTTTTCGTAAGTCTGTTGGATACAATGAACCCATCTTAATCAAATATCCTCATTCCGGTGTAATGGTAACAAGCACGCTTATCCCCCCAAAATATCAATATTTGGCTGGTGATATTATTATGCCAGTGGTACTTCTTTTATGGCCAACAGACTAGTCCATGTGGCATCACTATCTCTTAACCTGTTTATGTTCGGTTATTCAGTTAATCGATTAACATTTACTAATTAAATAAATTTAATACAATACTTAAAAATTTTCAAAATAAGACAATCTTTGGTTATATAATCTTTAAAAAATGCCAAAACGAAAGTTTAATTTAAAATTTAAACCAACACCACAAAAAGAACTAACAAAAGGTCAAAAGCATATAATGTCGTGATTGTCGTCGTCTTGTAGGTAAATAAACCAACACCATATATTATTTTTTGTTTTTGTTTTGAATTTAAATACTTGTGTCACATAACGATACAAAATTGCAATTCTTATTTCTTAATATACGATAACTTAATATCTAAGGTAAGGTAATAGGTATTTAGTTTTTTGGCACAAAAGATATCGAACGCAAATAAATTTAAAATTAGCAAATTAAAAATAAAAACTGTTAAATAAACCGGCAATTCCTAATAAATAATAATTCAATATTATATATACCGAGTTTTTAAATTGCAGATTGAATCATTGAAATTACATTCTAGATATATCTAGTTTTTAAATTTTCGAAATTATATCTTTGGACTATATATTTCTTAATTTGCAAGAAGGATATAAACAAAAGACGTTTGTTCCCTATAGTTTTAATTTTTTGAAAGTATAGTTCTTTTG
Organism: Cichorium intybus; assembly: GCA_023525715.1. NCBI lineage: Eukaryota > Viridiplantae > Streptophyta > Magnoliopsida > Asterales > Asteraceae > Cichorium > Cichorium intybus. The sequence continues at coordinate 23,930,493 of CM042014.1, forward strand.
TCTTTCAAATTTTTAGCTCGTATGAATTATATTTCTAGTTTCTGTAACTTTTGCATAAACTATATTTCTGATTTCTATAGTTTTAGTTTTCCAAAATTACACTTTTGGTATGTCTAATTTTTAATTTGCAAGACAAGATGACTTACACTTTTGGTCACTATAGTTTGCATTTTTTAGGTCCATGTTTTGATATATTTTACAAGAAGACTAAGTTTTTTTTAGAACGGCATCCATATATTGACAAACGCAAAAAGAAAGCAGCTAGCAAGAAGCTAGGCAAAAGTACAAAAGAACAATTACATAACAGAAATTGCTAAATTGGGATCTAAAAGCCAAATATCCCATCTAAGACACAAATTTTTGCAACGACTCCTAATCCACAAAAACGAGTAAGAAACAACACTATCCCAGCACATGGACTTCTTAGGCTTTTCAGAAGAGAAAATTGAAGCATTCCTGAAATTCCACACACACCACCAAACTGTCATAAAAACCACTTGAAGACAGCTTTTCCTATGTTTCAACAAGCAAAGATTGTCAAACCAAAAGCACCAATCTGCATGATTTGCAACAAAAGGAATATGTATTCCCCACCACTTAGCCACACGCGTAACAAGATCCGTCACAAAAGAGCATCCAAAGAAAAGATGGTCAATCGATTCACCACCTTTCTCACACACAACACACGCAATGGACGGAATATCAAAATCTCTTCTCGCCAAATTCCATCTTATAGGAAGCCCATTAACCGCGATCTTCCAAGCAAGTACATTTAGCTTAATCGGAGCAAGTGAACTCCATTTAACCACCGAATCGTCACTCGGAAGACATACCGCATCAATAGTTTCCCTAGCCGATGCCACCGAAAAACATCCCGATCCATCCTTCATCCACCTCCATCTATCTTGAGAATTACTAAGCACCACTTGGTTTACAGCATCTACAATCTCACTCCATTGCAAGGCCTCAATCCCCCCCTAGGAAGTCTTCGAAACGTGGTAACCCATCCATCTTGCGCTAACTTGTCGAAAACCGTAACCTCCTTGCAATCTTCCAAATCAAAAATTCTTTTGAATCTAACTTGAAAATGAACATCCCCACACCAAACATCAGTCCAGAACTTAGTATGCTTACCATTACCCACCCTAATAGCACAGTATTGAAAGAGATCCACTCCTCTTTTCCTCAAATCTTCAACTGCACCAACTAAGTATTTCCAAATAGAATTATGAGAAGATCTAGGTATATTAAGACCAATTCTAGAACCATGAATTGCAGAAATGACCTTGGCCCACAAAGACTGCGGATCAGTCAAGAAACGCCAGATCCATTTAAAAAGAAGAGCTCGATTCAAAGCGAACAAACTATTAACACCCAAACCACCCCGAGATCTTGAAGCAAGAACTTTATTCCAAGCTACCCATGACATTTTCTTCTCATTAACATCCGCCCCAATAAAGAATTTGTTTCTCATCGCCTCTAACTTCTTTAAGATACCGTCAGGCACCTTAAAAACGGACATGAAAAAGGTCAGAAATGCGCCCAGGACCGACTTAATTAAAGTAAGTCGACCCCCAACAGATAAGGTTTTAACTTTCCACTTAGACAATTTAGAATCAACCTTATCAACCACCTTTTTCCATGAGCTCAACCGACTCATATTACCTCCCACCAATAAGCCAAGGTAGTCAAAAGGTAATTTAATCGGCTCACATCCTGTACTAGTCGCCATATGTTGCACCTCCTCAAACGAAACGCCCAGACCCAAAAGTTTACTCTTCTGCAGATTTATAGAAAGACCCGACACCAGATGGAAAACATGCAGAAGAGAGACTAAGGAGTCCACATTTTGCTTATCCCATGACCCAATAAAGATAGCATCATCTGCATAGAAAAGATGAGAAATAGAAATCTGATTAGACCTGCCAAACGTGAAGCCAGACATCAATCCTCTCTCCAAAACCCGTTGGACCATAATATGAAGACTCTCCATCACCAATATGAAAAGAAACGGAGATAAAGGATCTCCCTGTCTGAGACCCCTATCGATCTGGAACTGAACCGTAGGGGAACCATTAACTAACACCGACGAAGTGGCAGAATGCAAACAACTAGAAATCCAACCACGCCACCGCTCACCAAAACCAAGTTGCAACATAACTTCATCCAAATGATCCCACCGAACTGAATCATACGCTTTTTGAAAATCAACCTTAAACACAAAAGCTTTCTCCCTTTTATACTTACACCACGTGGCCAACTCATTAAGAATGAACGGACCATCCAAAATCTGCCTACCTTTAATAAAAGCTGACTGCTCAATACTAATAATACCATCAATAACACTCGCTAACCTATTAGCTAAAAGTTTGCCAATAATTTTGTATTGGCAACCGATCAGGCTAATAGGTCTATAATCTTGAACAAATTTAGGCTGCTGCACTTTAGGTATCAAGGCAATAAAAGAAGCATTACAACCACCAGGAAAACTCCCCATTTTAAAAAAACACTTTACCGCATCAATCACCTCAGATTTAACCAAATACCAAAACTTTTTGAAAAATTCAAAGGTAAATCTATCCGGCCCCGGAGCTTTGTCAGAACCACAATCCCAGACAGCCCTTTTTACCTCCTCCATCGAGACCTCAGACTCCAAATCATTCGATTGCTCAACCGATAAAACACAAGAAAAAGGTTGATCCAGCTGAGGTTTAAGCCAGTCAGGTTTAGCAAATCTGTCCGCAAAGTGCTTTCTAAACACTTCTTTCACCAAGTTTGGCTCTTCAATCCATCGACCATCAGAAAAAACACCACGAACAGCCGTGATCCTTTTTCTTTTATTAAGAATGCCATGAAAAAATTTACTATTTTCATCCCCTTCAATAGCCCACTTTACTTTGGCTTTTTGAGCCACATCAAGAGTTTCAATTCTATTTATATCCGCCAATTCTTTAGCCAATAACATTCTGTTCTCCATATCTCCACTAACTCCACCCCCAATATCAGCTTTCTTATCTATATCCACCATCTCTTTATGAATTTCCTTCTTCCTTTTATTTCGTTTTTGCAACTTATCATAATTCCATATCTTTAAATTTTTCTTCAAGATCTTTAGCTTTTCCTTTAACTTCACCATGGCATTCGCGTGATTACAACCATCATTACTCCAAGAATCTTCTACCACCTGCACAAAATCTTCCTCCAAAAACCACGAATGAAAAAGACGAAACGGAGTAGGGCCATAATCAAGATCACAATCTCTAAGAAAAATCGGTCTATGATCAGAAAGATGCTTATCAAGAATAATTCCCGATAAATTAGGAAAAAAAGACAACACACCTTCTGATACCAAAAATCTATCCAGTTTACTCATCTTCCCCGCCACCTTATCCGACCATGTAAAAGAATACCCCCCTAGTTGAACATCAACCAAACTACCCGAACGAATAAAATCATTAAATTCCTCAGCTTGTCTTTTATTAAAACACGAACCATGTCGCTCAGCTTCGAACCGAACCACATTAAAATCACCCATCACGATGACCTCCCCTTCCCACGAATCCAAAAACCCACCAATCTTAATCCATAAATCTTTTTTATCATTAGCACTTTGAGGAGCATAAACAGTAATAATCAAAACAGGAAATTGATCTCCTCCCCAATAACCTTCCAACATCACAAAAGCATCATCTATAACTTGTCTTTTACACTTGAACACCCCTTTGTCCCAAATACAAACAATTCCGCCCGAAGCTCCCCTCGACGGACTTACGGAATATTCAAAAAACGAATTACCCCATAACCTTCTTGCCAACAAAGGAGAAATACGACCCATCTTCGTCTCTTGAATAGCCAGGAAATTCACCTTATGAACACTACACAAATCAAGAACCCACCTTTTTTTTCCTTTACCTCCCAAGCCTTGAACATTTAGCGACAAAATATTCATTTAAAAGCGTTACCCACTCCAATTCTTTTGAGAAAAATCTTCAAATCTTTTTCACAACCATTCATACGAAAGCCGCTCGCCTGACCCATTTCAATAAACCTGTTAAATTGATCCATAAGCGACAAAGAATCAACATGAGGTTTAGGAGGAATCATAGAGTCAGCATTTGCAGATTGTGTAGCAACTCCATCTAATGGACCAATTACCGATTGAAAATCATCGTCTTGATCACCGTCTCTAATTTTCATCGAGCTGCGTGTAACGTGTTGTTTTGTTTGCAAATCACCAACCGAGTCCTGCCAAGAAGCAACTCTCCTTACCCCACATTGTTGTTCATCATCAGACGCTATGTCCTGACGGGAATGCAGGTCGGACAAATTCACGGGGGAAGGAACAACATATGGAGAATGGTGTTGGGTCGGCCTCTCTTGGCACTCAACCAGTACAGCCCCCTCCCTCGCAACAAAAAGTGGAGTGAAACCAGGTGGGAAAGAAGTGTCATTAGTCATCTCCTTTGAACAACCATCATTAACATCTCCCTCCTTGCGAATCAAATCATCTAGACCAAATGGGTCGTCATCCAATGGGGTTTTTACACCTTCCCTGTTATCATTAGCAAACGAATCAGGAACATTTACGGATTCACCATCCTCCTCTTCTGATATTCCATCTTTCATCAAATCGTCTTCATCATTATTCATGAAAACATCATCTTCACCTTCAGCATCCACATTTTCATTTAAAACATGTTCGCTCACCATAAATTCTGGAACCCAACCCGTAATTTCCTTAGCCCGTATCTCTGTCACCTTTCCTTCAAATACCACTTTGCAAGATTCAGAAATAATGTTTGTTAAGATCGTTTTAACACACATGCGAACACTATATCTATTAGTACCCTTCGCATCCTCAAAATAAACAAGGTCACCCCATTGCCTTGCCACTCTTACAAACGTATTTGTGGTCCATAACAATAACGGTATACCCTCCACATCAATCCATACCACTCTCTCCTTGACTTCAAAATCATCAGACCAATCCTTCACTTTAACAAACCATGAAGCAATACCTTGATGAGATTTGAAGCTATCACATGCATGCAACGACTGGAATGTAATAGCAATCCAAAAACCACCTAAATATATGAACTGTAGCCCATCGAAACCTTCATTTGAACATATGGACTTAATATTTGTGATAGACCCAAAATGTTTAACGCAAGCCAATAAAGTAAACAAATTAGATTGGTCATTCACACACTCCTGATCCAAAACAATCACAGGTTTAGATCCTACCTCCTTTTCCTGCACAACACCCTTAGACCCCCCCTCGAAGGACATCAGCATAATTCCTAACTCCATTGTTACAGAAATGTGGCCCCATATTTCTCACATATGCAACATTATTAGGCAAAACATTCTTACTAGTAGCATAACCCACACTCCTATCAAACCTTGCAACCTTGGCAAACAATCTAATCTTCCCAATCCAAATTGAATTCAGATTATTAACAAGGGTTTGCACATCACCATTCTTGATAAATCTAACAAAAGCAAAATGCTTACCGGCTTTTGAAAGTTTTTTCGGAATGAACACATCATTGACTGCTCCATACTTCTCACATGTCATCCTCAGTTCTCGAACAGAAAAATGGGAGGGGAAATTCGTGATAAAAATGTTGTGAGACACCTTAACATTAAGAGTTTCATCCGAAACTCTACCTCCATTCCTTCTATTCGGTCCCAACCTATCAAAAACACTCCTGCGAGCATCCATGTTGCCTCAAATCAGCACCGATGACCACTACAGGCCTCCAATTAAAGAGCCGATCTGGAACCAATTTTAAACACGATGAGTTGCAATTCAGAGGAACGATCAGGAAGAATCCGCCATGGGAGGAGAGGAGAACCGAAATAGAATGATTACGAATTTAATGTGGTGAAATTCTTGGTCGGTCGTCGATTAAAAAAGTTCTTCACCTGTTATATGAACTTCTCCAATCAGAGATTCTGAAGAGTATTCCGATGCCATCGTCGGTTGAAAACGTTGAAAATAGAACAGAATAAAAAACTCGTTGCGAACGTAACCTAGATTTTAAGATAATTGGAACCAAGAAAGTATGAAATCGGATGGAGAAGGAACATCCGATCGGTGAAGCTTAGGGAATCGATAGGATACGCTTGTCAATTCCCAGACGAGATTATGAGAATCGGAGAAAAATTTGAGAGAGATCGGAAATTGCAGAAACAGATCTACACCGACCCGGAAGTTGCATAAACAGATCGGAAGTTGTAGAAATAGATCGGGAAGATCCTAGGTTGGAAGAAGGCCGTTGTTTGGTTGGAGAGACGGCTACAACACGAACAAAGACTTGGGAGAAGCATGCTGAAATATTATAGTTTGCCGGAGCATCATGGAGCTTCGCACAGTTGTGCGCTTTGGCCGGATCTCCACCGACAGGGAGACGAGTGCGAACAGAGCTGAGAGAGAACTTTACTAACTTATCCAGTTACAAGAAGACTAAGTTACAGTTTAGATCATTTTGGTTTTTATAATAACCTATTATCTGTTTTAATAAATATGTTATGTCTCTTAAATTATACATGTAATATTACATACCGATCTTTTATATTGTTTTATTAGGCCAATTACAAAAAAAACATTATATTTTGTCAAAAATTTAGTTTAACAACCAACTTTTTCTAGATTCAGAAAAAATTATCAATTTTTGGTAAAAAGTTTCATCGGATTCATATGTTGATTTGGATTTGGAGGTCATAATGGTCGGAAAAACTACCAGTTTTTGGTAAAAAGTTTATCGAAGTCATTGTTGACCGGCTTCTTCAAGTCATAATGGTAGACTTAATTTTTTTACCAAGAATTGATTGTTTTATTAGAACAAATGAAAATTTGATGGTTAAATTTGGAAAAAGAATGATAAAATACAGTGTTTATTTTCATATTTTATTTGGTAAAAAACAGCTATATCTATATCTATATAACTCTTATAATAGAGGTCATCCAAATGAATTTGGTTAAAGATATGATTTTATCTTGCACTATATTCATTTAAAACTCCCAACTCTTCATCTTATACAACTTAAATATTCATTTCTAACTTACAACTCTTTATCTTATACTAATTAATTTTGTTTGGTCAATTAGAAAGTCTTTCCTATAAAAGAACTATGCCACATTTGATTACTCAAAATTGTTTCTCTTCTATTTTTTGTTATCTAAAATATATGCATGAGAGCTCTAGCATATCCTAGATTTATTTTTGTTTTGGCTATATATAGTTATAAAGTGGTGAGAACACCACTATGTTGTAAGTATATTTTTTGTTTTGCGTATATGTAACATCCGTGTTTTGGGCCTAGGAGTTTTGGGCTTAAACCGACAAATAAAATCTATTTTGTAAATGAAGAAAATAAATGAATAACTAAATTTAATATTTTGTTATATTTTATATTATGAATAAATGGGCCAAATATAGTTTTAAATCAATTTGTAACCAAATGTAAGAAATTTTGTCATAAGGACTAAAAGTGTCAATTTGGCCAAACTTACCCTAAGTATGTTTGACTAGTCATAGATTTAGAAAATTATAAGATATATTAAAGGAATTGATGTAGAGTTTAAATTAGGTCTAATAATTCCTTTAATTAATATTAAGGACCTAAATTGTGAAGAATTTTAGTGTAAGGGACTATTTGTGCCAAATTGGGAAACTAAGGGTTAGTATTGATTTAGTCAATGACTCAAGTGAAAGAAATAATTTATATTAGGGGCATTTGTATGAATATGGGAATTTATTGTTAGAAGAGTTGACTTGTTGGATGTTGGGTGAAGAAGGCTCAAACTCAAGGGACTAATGTTGCAAATTCTTGAAAGATGACTTGTTTTTTATGGGGATCCTTCCCCAAATCAACCATTCACGTTTTTGAAGATTAAAGAGAGTGAGAGATGGCGATTTTCATCTCTTCCAAGGAGACTTGTGTGGATTTTGAAGGATTATGATCATACTTGAAGAATTCAAGCAATCTAAGGTATAAACTCACTTTTCTAGCCCTAGATTTCGAGTTTGAGTTTGGGGATTGGACCCAATATGAGTTTTATGATGAGATGAGGTTCTTCCTATGATTCCCCAATGTTTATTTGATGTATCTAAGCTGTTTGGATCAACATCCAATCCATGGATGATTTAGATCCTTAGATTTGATTGAATTGGGTATTATAAACACTAGAATTTGGGGATTTGATGAATAGAGGAGGAATATTGAAATTAATGGATGATTATGGTAGTTTTGGATGAGGGGATTCATTTCTAATGATTCCCTAAGGATTCCAACCTTTGATTTGTAGTCTTAAACCATGAATCACTAGAAAATGAGAATTAGGTGTTGAAATGGGTTTTGTTCATGTAGATGATGATTTGATCTCTTGTTTAATGGATGGATGAATGAGTTAATGTATCAATTTGGATGTATAAGTGGGGTGAGGATCATTTCCTAATGATTCAATGGAATGGAAGAAGGAATCTCCACTTGTAATCATCAATTGTAAGAATGGAATTGAGTCTTCCATGGTTTAAGCTTATAGAGTGAAGTTATGATCATGGAATGTAATTGATTCATTTGAAATGGTTTTGAATAGTTTAATTGAGTCTAATTATGTGTATTTTGGGAAGGAATAATGTCCTTTTGATGTCCATGAGTTTTGGGAAGAATCGGAACTTGAATCGGGTAAAAAATGACCAAAAATCGGTGTTGCAGCAGGTCTACACGACCCGTGCAGGGCCACACGACCCGTGTAGGGGGTCTGGAGGCTACGGGTTGGTTTGCCTGTAATGCTACACGACCCGTGTAGGGCTACACGCCCCGTGTAGCTCTGTTTGGCCAGTTTTTTTAGTTTTTAGACCTTAAGCTTTATGGTTTGGGTTTTGGGTCCTCGTTTTAATGCCAAACTTTAGGGATGTTTTAACTAAGATTTTACTTATATTAGGGGGTCAAGGAATTCATTTTGGATGTTGGTTGATTGTTCCTTCGTAGTTCTAAAGAAGTAATTATAGTGAGACTTTTAGATGAATCGAGTATGATATCTTCCTTTCTTGTATTGTAGGAAGGATATATGTTGTAGTGGCTTGGAGGTGAGACTAAGGACTTGAACTAGCACTCAATTAAGAGGAGGCGATGGATGAGATGATGTCTAGGAGCGCCTTCAAATGCTTCAACCTTGTGTGGAGTTAGTGTTGACTCGTCAGTTGACCTTGGGTGAGTTTACCGGGAGTACACATCCCAACTATTATCTTTCGTGTGTGTTATCAATACTTTTCATGCATGATATTATGTGCAATGTGTTATATGATTACTACTTGTGCATTGCATGAAAATGAGTTTCTAAAGATGTTTTCAAATAAAGATTTCGATGATGTTTTGAGCATCCTATTTGTGCATTGCATTGCATATAGGATGGGATTGACCGAGTGAACCCTATGACGAAGATGAGATGATTGTCCCGGATTTAGGGAAATCATGATTGTCCCGGATTTAGGGAAATCATGGGCAAAATGCCCAAAATGAGATGTTTGTCCCGGATTTAGGGAAAACCGTTCCTGACAATAGGGAACCGCATGAGGGAGTTGCTAACCCTTATGGGACTAGTGTGATGGCCACTAGTTCTAGTTTAACCTATACGGTGATCGAGTGATATGCTTCGTGCGTGTCATTTGTGAACTTAGGTAGGTGCCATTGAGGTGAGTTGGACTTTTTATGAGATGGACGTGGGTTTGGGATAGTTGCATCATGCATTTGCATTTGCATATCATAACTATCTATTTTGAAGTAAATCCTTATGATGTTTTAAAATAACTTTTGAGGTGTGTTCCAAAACTATTTTTGGGGGTTGTCCCGAGTGTGGTAGTTTACTACTCACTCGAAATGGGTCAACCTCGGGTAAGCTCACTAGGCATTTCAATTGCCTAACTTATTTTGATGTGTACTCAGGTTGAGGAGTTTAGATGACTTAGAAGAGCTGGATGTTTAGAAGGCCATGGTTTGTGTGGTATCATTTGAGCTGTGTAATGGTATTTGAATTGTTACAACCTCGCTATTTTATAAACTAAAATGTTTTATCTAAAATGGGACCAAACGATGTTTTCCGCAACTTAAACCTAAATTATTTCTCATTAAACCCCATGTGTTTTTAAATTGATTTTGAAAGAAAATGACTTATTTAAAGATGTTGAAACTAGAGTTTTCACTAAATGATGATTTTATGGAATAATGATGATAAACCATGGGTTAAAATGATATTTTATGAAAAGCCTTAAGCGAGGATGTTTCAGTATATATAGTTTTAAATTTGTGAGAATTTCACACTATTGTAGTTTTATCGATGCCTATATATGTATGTATATATGTGTGTATGTATATGTGTTTGTATGTCTAATGGTCAATATTATTTCATACGTTCCTAACCAAAATTATTCTTCTTATTTCACCCGACACACACATACACACACACACACACACATATATATATATATATATGTGTATGTGTGTGTGTATATATATATATATATATATATATATATATATATATATATATATATATATATATATATAATAGTGAGAAATCCATCATGTCGTACTTCTACTAAAGCATATATAAAAATATATTGTACAAATTTATGTTGAGAAAGTTGTGTACTTTTTCCAATGAACGAAAAACTATTAAAAAAACGTGTTACACATCTTTTTTCGTATATATCAAGTTGTAGTTTAAAAATGGTTACACGTCAGAAATAAAAAAAAACTATTTTATTGATTTATGGATTACTGTAAGTGAACTTTTATATCTTCTATTACAATGTGGTACTTTTAAAAATCAACCAAATAGTGGAAATGATTATTACTTCAATATTTATTTTTAACACACAACTCTTCATCTTATGGTAATTAATTTTGTTTTACCAATTAAAATATTTTGTCCATATAAGAACTATTTCACACTTTATTACTAAAACTTGGTTTTATTTTATTTTCTTTTTCGTAATCTAGAATATATATGCATGAGAGCTCCACTATGTCATATTTTTATTTTTATTTTGGCTATATAGTTATAAAATGGTGAGAACTCCACCACGATATTCGTTTATTTTCGGTTTTACCTATAAATATTTTTAAAGTGATGATAACTTAGTGATAAATTCATCATGTCAAACGTCTATTAAAGCAGATATATTGTATAAATTTATATTGGAAGAATTCTCTGTTTGGTTGCAATGAATGACAAGATGTTAAAAATAATGTGTTACACACCTTTTTTCGTACATATCAAGTTGTAATTTAAAAATGGTTAAATGTAATAAACGAAAAATTACTTAGTTTTGTTATCATTATAGATGAATTTTCATATCTCCTATCGCAATGTCATATTTTTAAACATCATCTAAATTATGAAAATGATATTGAAATTCAATGTAACTTAAATGTTGTAATTGTGAAAATAAGTGTGTAAATTATATAAAATGTATCGTGGTTTCTTAAATTTTCAATTTAACAACTATAATATATTTTTTCATTTAACCACAACTCTAAAAGTTTAATTGAATAATTTTTCATTTTGTTGATAGAGGTCATTGTCCTTCAACTATATTCATTTGAAACTATAACAACTTTTTAAATGTATTTTGATAATGATTGCTATTTTTTATTAACATGAGATAATTATTTAAATTTCCAACTTATGATAATTAATTTGTATTTATGGTACAATTCTAACCATTTGACTTCCAAACTATTTATGTATTAACTAATAAAACTTTTAAAAATGATGCATTTAAATGTGAGCAACTTTAGCAAATAAGCATAACATCACTAAAACCAATGTCAACATGTTCAAAATATATACAAAATCTATGCCAATCTAAGTTTCATTCTTTAAAGACAATATCATGGTTGGTTAACACATGATTGGATTTATATACTTTTAATTCATTAATCTATCGATGTTTTATGTTTGATGCTTTTATTTAAATAAATAATCAAAAGAGGAGCTAATCATGATAATCTTGGTGATTATGTTCTTTTTCTTTTCCCTTAGCGTTGTATATTACTATGTGTAAATAGTATTGATGATCGATATGTATTTGTTGAAATAAAAGAAATTCAACAAAGGAATACTAACAATATATGTTACAAAATGTTCTGCCTTCAATGACAGATAAATATAATCAGAACAAGTCTACTAATTTGTAAATATTTCATTTAGCTTATGGTTATCTTCTTTTATGATTAAAAAGAATCTCAAATGAACAAATTTTAATTCCTATTAATATATTAATACCATATGATTGTTAGTAAATAGATCATGATACATATCTACTACCTTGATATTTTCATAAATCAATATAGTTTTTCAAAAATGAAGAACCATATGAAGAAATGCAAAATTCTTTTTAAGAATAAGTTTTATGTCATTAGAAATTTCAATATAGTTGAATCGAGTGTGAAAATAATAATTTCAATATGACATTGTTTGGGAATGTCGATCATGGTGAGGAAACATTAATACAATATACTCAAATAAGCATCGCCAAAATTATACATCAATATTGGAAAGCTTTTATATTAATTTTTTAAATTTATATAACAAATATTATTTTATATATTATGACACTTTCTAATTTATCTTCAAAACTTTACATTTATCAATGTTATTTTACTATACAATTTGATTCCTGCGTAACGCGCGGGTATACGCCTAGTATGATTAATAAACTTGGCACAATGCGAGTGCCTTCATCATTTATTAACTTTAAGTTTTGAACGTAAACATTCTTTTAAAAATAGCAAAATAGAATTTTAGTTTTCAGGTAATCGTCCGTGGTAAAAATAAATCATAACCAAATTGAAAAATCGAAGATTTTAGACGTTCGATTAAGCAAATCAAAAATAGTAAAAAGTAACCGCTTTGATTGACATAAAAATTGGCATGATTTTTCAATTTTAGATATTTCGAACACCAAGTGTTGTACATATTCTCGAAGGCTAGGAGGGTTATACTATAAAATTGAAGGACAACCATGGTTATCTTCTAGGTTTCCATCTATGTGCCAAGCGAGTTAGGCTCTGTTTACATTTCCAATTCTTTTACTTAAACCTTAACATTTTCTCCGCTAAAAGTTTGAATGTTTGATTTAGAATAATCCATTATGTCAAAGGTCAAGATCATGAAGAACCTGTTTTAATTCTTGATGACTCATGTTTGAATGATAAAGATGTCTCCCTTACATTGGTTGGAAAAATCAAGGAGTTTGGTACACTTTTAAACTTAAAAGATGTAATTGTTAAGGAGGGTTTTAAAGATGTTTTGTTAAGATATCTGGGTGGTTTTTGGGTTACCATGGAATTCGTATCCACAAAAGCTAAAGAAAAATTTCAAAAACACAAAGGAGTAGGATCATGGTTTGCAGTTATCTTACCATGGACAAAGACTTTCCAAGTAGAAGAACGTGTGGTGTGGATTGATATAGAGGGGGTACCTTCGCTTGCATATTCTCCAAGATCCTTTGAGTTGATTGCTGTGGGCAAAGGTTAAGATAAATAATATAGCTGTGGGCAAAGGTCAAGATCATGAAGAACCTGTTTTAATTCTTGATGACTCATGTTTGAATGATAAAGATGTCTCCCTTACATTGGTTGGAAAAATCAAGGAGTTTGGTACACTTTTAAACTTAAAAGATGTAATTGTTAAGGAGGGTTTTAAAGATGTTTTGTTAAGATATCTGGGTGGTTTTTGGGTTACCATGGAATTCGTATCCATAAAAGCTAAAGAAAAATTTCAAAAACACAAAGGAGTAGGATCATGGTTTGCAGTTATCTTACCATGGACAAAGACTTTCCAAGTAGAAGAACGTGTGGTGTGGATTGATATAGAGGGGGTACCTTCGCTTGCATATTCTCCAAGATCCTTTGAGTTGATTGCTAAGCGATGGGGAGAACTTTTATATGCGGAAGATTCCAATGACAACAATCTATACCGCAAGAGACTGTGTATAAAAACTTTGAATCAACAAATAATTATGGAATCTTTCAAAGTGATTGTGCAAGGTAAGATTACTGTGGTTCGTGCAAGGGAGGTGATTGGTTGGAACCCAGAATATATAAATGAAGATGAAGAAAGTGATGAGGAGGAGTCCGAATATTCATTTGATGATAAATCCATATCAGCAGATGAATTAGAAAAAGAAGAAGATATATTGAAAAGCATGGAGAAGGATTTTGGTAGAAGGAAGAAAGTACCGACTGGTTCAAATTTAGAAGATGGTAATGAGGATATTCCTTGGAAACATGGTGAAATTAAAAAGGGGCAAAACACATTAGAAGGTTTGGAGAATAAAGTGGAACAAGTTAAAAAGGATTATATGTTGGAAGAGGGGGAGATGGATCCAGATGACATAGTCCAACAAAAGTCTGACGATCCTTTCCAAATTTATGAGTTGTTGAAGCGTAAGGAGGTAGATGTGCAGGAGACCGTGGAACCGGAATGTAATTACAGTGTTACTCCTATGTATCCTCCGGGTTATACTCCACCAACGAATGAGGGAGATAAAAGTGAAGGGGAGAAGTCGGTCCATATGGAGAAAGGTCCAAGGTTCATTAGTGGTAAAAATCTAGATTCTATCAGTCATGTGGATGGAGGAAAAGCTGATAGCTCTCATACAACAATTAGAGGTGGTGGAACTTTCGAACCCCATGCTTTAGCCCCCGGTGGTTGTTGTGGTCAAAATATAGAAGATTTTAATATCATGGGTCATATAATGGGATACAAGAGTAATACAATTACTGACGAGGTGTTCAATCACCATGGGAGTAAAGAGTTTTTTCAATGAATTTTATTTCCCTAAATATTCAAGGATTGGGGCATAGTGAGACGAAAAAGAGATGGGTAAGTGATTTATGCTCTAAGTACAAGATCAATTTCTTGTCACTCCAGGAGACAAAGTTAGAAGCTGTTGATGAGTTTTTAGTGCGGCAATTGTGGGGTGTTTCTCGGTACCGGTTTTCTTTTAGCGGGTCTGTGGGTGCCTCTGGTGGAATTCTTTGTGTTTGGAACCCGATTATGTTTTTGAAAAAGCAAGTTGCGACTTCAGATTACTTCGTTATTGTTGAGGGTCTTTGGAAGCCTACTAACACCAATCTTATGGTCATTTCGGTTTATGCTCCTCAAGAGTTAGGTGAGAAAAAAATGCTATGGGATTATCTTTCTCAAGTTATCTCTAAATGGAGAGGTGAGGTGATTGTTATGGGTGATTTTAATGAAGTTCGGGTTGAGGAGGAAAGATTTGGTTCTACTTTCCAGGTTACTGGAGCCCGTTTTTTCAATGTTTTCATAGCAATGGCTGACCTCGTTGATATCCCCTTAGGTGGGTACTCCTTTACTTGGACTCGTTCTACGTCCGGTAAGATGAGTAAGCTGGATAGGTTTCTTGTTTCAGAAGGCTTGTTGGATCTTTATCCACATATTTCGGGGCTGATTTTAGAGAAACAATTTTCGGATCATCATCCGATTTTGTTACGTGAAGCGGTGTTGGATTATGGTTCTATCCCTTTTCGGTTTTATAATTCTTGGTTAAAATATGGGGAATTTGAGAAGATTGTGAATGATTCGTGGGCCAGTGATGGGGTTACAGATGTTAGTGCTATGGTGCGCTTTAAAAATAAACTAAAATCCATTAAAATTCGATTGAAAGGTTGGTCTAGAGAGATGCGAAGTCAGAAAAATAGAGATAAGACGTTGCTTAAAGAAAAACTGAGTGAATTAGATAAGCGGGTTGATAATGGGGAGGTGGATGTTTTAAAGGAAAGGGGGGAAACTCTTAGTAAAATTCTTGACCTTGACAAGCAGGAAGCTGCAGACTTAGCTCAAAAAGCTAAAGTGAAATGGGCTATTGAAGGAGATGAGAACTCGAAGTATTTTCATGGTATTATTAATAAATCGTGTCATCAACTTGCTATTAGAGGGGTGTTTTCTAATGGGGATTGGTTGGATCAACCTAAACAAGTAAAGAAAGAGTTTCTTACTCATTTTGCTGATAGATTTTCTAGTCCTGCTGTATCTCGACTACGGTGTGATATGGAATTCCCAAAAAAGTTATCAGCAGATGATTTGGAGCTTCTGGAAGGGGAGGTGACGAGTAAAGAAGTGAAGCAGGCTGTGTGGGATTGTGGGGCAGATAAATCACCGGGCCCAGATGGCTTTACTTTTGAATTTATTAGAAAATTTTGGGAGTTATTGAAGGATTTGGTGGTTGAGGCGGTTCAGGAATTCTTTAGGACAGGAATATTTCCAGATGGTTGTAATTCTTCCTTTATTGCTTTGATTCCTAAGGTGGCGGATGCTAAGTTTGTGAAGGATTTTAGGCCGATTAGTCTCATTGGTGGGCAATATAAGATTATTACAAAAATTTTGGCTAACCGTTTAAAAATGGTGATTGGTGACTTGATTAGTGAAGAGTAGTCTGCGTTTGTGTCTGGGCGTCAGATTCTTGATGGCCCTTTAATTTTAAATGAAGTTCTTTCTTGGTGCAAAAGTAAGAAAAAGAAGGCTATGATGTTTAAAGTTGATTTCGAGAAGGCTTATGACTCTGTTAGATGGGATTTTTTGGATGAGATCTTGGGTGGCTTCGGTTTTGGAACAAATTGGCGTAGATGGATTCATGGCTGTTTGGAGACGGCAAGAGGCTCTGTGTTGGTGAATGGTAGTCCTACAGATGAGTTTCGGTTTTATAAGGGTTTGCGTCAAGGAGATCCGCTTTCTCCTTTCTTGTTCATTCTGGTTATGGAGACACTTCATTTGTCGTTTTTGAGAACTATTGATCGTGGAGTTTTCACACCATTGACGGTTGGCAGTGGTTTTAGTCTCTCTCACTTGTTCTATGCGGATGATGCGGTTTTCATTGGAGACTGGAAAGAGGAAAATTTTACTAATATTGTTTCTATTTTGCAGTGTTTTCATTTGGCTTCCGGGCTGAAAATTAACATCCAAAAATCAAAAATGTTGGGTGTAAGTGTTCCTTTTACAGAAGTTGAAAGAGTGGCGACTTTGGTGGGATGTGCTGCAATTAAAACTCCGTTTAAGTACCTGGGGCTTTTGGTTGGAGGTTCAATGTCAAGATCGAGTGCATGGGAAGAGGTTGAGAAGAAAGTTAATGATAGGCTTTCTAAATGGAAACTTAAAACTCTCTCAGTTGGTGGAAGGCTAACTCTTTTGAAGGCGGTGCTTGGGTCAATTCCTAACTATTATTTGTCAATTTTTAAAACTCCGATTGGGGTGATTAAAAGATTGGAAGATATGAGAAGTCGGTTTTTTCGGGGCGTGGATGGGGAGGAAAAAAATGGCTTGGATTGGCTGGGACAAGGTGTGTGCGGATAGAGATAACGGTGGTCTGGGAGTAGGGAGTTATTTTGCGTTGAATAGGGCTTTACTTTTTAAATGGATTTGGCGATTTAGGTACAATCCTAGGGTGATGTGGGTGAAGGTTGTTAAAGCAATTCATGGAGAGGATGGGCTTTTAGGATATAACAGTGTTCCTAAAAGAGCTTCAGTGTGGCGTGATGTAGTTAGTTCGACTACAGATTTGATAAAGAAGGGTATTGATCTGATGGGTCTCTGTAAAAGAGGGATTGGGGATGGTATGGATACGTTATTCTGGAAAGATGTTTGGTTAGGAGATACTTGTTTCATGCGTAGGTTTCCCAGATTATACAACTTGGAAGAAGATAAAAATGCAACGGTAGCTTCTAAATGCACGAGATGGTGGGGTGATTCTTTTAGACGGTTGCCAATGAGGGGTGTGGAGGAGGTGCAAAAAGGGGAGTTGGATAGAATTATGCAAGACGTTTGTATGGCTAATAATCGAGACATTTGGCTTTGGGATTTGACGTCGGATGGTTATTTTTCAGTTAAGTCCACTAGACGATGTATTGATGACATGGTCAATAGTGGTACGGGAGTGCCTACTAGGTGGGTCAAGATGGTTCCAATAAAAATCAATGTTTTTGCTTAGAAGATGATGGTGAATGCTTTACCTACGAGATGGAACATGTCTAAAAGAGGGATAGAATTGGATTCTATATTATGTCCAGTCTGTGGAGACAAAGCTGAAGAGACGGTTCACCTATTTTTCGAGTGTAGTTTTGCTCAAGAGGTGTTTGCTCGAATTGGGAAATGGTGGGATGTGCCTTTACCAACAGTTTGGTCTTTAGCGAATTGGAGTTCTTGGATTAAAGATTTGATATTACAAAAGTTTGTTAAACAAGCTCTGGAAGGAGTGTTTTTTGTGGCTTGGTGGTACATTTGGAGATTTCGGAACGACACTATCTTTGGAGAAACACTTCCTAAAAGAAATGTTATCTTTGATGATATTGTTGCTCAATCGTACCTTTGGTGTGATAGTCGGTCCAAGAAGAAGATAAATTGAAATTTGTGGCATTTAAACCCTTCTTTAATTATGATGTAATTGTTCACTTTCTGTGCTAGTTCTTTGCTAGTTTCTTTTTTAATAAAATTTCGCCGTTCAAAAAAAAAAGAATAATCCATTATTTTCCTCTAAGGGCCTGTCGTACCCTTAATATATGGTTGTGTCAGATGGCATATGACATAACCATGTCGTCTTGTGTAACATCCCAAGCATGGATAACCATGAAAATCTAATTAATAACATATCTAAAGTTCCTAAAAATGTTAATAGTGTTTATTAGAAGATTGTAAAAGGGTTTTAATGTTTGTACAATCATATACAAAAACATATGAAAATTAAGTGTATTTTGGTTTTAACGTCTTTTGTAATGGTAAATAAATGATTATCTGGTTATGTTGATTACAATTTATAGATTAATTATTAACTTTAAGATTATTGAATTATTATTATTATTATTATTATTATTATTATTTTTTAAAGATTTTAACGTTGTTCAAAATTGAAAGGTTTTTGAAAAGTAGATAATCAAATTCACAAAATTATTTTTGTTTTTATATTTAGTGACATTATATTTTTATTAGAATTTTTTATTTAATATTCTATATTTATTGTGACATCTTTTGAATTGTATTAAGGTCTGTGATGCATTTATTCAAATAATATAGCTAAATAAAGCGTTACTATCATAAGATAACAAGCAATTTTATTTTGGCTTTTATTACTTGGGCAGTCTCGGTTTCAGTTTCTGTTGGGTCCAAAAATATTTTTGTTGCGGTTGTTGCATTAACGTTTTGGAGCATTTAGAATTTTAGGAACAAACTTTTGTTTGGAACGGTAAAACCTAGGAAATATACTCTTTTTAATAATATAGTTTCTATATCTTTCTTTTGGGTTTGTAATAGACAAAAATATAAATTGTGGTGAGATCTTTGGTTGTCTAACCCAATGTAACTACTTTGTAATTTTTTGTTATGACTTTATTTTCTTGATAGAGCCCTTTATATATTCAGCTGTTCCAAATAAAAAAGTATACATAATTTGTTTTTAGGTTATTTATCTTATAATTGTATTTAATAGGCTACCAAAATTTTTTCTAGGTCCATGGTAGATAATTAAAATGCATTTCAATAACTTAATTTTATTATATTGCATGTCATATGTGAAC
The DNA here is from genome assembly GCA_023525715.1 of Cichorium intybus. Taxonomy (NCBI): domain Eukaryota; kingdom Viridiplantae; phylum Streptophyta; class Magnoliopsida; order Asterales; family Asteraceae; genus Cichorium; species Cichorium intybus. The sequence continues at coordinate 23,950,095 of CM042014.1, forward strand.
GCAATATCAACGTTGGGTGGACCTAAATTAACAAATTTTGTCAGATTGAATGTCACAATGGACGATACACTTAGGATTAAATATTAGTTTATTTGGTTGAGATCTACTCCAATAATATAACGAGAACAAAAAAAAAATTAATAACATATTAAATATAATTAAAAGATAAATAATCTAAAAAAGAAACTTTCTATTATATGTCATCATTTGATAACATCGACCCCTAAAAAAGTAAAGAGTAATCTTAAAGAAACTCTTTCTATGTATGTGAGCGTGTGTATTCTATGTTTTGATTTTTTTACACATGTGACATTATGAAAGTTTTTCTGACACATCCCATAAACAATGCACAATCTAGTTAGTTACTTTTATTTATTTATTTATTTTTAAATCCGCCATCCCATATCTACATCATTCACAAACATGAAGTGCTTTGGCACACCGTTCCAACATTTCAAAATAATGGCCAACTGCTTTTTTCCATAAATCGGTCCCGTGCTAAACAGCATGACAATGATTGCTACATTCAATCTGCAGCAAAACGTCTTCTGTTGGATTCAATTAACCCATATTTCCTTATTCCCACGTAATAGTAACAGGCTAGCAGCACCTATCCACAAAAATATCAATATTTGGTTGCAAGGGATACAAACATAATGGAAAGTCAAAATAATACTACAAAAGTTTCTCAATATTTTGGTTTGTACATCTCAAAAACATAATATACCCAAAAATTACAAAATTACAATAGCAATAATCCAAGTAAAAAGTCTTTTATAGAAAGGAAACTTGCAAAATCAGCACAAAGCACATCTACGATTTGTGTCGTTTACTCTTGAAAAATGATAACTGTCTGATAATTAAAATCAACGAAAAATGTATTTAAATATAATATAGATACGTAATATAACATTTTGATTTATAAATGATAGCTTTTTGAAAATATTTATATTTACAAATAATATCTTAGAATAATCTAATCTATCTTTTTATTTTATTCCATCGACTCAAAATTCACCAAAACAAAACTAGAATCTTCGATTCTGTATATCGACAAGTACATCATTAATTATTTCCATAAAAAATTATTTCTCTCCCAATCCTATTTTTCCTTAAATTGAGAAAATCATCTAGCCGTCGCCTCCACTCCATTCTTACCATTAAACATCATTTCCATCTACAATATTTCTCTCCCAATCCTCATTTTTCTTTTAATTCGCATGGATGAGTGCTCATCTTATTGGAGAGAATGCAAAAAACTAAACATAAAAGGGATGCTTTTTGTTCATCTATTACTTTCGGTAGCTCACCACGGATAACTAAAATTTTTGGGGATGCAGTGTACCCCTCCACCCCATGTAGCTCCGCCACTGTTTCGTTGATAATATTATCGAGTTATCGTGCCAGTGCTACTTGATCTTTTTATGGCACAACAGACTAATGCATCCGACATCATTGGTACCGTATGAGCTACAGAAAAGTCTAATCCGTAAACTCTAAATACCAATATAATCTGGTTCTAACCAATCCACTAAATAAGAACCCTAGCTACATACAATACAGATTATTGTCCATGAACTTCTTCGATCTATTTAACTTAGAGATAACTTGAACTGATGAAGATCAATTCAAAATTAACCAATGAAAGAAAAAGTATATCCAAATATCGACGTTTTTGGTGTGGCTTGTGATTAGAACTGGATGGCTATTACTCTGATCAAGTACCTGTCAACAACACCGAAAAGTAATGCAACCCTATCAAGAGCAGGTCATAGGAATTTAAATTAATCAGTTACTTTATTAAATAAATATATATAGAAATAAGATCGAGATTAACACAGGGCAATGAATATTGATACGATTTTTCGGTGTTGGAACTGAAAGGTTTTATGCAAATCTATGAACTAAAACTCTAAGTTCACATGCAACCTAGATTGGATCTATGTTTTATAACTTTGAACATGAAACTAAACTCCTAAAGGCCAAATAAAATTAACTAAAAGAATAAATCAGAAAAACTAACCTTTAGGTTTTTTTTAGAAGCAAAGCAACAAAACTATCTTGCCTCAAATGAAGTCACACCCAATAGCAGGAGGGGAAGTCGAAAATTCCAGAGAGAACAATATAAAAGTGGCGCAGAAAATAGGTACCCCAGGTCCCTATTTATAGTCTCATGCAGATAACCAGATAAGCCTTTAGAGATAAACCTTTTGAATTCAAAACAAGATAAACACTTATCTGACAATTCAAACCATATTTATCCCTTATTAAATTTCGAAATATATATATCCAATATATATAATTTCGATTGCTTTATTACCTACTAAAATTGTCACTTACTCAACTATTGAATAATTACAATTTCAGTCCCTGAACTTTTAATTAATTAATTTAATCACCAAATTAATTCTAATTAATTCCAGATTAATTTCTAATTAATTAATATAGTTTCAAATTAATATATTATCACTTTAATATATTAATAAACTATTAATTTAATTTCTATTGATTTATTAATCATATAATAAATCAATCTTTCTCTCTACTGAACTTTCTACCAAACCTCTAGCTACGAGGGCAACCCAAATGGACTTTGCTACTATTAATTAGGTAAATACTAATTATTAGTCATGGCTTAGACACCTAATCCAACAGTCTCCCACTTGGATAAGTTTATGACTTTAATTACCAATTTAACCTCTAATTAATTAGCAACTGTAGCTTCCTAGAAACTGCTGCCGAACTCTGACCCAGTTAGTTCCGTCCATAGATAAGTGATCATATGATCCTCCGTCCAACAAGATATTTCCAGACATGAGACATGGATTGAGATCAATCTATGTCCGGTACTCTGTTTCCCGATTTCCGATTTGCATATGACATAATACTTCTAACTGAACACATCAATTCAGTCCTGACTGGCCACCACTTTAGTCAACTTCAAAATCATCGAGAGGCCTACAGATATCTGTTTCCCATCTGGGTCAAGGAACGAAAGAGCTTCGACTCATATGCTTGTGTCTTTTACTCATCAAAATCGTGCACAACAATACGTTTTATAACATCGAATTACCGATGCGTTTACGCACTATCAATGCACAACCGATTTGTAAATTTTAACTCATATGTCTCCACTTCAAGACCATAAGATATTATCGTCTCAAAATTGCTCGTGATGTAATCCATGAAGCAATTCTTTGAGCGTGGGTTTATCCAATACTCAAATCTCTATTTCTAAGTACTCATGAATGTTGTAGCAATCTTATTGCTATGTCTAACTCCTTAGACAGTCTACAAACCAATTCATGACAATCTTGATTCAATACTTACTTCCCAAAGTATGAGCGACTGTGGACCTTTCTGAATAATTAAATTATCCGGGAAGTAAAATATGCGAAAGCGAAACATAAAGATCTGACTGGTAGCTACTCCTGCTTATTGCCAAGTGTGTACGAGGTAATCACCAAGTCGGATCTTGTCATAAACTATTATCGGTTTCTAGATTTCTTTTAAACTTTCAATTCAAGTTTTATATCTATGTCTACATGAACATTTCACTCTTTCTATGTATTCAAAAGTGTCTTACACTGATACACTTCATTGCAGATGATCCAATCGGATGCTCTTCCGATGACATCTCAATATGTTATCGTGTCATTTTTCTCTCATAACTCCATTATGGTAATTTGTATTGTGACTTCCCATGGTTCTCGGGGTCTTTAGTCTACTTGACTGCACCCTCAGACTATTTCGAGGTGTTATGATGTGCCGGTGAACCACACGCGCTCCATCAGAATGCCAACGAAACTCTCTAGCCATGAAGTCTTTCAGCACCACGTCCTGACATTAATAATTACCACTTTGAAACTCTTTCAAATTATTACTATCACTTTCACCCCAATCATTTCCCAATGATTTCGCACGTGAGTTCAAATAATCCATCCAGTATTCCTAGCCAGACAATATCCTGAATCCAACTTACTATGCCATAAGCATCAAGTCATCAGGACATGTTCATGACACTTTTGATCGATCCAAGAAGCTTGTGGAACCCGATCTAATATTATTCCAAACCCTTTCGGAACCTAAAGATTATTTATTATCCTTGTGTCATGATTTTCGAGAACTATTTCCTTTCGGAGACTCTTCTCATGCATCTTGAATCTTATCAAGATCATGCTTACAATGGCTAGGTCTATACTGACGATTTCATCTATCCGATAGATGTCTGTGAATTACGTGAGTATGTTGCACCTTCTTTATTTTTTTCATGCCAAGTCATCACACTTTGCAATGATAGGAAACTCTTTTCCTGAGGTTATGCATCTTGAATCTCATCAAGATCAGATTGGCAGAGTTTTGATCTATCTCATAGATGTTCACAACCACTTGAGTACGTTGTATCTCTATTAAGTATTTCGTAGTGAATCATCTCTTAATGTCAAATCATTACACTTTGTAATGATAAGAGATGTTCCCAACATACTGTCATAGGCAGATAACAACGATACTCATACTGGCTTTGACTCTTCCGGTCTATTCACAAAATCCAAACCTTTTGGCACATTTTGAGAATCCGAAGTCCAAACCTTTCTGACATAGTTACTGGAATCTTTCAGGCTATTCACAAAATCCAAACTTTTGACATATTTTGAGAATCCGAATATCCTTTCTTGCGAGATGCCCATGGGAATAATCTCGGGCCCATGTACCTTTGTATTGGCACGCTCTTTGTGAGTCCCTATTAGTGTGCTGGTAAACCACACACGCTCCACTAACGACTCACAAGGTGCAGCTTTACTAAACAGTATCCTTTCAGATTTCATCTTCTATTGAGAGTGCTTCTCTCGGAATCAATTACTTGACTCTGAGTATCATCTCATTCAACCAGATGTTCTGTAAGTACATCTCTATCTATGTTGCTTTCTTTTGATGATTCAATTACTCCCACTAGTTATTAGACCAGGTGTAAAATCAGTCAAAATGTACATAGACTGTATCTCGCCCTAAGGTTCTCTTATTTGGCAGCAATCGGGCTCACCAATGCTTCCAAGTAGTCGGATTGCTTATCCGTACCAACTTTAGTGTTTTACCACTAATCGATATGTCACCCAGATCATAACTACTTATGACGATGATCAATACTACTGGTCAAGAGAAGAGCATGTCAGGTTTGACAGGAATCCGATTCCTGGTCAAGGCCTAGTGATGACTAAAGGTTCTTTCAATTGGCTAATCCTGAACTCATTTATGATTATTCTTACTCCCACTGTTTCCTGAGAATATGAGTCCTTTCCAAAAGAACACTTCTTTCACATTTACAGTCGGGATAGCCAATGAACCGACATTGCTGATCAGGTATAGGCTAGTCATGAGGTTCAGATGAACGCTACATGACCCTGGACTTTCTATGTACAAGTGGGACGATCCTAGCTTTACACTTCAGACATTTTCTGCAAAACCTACTTAGTTTAAGATATGGTCGGAATATGGTTTCTATGACTGGTTGAATATTCAATTCATCGGAAACTAATTGAAATGTATCTTATACATCGAGGATCGAACTATTTCGACCAATGCTCCATCATCTTCCCTAAGACACATTATAACCATTAATGTTCTTGGAAGAGAATAAACCGTGAAACATTTTCTCAGTTTATGATGTTACTCAGGTTCTGTTGATCTTATACTTCCTTTGAAGTCCTTGAACTGTTCAAGGTTTCAATTCAATCACTTATTCTGATAAGCGAAGCCATACTCGTCATACTAATTGACAAACATCGTGAAGTATAACTAATTGTGTTCTTTTCGAAGATTCGAGAAATACACAATAACTGATGTGTCCGTGCTCATAATCTTAATGTCTTTTACATCTCTATGTAAATTTATGACTTTGTTAATATTGTTCAAGATTTGCAATCATCACCTGACTCTAAGTCAACTGATTCCAAAATCCTATCCATTGGATCTTTGGGTGATTCATTTCTTGCCACAATGGATTTTATTAAGAACTCAATTCATCATGTGACTCTAAGTCAAATGATTCCAAAGTCCTGTCCAACTGGACCTTTGGTTGAATTGATCCTTATAAAATTTCTTTTAACAATCATAGGGGACACAATTCATGAATCCAAAACACTTTGGATGCATCAACATTCAAGTCATTACCATAATGCAATTAACACACTCATACAACATTTCAATGATAATTTAAACAACCATGTGTTAAAAGAAAATCAACATTTTATTAAAACATAAATATTTGAACAATGTATTATATGATAGACAATGTCGCATGCATCTAATAAGCTAATAACAAGATTGTAATATCTAACTAAAATTCAAAACTGCATGAGCTGGAGATCCAATCCAAATGTGCTCCTATGCGCCAAAGTCCCGTACCCTACTGATTCCCTTGGAGCATCTTCCAATCTTTCTGTGACTGTATCCGATCCTATGGATTCCCAATTTGAGACATCTCAGAACATGTCCAGACGATCTGGATCGTTTCCAGCTGCGTCTCCTTACTAGACTCAATCCAGAAGTAGCCGAACCAGGGGAGCTATGCCTGTCCATGAGTGACTCGTATAAAGTCAACAGTGAACGCATTTCCACAAAGGTCTTTTCTGGTCTTCCTTTCTATACGCCTGAATAAACAGATCGTACCTATTAGTCAGCGAATCAAGTAGGATGTTAACACTCATCTCCTGACTAATTGGGTGACCAAGTTTGTACAATTCGCCTATGTATCTTTAAATCTTGAGAACATGCGAATCGATGCTACTTTCTTCTTTTAGCTTGCACTCTGCAAGTCTTTTGAAGATCCTAGCTCGTTCCTCTTCAACCGGTTCTTGAAACTTTTCCTCAACCAATTGTATTAACTCATATGGCCCCATGAATTCAAAATCCCTGCGGAACTTAGGGTCAATGGTCAATAGCATGAGGTCACGAACTTCCTCGGATTCATCAACTAAGAAGTCAGGCTCATCACAAAAAGACTTTGTGTGATGACATGTTTCGGTGGAACCGGGATCGGATACTCAATGAGATGTAGCTTGCCAGCAATAATAAGAACCATTCTCCAATTGCAAAGCCATTCCTCATAGTTCAGGCCAGTCAGCCTTTCCATATTTAACAGGTGCTTTCTGAGGCTCTCAGAAATGGGTGAAGGAGGAGAAGGAGGAGAATTGACACTTGATTTAGACATCTACAAGAAACATAATTTATTAGTTTAATTTTAATCCTTTAAATAATTACCCAATTTATTATTTAATAAGGCTAGGACCCAAAATACCCCAACTATGATGTGAAGAGGGATGCAGTAATCACAACATAATGGTCATTAAGGTAGATAAACATTTATCAATTTCAGTCTTATGAAATTCCTAGATCTGTGAGATTAATTGAATTGTTCAATGACATGCTTAATCTCAGATATGCTATACTGTTTGTGATTGGGATGCCGAGGATCACAAACTAGATATGAATAACCATGCAAATATGCTCGGTAACCTCAATGTCTTTTATCATCTCTAATTGATGTGCCGGTTAACCACACACGCTCCATCAACAATGATAAATCATAAGAAACCCATTACAACTGTTTATGAGCCCCTATTAGTGTGCCGGTCAACCACACACGCTCCACTAATGTCTCATAAAGTGTAATGTGCAATTTCATGGGTTAGCATCTTTTCACATTTTTCCTAAAGTAACTAGATTTGGGATTTTATAAAGCTATTCTAGTACATTCATTAATAACATTATACTTTTAATGAGATTAAGCTGTCCTATCAAACCCGTTCGACTAACGACCCTCCACTGATCAAGAGAGCGGTGGGTGAGAGTGGACACCCATTCAACCGCCATTTTATAGGCAGTTTCCTTATACCCTCCTTATAGACTAGCTTCGTGAATGAGGCCTACTATTGATTTGACTGACCAATTATCTTATACATATAATATTAACTTTTAATTATAATATATATAAGATGTATTTTAAACCTTTTAAAACATTCTTGGTTTATCCATTTAATTTTTCGAAATTAAACAATTAATTAAAAATTAAATTTAAACCTTAAAATGATTTAATTTATCTTTTAATTAAACAATTAAATTAATTAAATCCACATAAGTAAAATATGTATTTTAAACCTTTTAAAATATTCCTGGTTTATCTATTTAATTTTTGGAAATTAAACAATTAATTAAAAATTAAATTTAAACCTTTAAATGATTTAATTTATCTTTTATTTAAACAATTTAATTAAAATAATTAAATCCAGATAGGTGTCACAAATTAATCAATTTAATTTAAACCTATCTTAAACCCCTTAATTTTCGAAAAACAAATAATGGGTTTAAGGTAATCCAATTATTAAATAATTAAAGTTACCAAAAAAAGAATACCTTCTAAAACCCTATGCAAAAATCGAAAATACCAAGGGGAGGGGCTAGGGTTTCAAAAACCCTAACCCTAAAAATCGATTGGCCCTATTTAGGGTTTAGATAAAATAAACCCTAAATTTTAGGAAAACTATTACAGCAATTCAATAAGAAAACAACCAAAAGCTCTGATACCATTGAAAAGTTTTATGCAAATCTATGAACTAAAACTCTAAGTTCACATGCAACCTAGATTAGATCTATGTTTTCTAACTTTGAACATGAAACTAAATTCCTAAAGGCCAAATAAAATTAACTAAAAGAATAAATCAGAAAAACTAACCTTTAGGTTTTCTTGGAAGCAAAGCAACAAAACTATCTTGCCTCAAATGAAGTCACACCCAATAGCAGGAGGGGAAGTCGAAAATTCCAGAGAGAACAATATGAAAGTGGCGCAGAAAATAAGTACCCTAGGGTCCTTATTTATAGTCCCAAGCAAATAACCAGATAAGCCTTTAGAGATAAACCTTTTGAATTCAAATCAAGATAAACACTTATCTGACAATTCAAACCATATTTATCCCTTATTAAATTTCGATATATATATATATATATATATATATATATATATATATATATATATATATATATATATATATATATATATATATATATATATATATATATATATATATATATATTTCGACTGCTTTATTACCTGCTAAAATTGTCACTTAATCAACTATTGAATAATTACCATTTCAGTCTCTGCACTTTTAATTAATTAAATTAATCACCAAATTAATTTCAATTAATTCCAGATTAATTTCTAATTACTTAATATAGTTTCTAATTAATATATTATCACTTTAATATATTAATAAACTATTAATTTAATTTCTATTGATTTATTAATCATATAATAAATCAATCTTTCTCTCTCCTAAACTTTTTACCAAACCTCTAGCTATGAGGGAAACCCAAATGGACTTTGCTACTATTAATTAGGTAAATACTAATTATTAGTCATGGCTTAGACACCTAATCCAACATGAACCTCTTTGGATATTTGATGGCGGTCCACACGGTTCTGTTCATACCCTAGAAGGTAGGAGGCCGATAATGTAATTTAAAAGGGTGACCATGAATATCTTCTAGGTTTCCATCTGTTGTCCGTGAATGAGGCGGCGTATGATTAATGAGGCAGAACTACATTTTACATTTTCACTTTCCAGTAACTACAAGAAATGCCGTCAATACCGGCGTCACCTTTAGCGGCGACAGCTGGTATTAGCGGCGACAACCAAAACATGCGTTTTCTGTCGCTGCTAATACCGGATGTCGTCGCTAAAGGTGACGCCGATATTGATTATTAAGCGATCCATGTGATGTTTAATCCAAACCGTCCACCAAATGCTTGATCCAATGGTGAAAAAAGAAGCGGAAAAATTTTAGTCCACCTAAAAGTTCCAATGTTTGACTCGAGGGCTTCTTTTATTTTCCTATAAATTTATGTTGCATGTAGTCTTCAAATAGGGTGGTCGATGTCCTATGTCCAATAACATCACGTGTTTTTCATTACATCTTTCTTTTAATTATAATTTAGAGCAAATTACAGTTTTGGTCTCTATGGTTGACATGTTTTTACACTTTCCAAGATGAAGAGAGAGTAAATTATAACTAACACACACACACCCCTCTCTCTACCCCCACTTAAGGATGATTGTCGGTTTGGAATCGGACCGGGAATCGGTAGAATCGAGGACCGACGAAGGGTTAAAAGCAAACCCGAGAATCGGACCGTTGAATACTATACCGGTTCCAGTTTGCCAGTTCCAAAATCGTTTTACCCGTTAAAAAATTCTAAGTCTATTAAGACATACCATTAATACAATCTATCATTTCATTTCATTAAAACATACATTAAAACTACACATTTGAAACTAAAATAGCGAATCCATGGATAAAGGAATCCAATTCTCTAGCACCATTATGTTGGAGAATCACGATGTAGGGGTTTTGTAGGATTTTTAATAGAATCGATCAAAGTAACCAAACTTTGAACAAATAATTGATCAAAGATGTTTGAATGTTCAAAGTTGAAATCGAATTGTTGGCTTGTTGCTATCTTGATTGTGAACAGTGGACAGAGAAGGGTTTACGAGTTGTGGGTTGGGTTGCAGATTGCTAAGGCCTAAAGCTAATTTTCGCAATTTATTGTATCTGAAAAAAATTTAAAAAAAAAAAATAAAAAAAAATCGAAAAAAAAAACCTGGAAAAATCAAAAAAATATTCTATTAGAATGTTGCATATTCTAATAGAATATTACACAAACTATTGTAATATTCTACTAGAATATGAAAAAACACTAATTTTTTTATAATTTATTTATTTTTAGAATAAAAAATTGATGAAAATAATAAATAAATATATTTTTTTCATTTATTTTGCATTTTTTTAATTTTTTTTATTTTACACCGAAAATGAGTGGCTAGGAATGCGTCTCCCGGTCTTACGAAATATAATGGTCTCATATGAACCTAACCGTATATATATATATATATATATATATATATATATATACATACATACATACATACATACATACATACATACATACATACATACATACATACATACATACATACATACATATATATATATATATATATATATATATATATATATATATATATATATATATATATATATATTTATATTTATATAAACACAAACACACACACATACGACTATATGTACAAAAGAAAAGAAATAAAAAAAACTATCTATACCGGCCCAGGTTCGATTATTTTAGAGAAATTGAATGTAACAGAGAATCGGGAACCGTAGAAGCCTAAAATGTAAAATTGGGAACCGAACCAACAAAGAATATACCGGTTTGGTTTGGGTCAGGTTCTGGTCGTTAGTCGGTGCAGTCCAACCGTTTTTAAGAATGCCAACCCAATATAATTTACTCTATAACTTATAATATATATATATATATATATATATATATATATATATATATATATATATATATATATATATATATATATATATATATATATATATATATATATATATATATATATATATATATATATATATAGCGAATGGTTCTAATGATAACCATTAAAAAGTTGAGAATCGTGAAATCTATTAATTCACAGTTTAATAACGTTGCATTTTTCTATTTTTAACACTTGTTTTTTATCAAAAAAAAAATTACCAAACACATAAATATATATATAATTATCATTCTTTTGCTATTAAATATCAATATTGATGTGTTTTAAAAAAAATTACGTTTTAATATTCACAGTTTAATAACTAGAATTTTTTTATATTGTGAGTAGTGTAAAACGTATTAAAAAATAATGAAATTTACTAAGTTTAATGTATTTTCACATAATAAACAAGTGTGAAAAAAATAGATAAACGAAAAAAAACATGTTAAGAAAATGTGTGAATATCAGTTCTCACGGTTCTTAATATTTTAGTGGTTCTTATTTGAACCCTTTCTTTTATATATATATATATATATATATATATATATATATATATATATATATATATATATATATATATATATATATATATATATATATATATATATATATATATATATATATATTTATGGGAAAAGTGAATATGTGGTTGTTATACACCTAAGCTTAGATGTAGAACCATCAAAAATATTATACCTGCATGTGGTGATGACATAAAAGTTGACAGTAATAAGAAACATCACTAAAATAGCACGTAAACAAGTTGAATTGAATGAAACAACAAATTGTGTACAACGATTTAGAAGAAATTAAGTTGCTTGAGATTTTATTTTTGTTAATAAATGGGTTATTTGAGTGGTTCTACACCTAACTTAGATAATTAAAAGCCACATATTCACTATCTCATATATATATATATATATATATATATATATATATATATATATATATATATATATATATATATATATATATATATATATATATATATATATATAGTTCTAATGATAATCACTAAAAAGTTGAGAATCGTGAAATCTATTAATTCACAGTTTAATAACGTTGCATTTTTATTTTTATTTTTAACACTTGTTTTTTTATCAAAAGTAAAATTACCAAACACATAAATATATATATATATATATATATATATATATATATATATATATATATATATATATATATATATATATATATATATATATATATATATATATATATATATATATATATATATAATTATCATTCATTTGCTATTAAATATCAATATTGATGTGTTTTAAAAAAATATACTTTTTAATATTCACAGTTTAATAACTAGAATTTTTTTATATTGTGAATAGTGTAAAACGTAGTAAAATAATAATGAAATTTGTTAAGTTTAATTTATTTTCACATAATAAACAAGTGTGAAAAAACAGATAAACGGAAAAAAAAACATGAAAAAACAGGTAAAAGAAGTTATTTCAAAAATAATTATTTTCTTCTTCATGACTTCATACATTCTTAACAGAATTTTCTGTTTTCTTAAAGAAACATATTTTTCTAAAAATTCATTATTCCAAAATAATATTCTTTGAATTAAATATTAAAAATTAACATTATTAATTTCCATTCTTGGTAGAATAACATTTAAAAAAAATTATCTTTGATAGAATGTTATAGAAAAAATATCATCTGAACTAAAATACATCAAAATAATCACATGATTTGAATTAAATTTCATCAAAAAAAATTATGAAAGAATAGCTTTCTGAAATATCTATTATGGCATAATCATATTCAAAAACACATTTTTATTGACAGAATAACATAGAAAAAATGTCTTATGAACTAAAATACATCAAAATGATTATATTATTTGAACTAGAATATATCAAAAGAATAACATTTTTTGAACTAAAATACATCCAAACAAATAAAATTATGAAAGAATAACATTCTGAAATATCCATTATGAAATAGTGACATCCAAAAAACCATTCTCTTTTAAAATGTATTCTAATCAAATCCTTTATATCCAACCCGTCTCATCAAGTCAGATATTAAACATATAACAAACACTATTAGAAAAGAACTTCAGATGGATACAAGATGTAGATTCTTAATATAAAGTTATTTGAATTTTTCACATTTGTTAATACATGTAAAACAATTACATAAAACAAGTAAAATAAGTCTCTCACTAAATATTATATATATTGTCGTTCAATCAACGACCACAATAAAGTAAATGACAATATCCGACACTTTTACCAAAATCAAAATGATAGAACACATCAAGTAACTCATCCTTATGAGCTACACGTACTTTCATTTAAATACGTGTTTCACTGCACCAGGAAGATGTATATGTATGAAATAATCATCCCAGTCAATCGTCTTTGGATCAAAATAGAAGATATTGGCTTCAAACTCATTTTCTCTAAGGACTCGACGTAGTTTTTCAGTATTCATATCATCATAGCTGTCGAAACAAAGAATATAAAGATTTTTAGGGCTCGGTTGATGAGAAGGAATAAAGTGACAAAAGTTTAAGTTTGAAATATCATCATAGCTTTTAAAATAAAGAATATCATCATAGTTCTCAAAACAAAGAATATACATTAAAGTTCTTTTGATAACTTATTATACATGAACACTTAATAATTTCTTTTCTGACAAACATTTTCACTCAAAATACTAACAAAGTACTTGTTTCACTAATCGGTCACAAGTCGATTGTTTCCAAATATTGTTTAATTTTGCGAATGTGTGTATATACACATTTCAAAATTGTCCATATATTCAAATCATGTGCATATATGCACATGTGTGATTTGCAAACAATCGACTTCCAACTTATTTAAACAACTAGAAACAAATATTTTAGCAGTCGTTTGAATGAAAAATATTGGACACAAAAAAGAAATTCTCAGGTTTTCGGTATATTTGACTTCTCAATATATATATATATATATATATATATATATATATATATATATATATATATATATATATATATATATATATATATATATATATATATATAATTTAAATAAGTTTAACTTTATTTTGTGTACAATTTAACTATGACAAATAAAAATTGTTGCTTAGGAAAATAAACATAATAAAAGATTATTATAATTTAAATAATAATATATAGTTATTTAAAAAAATAATATTATAATATAAATAGAATCAAAATAATTTGAGAATAGTTGTGTTAACATAGACTAAAAAAATCAAAACTGTTACGTTACGATTCATTCCGTTCTATAATGGAATGAAAAATAATAATTAGCTAAATAATAAGAATTAACGAAACAATAGAAAATACATTTTTCTAAAAAAACCGGCCACGTCGTTTCATCACATAACAGTTTTGCTTTTTGTTTTTTGTTTTTTGTTTTTTTTTTGTTTTTTTTTCTTGCAGTGGGGAGAGGAGGACTATTCCAATTTTTTCGGATACATCATTATCACACTACGTAGGGTATCATGTTTGGAAAGTAACGAATCTCCATGATTATAGGAAAGAAAAGTGACACCTAAAAGCTAACACAACTTACAAGCTTTTGGAGAACAAATACGGTTTGTACAACTCCACCACCCTTAGGACAAAGTTGATCTTTCGTTTAAGTTCTGCGTACGTTCCATTGAAAGCATGACATAATGCCGAATTCACGACTTGCAAACCCTGAAAATGAACGACGATGTTATTAAACGGACATGAATGAGATGACAAAGGGGGAAGTAGGACGACAATGAATTTAACCTGTAGTGGAAGCAAGTAACGAAGATTAAAGTATCTCCGAAAGCTATCCATAGAGCTCAACACCTTAACCTCGCTAACTATAACCGGCGTCCCATCTTTGTTAATCCATGGATGTTTGGAAAAATAACGATACCCACTTTTTTGAATTCCTTTATACTTCAAAGGGTTTGATACCGAAGATCCAACATGATATATTATTTCGCAAGGTTGGTTTGCGTGAGCTGCCATTGTCGCAATCATAGCATTCACGACCATATCTGCTGGTATCTGTCAATCATTATTTTTAACGTTAGAAAAAAACTTCCTTAAAGGAAACTACATTTTACTGAATTGCAACATAGCAATTGGGATATATGATGAACTTAATTTGTTAAAGAACCCACCGCATCGATTGTTGATTCGGGATCGCCGAGGAAACATGCTAACCTGCCCTTGCCATAGCCGACTGCCAAGCTATCGATGGTCCTGCATATTTTCAGATACAAGAATCTTATCAATTAATTTTATAACGAAAACTCGAATTTTTATTTGCCGTTCAAAAAGGGAAGGAAAACTTGAATTCATTGCTGAACTTCCTTAAAATAATAAGCACCTACCTTATGCCTTCTATCCAACCAGGAAAGGGTTCTTTATACGTGCTAGTGATGATCGTTGGGCGAAGAATAACCAAAGGCATATCTCCTTTCAAGTGCCCAATAATCATTTCTCCCAATGCCTTAGTAAAAACATACGTATTCGGCCATCCAAATTTGTTTGCCCTACGGTAGCAACAAAGAAAAAGGTTTATCAATTTAAATAGAATTATTAATTGATTCTTAGCTATAAAAGCAAAATAAAAGAATAAAAATACTTAAGTATTGGAAATATATATAATTTATGATGTTTTTAATTAAAAAAATGAAATTAATAATCAAAATAAAAAAATATTGAAGTGAGAAACCTAAAAAATTAAGGTGAAAGCAAAACCAATTATTTACCTTTGAATACCCAAATCTTTCATGGCTAATGTAATAGATTTATCAGTAGCCGTTTCATCAGAGCTGAGTTCTTTCAGTTTCTCTTCGATGATCTTCTTCTCGGTATTGATGTCTAGCCCATCTACACCGTTAAGTGTATCTCCCAAACGATATGGTGTTTCTAGTATAAGCCCCGGCTTCTCGCCAGAAACATAAGCTGAATGCACATAATTTTAATTTAATCAAAGGCTATGTTAGAAATACAGTGATGAAATCAAATTCAAAATGTGTACATATATATACAAACCTGTGGATACATGGAGAAGCAACTTTATCTTGACGCACTTGGCAGCAAAATTGAGAACATTTTTAGCTCCAAAAGTATTCAAAGCTAGGGCAACGTCATATCTGTAACAAATCAATGAATTTTTTAATTGTGATCGTATTTATGTATAAAATATTATGTTCAGGTATGATTTTAGATATCTGTAATATTGTCGATGGTTAATTTATAAACTTTCAATTGAAATTGATAATGTTTAATATTTAACTATGAAGGTAGGTGTACCGTTCATCAAAGTTGGTGGTGGCAGCTACATTGACAACAACATCAACTTCTTTCCACATCTCTTCGATCAAATTGGAGTCGTTTATTCTCAGATTTTCATAAGTGATGTCTCCAGCGACCGGAGTAACTTTTTCCGATAAGAAAGATTGCAGATTTGTACCATACTTCTCTTTCAAGTTCTTAAATAAATCTTTTGCCACTGCCTATATATTAATGATAACAAGTCAGACTGATAAATTAAAAAAATATATATAAAAAGGAAAAGGGGAAAACGAATTTAATGTGTCGAAAATTAAACTCCAATCTTTACAAGCTTGTGTATCACTTTATTTCAAATATTACATTTAATATATATGGCAATTTTATGTTATTTATATTTAATGTATTGATAATTTGTATAATCTATAAAAATATACAGAAATATTGACGATTCAATCCAACCCACCCATTTTGATGTGAACTTACTAGTTATATATTTTGACATAGTATTAAACACGTCCGTTTACACATTCGTTCATCATATTACATATATAGTTTATTTATTTTTCTAAATGATATATAAAATGGATTCTTCAGTTACGAAATGTAAAACTGTGTCCGAGCCAAATCTAGTTGATAATTTGTTTATTATTTTTTAACTGTTTTATTCTCTAAGCCAAATCTAAAATTGTGTCTGACGACTTGTTTTTATTATTTCTCTCACCAGTTTTTCATGTCTACCATTAACATTAATTGTGTAAGTTGAACCACCAAAGATTAATTCCCTAAAATAATGAGACAACGTATTCCTTTTGATACATCCTGAATCTTCTTCAAGATATATGCAGTATAAAACAAAAAATATATTTTAGTTTTTAATAATAACACTTTGCCTAAAAAGTTTATACGTACGATAATTATATTGACATATGAAAACGGTTTCAAGACCACGACATCCAGTGAGACATTATAATGATGCATATATCTATATGGAATTTTAATTAAGTAGGTCTAGTTGTAAGTATGATCAGTATAAGTCCAATTCGATTAATTAAAGTAGTTTTATGTCATAATATAAATGACATAAAACTACTCACGGGTCCACGCATGAGCTTCTTTGCCATGTAAATAGATACGAGGAAATATGGAACCTCAGCAGTCATATATCCCGCACAAGTATTCGCAAACAAAATTTTCTGCGCATACCATCTTTTGATTCACATAAAAAGGAAAAATAAATCATAACATTGTTCGCCATGAAGCCATCATGGCTAGACACAAATATACACTTCAAATTATATATATATACCTCAGTATTAAAGCGCTGCAAGGCGGATTTGGCATCGTTAGCTCTTACAAGAAGATATAACTTCTTCACGTTTGGTTGAACCCTAAGTATCTTCTCCACAAATACTACAAACATATAGACAAAGCAGCGTTAAGTACATATCCTTGAAAAATCCATGTTTAATGGGAAAAATGGGACATTCGCTACAAGAATTTCTAATTAAATCCTCCAACAAATTAGAAAATGGGTCGAAAATTTTTCCTTGAATCGCATCGATTCTAGATTTGAAGTATATACTAAATGCACCATCCGTAACATGCCAGTTAGTAAGACGATAAGACGATCACGTGTCACGTACAAAAGTATACTTCATTTGTTGATAACATGTCTGCAGTACTAGTTACTGTATTATCATTGTTGTAAACACACACACACACACACACACACACACATATATATATATATATATATATATATATATATATATATATATATATATATATATATATATATATATATATATATATATATATATATATATATATAGAGAGAGAGAGAGAGAGAGAGAGAGAGAGAGATACTTTTGGCAAGAAAACCAGTGGCACCAGTGACTAAAATTGTCTTGTTGTCAATGAAATCAAGAATGCTACCCAACTCCATTTGTTACGTATGTCCAGTGATCAACCTAACTCACAATGGCAATAACACACACACGCGCTCCTTGAAGAGAGATAGAGAGAATAGCAATAACACAGACACTTCAGAGAGATTAACAGCAATAACAGGAGAGAGAGAGAGAGAGAGAGAGAGAGAGAGAGAGAGAGAGAGAGAGAGAGAGAGAGAGAGAGAGATTGTGTGTGTAGCACAGAAATTGGTGAAGAAGGTGAGAGTATGCAACTGATATATAAAGATAGAAAATTGGGTTAAACTGAGGAAAGAAGGAGCCAAGTGGTGAGTAATGTAAGAGTACACCCAATCAATGCTTTGTCAGATTAGTTTGGTAAAGATAGACGGAAATTTCGGTGCTTCATATCTAGACGCTCAAAATAATTTCCACGTCGGCAGATTTGAAACTCGATAAAGGTTGGTCTGAAACATATACGATTGTATCACCACATAAAGTTCCCAAGTTTAATTATATGTGAAACTTCCCCTTGAAATATATATATATATATCTATATCGATCGAGTTAATTACATTTTCTCTTTTGAAAGGATGGACATAATCTATTCACACCAATGTGCCATTTGAAGACAGAATCTGTAAATCATATATAACTAAACTAATTTAGGTCAACTTATAGCTTTCGTATGTCATAAAATCTCTTGATATACAGAATCTTCTAAATTCTACGGATCATCTCAAAAACGAACATGTTAAATTTAAGTAGATAGATAAACAGAAAGGTGATCACGAAATATGTTTGTTTGATAAGATTGTTTAAAAGAACATGCATCTTAAGAAGGGATTATATATGATTTAAAATATGTTTTTTTATAATTTCTTTAGAACAACTTTCATTAAAAAAACAACTCTATCAAGGAACAAGAGAGATGGAGAACATTAAGAGTTACAGCGTTAGAGGGATGTTCAACCCAATCTGTCCAAAAAAGATTAGACTTCCTATTTCTATTCCGCAACCCACAAATAAGAGTAATAGGAATACATAATTTTTAGATTTTTAATTGTAAACTTTATCCAGAAATTGCGTCAAGTTATGATCTCTAAATTTCTCAAATCACACACATCGATATTCAATTTAGCAGTGTCAGACACATATAGTTGAACCACTTGGATATATATATATATATATATATATATATATATATATATATATATATATATATATATATATATATATATATATATATATATATATATATATATATATATATATATATATATATATATATATATATATATATAGAGGTTATATTAAGACCATTAATTATTGTGTGGATATAAGACCAATTCTGATACGTTGGATTAGATATATCAAGGGTTTAGATTAAAATGGCATAACTGTAATTATCTATTGTATTATTTATTTAAAAAAAACGGTTATAAAAGGGCATAATATGAATTTTATTTAGAGAAAAAAGGAAACAAACTGATTTTTGGAAAGTTCTTTAAATTCATTAAATAAAAAAATTATTTTCGAAAAAAATTATTTTCTTGTTCTAAACCTTAGATATTCTTAACAGAACTCTCGTTTTCTTCATCAAAAAATTAGTCGGTTTTAGAGAATCATTTTTTTCAAAAAATCCATTCTTGCAGAATAACATTCTTTAACTGAATGTCATGGAAAATAACATTATAAATATCCATTCATGATAGAAAATACATTATGAATATCCATTTTTAAAGAATAACCTTATTGAACATCTATTCTTGAGAGAATGTCATTCTAAAAGAATAACCTTATGAATATCTATTCTTGACAGAAAAAGCATTCTGAAATATTTATTCTGGCGGAATGATATCCGAAAACACATTATTATTGACAGCATGAGATAAAACAAAACATTCTATGAACTAAAATACATCAAAATGACAACATTGTTGAACTAAAATACATCAAAAGAATAACATTCTTTGAACTAAAATACATTTAAAAGAACAAAATTATGAAATAATAACATTCTGAAATACCATTCTGATAGAATTACATCGAAAAAACATTCTCATTCAACGTGTATTCTGATCAAATCCTTTGTATCCATGTGTATTCTGATTACAGAAAAAAGAAAATCAAAACCTTGAATTCTTGATTGCAAGTTTGATTGATATCAATTTCACTACTTTCTCTTTTACGCCTTTCTCGTTGTCATGAAACGGGTGATTGGAAGATGATGAAGGCAGCAATGTGAAAGTTGTGTGTGTTTCCACCCTAGAAGAAGTCGAGGTTGATGCAGGCTATACGAGATGATGGTGGTTGTGGGCTGCATTGGTGTGTTACGGTTGGTGCGTATGAAAGCAGAATGGTGGTGGCGATTACACAGATGACGGCTAGATTAGTTGGCGTAGGGTTTCTAATGTTGGGGATGGAATGTTAATATAATTAACGTGTTAATAGAGGAAGTTACCAGATTACCAAAATTATAGGTCTCAATTTACCATAATTATAGGCATTAATTTAAATTTAATTAATTGAATTAAATATTAATTGACCGAACTACCCTTGGTGATTCTAGGCTTCTGATTGGGTCTTACGTCCACACAATATTTATGGGTTTTAATATATCCTAACTATATATACATATATATATATATATATATATATATATATATATATATATATATATATATATATATATATATATATATATATATATATATATATATATATATATATATATATATATATATATATATATAAGTTTTTTATAGAACCAAATTATATTGCCTAACCATAGAACTACCATCTTAACCGTTTGATTAGATTCCTTCATTAAATGTATGATGGAAAATAGAAATATTAGAAATAAGAACCTCTAATAAATACATCAAGTAAATTAACAAATGTTCATCAATGGACAAATGTTCATCAATGAACAAACATTTTTCTCTTTCTTTGTAAATAAAGATACGTTCATAAATGAAATAGAGAGATTGTAATCATTGTATGTGAGTTTACCATTTGGCATTTATTTATAAATATACTAACATTCACTTGATGAGATAAGTAAAATCACCAAATTCACAATAAAATACCGTGGAATTTTGAAATCAGGGTTATTCTAGAGCAAACTGTAGTTGCGTAGATATTATTCAAATCATGTATTCATTTTATTTGAACAATATATGCATCCCATGCCTAAGCTCTAAAGATATTTTCTCGGGATAAAGATGATCGCGCACATTTCTATTTTTAGACACTAAAAAGTAGAAAGAACTAGATTCGTATTCTGAATTATGTCAAATTCGTTAGTTCGAAAATTTGGGATATCATGTTTATTTATATTTACAAAAAATCCATGAAATGGATAATGATAGGAAAAATACAGTTTTGGGAATTTATTTGTGGTCATCAAGAATTTTCAATAAAGTTTGTATAACAGATCTTGACATATAACAATTGTTTGGATACAACAGTTCTTGCTCATAATTGTACTTAGTAAACAGGAGTTCCTGGCACCATTAGATGTTGGTACAATCAGTTCTTGGCACACAACAATTCTTTGTACACTATTTTTCCTTATTAGTTATTAAGGCATCAATTCTTTTACCAAGTCAAAAAATTATTTGCCAAGACCATAAGTTATTTATCAAGTCGGTAGTTCTTTAATTAATTCTTCAGTTCATTTCCAACACTACAATTCTTTAGGGAGTATGTGATATTGGGTGATTTTAGTGAAGTGAGATTTCAAAGGGAAATATTTGGGTCTATTTTGGCAACTTTCGACAGAATCATTTCATTTTATTATCATTTCATTTTGGTGCTAATGTTGTGGCTCTTCTTTGCATCTTAAGTGGTTTGATCCTTTTCCGATATTTCTTAGAGAGATGATTAAGGAATTTTTTTATTCCTTTCAAACTTTTTCGTTCTTTCTTTTTGATGGAAGGTTTTGAAGAGGTGGTCTGTACGTAAGTCTTGGTTTGTAGTTGAGTTAGAAGCGCAACGCAATAAAATGGTTGACTTTAAAAATAAACTTAAACAACTCAAAATTTGCTTAAAAACTTGGCATGGTGAGAAGAAAGTCATCCATGATGCTTAAAATTTGCAATTAAAAGAACAAATTTTGTTACATTGATAATCAATTATTGATGGTTTGACTGTTGGTGATTGTATGTCACCAATGTGTATTTAAATGAAATGGATTAACTTGTTGACCAAATGCAATATTGACAAACATTAATCAAGTAAGAAATGTGTGGAGTGCATACTTGTTTGAATTTGATCAAGATTCAAAGTATACTATCGTTTAGGGCGAATCCCCTAAACTAACAGGGGTCCGGAGGCAGCGCCCCTAGTAGAGGGGTCGAAGGGGCAAAGCCACTGGCTGGGGTCGAAGGGGCAGAGGCCCTGGCTGGCCTGTGTGATCACACGACCCGTGTGCTTACAAGGAAAATTGGAAACCGATTGAATTCAGACATCACATGACCCGTTTGGGATCACACGACCCATGTGAAAGTCAACGTAATTTGTATGTGAGAAAGGACACGACCCGTGTAGACCCACACGACCCGTGTGCGTGTCGAAGCAGTTTGCAACAGAGACACCACACGACCTGTGTGACGCGCCCAGTGACAGTTTTCTGTCGGTTTTTTACAGTTTTTATAGTCGTTTTGGTCATTTTTTCTAGTATGAAAATCATATATTCTCACACATTCTCTGATCTAGAAACCCTTTGAATCTTATCAAATCAAAGATTCGATAGTACCATCAAAATACTTTGATTTGAAAGTGTTCTACACGATTTTCAAATATCCAAGTCATTGTTTATCCCTAATTTCTAACATTGACTACTATGACCGATTTTGAATCTTAGATTTCTCTTATCAAAGAGTTGGGTGAAATCGAACATCTTGAAGGTATGTATTTTGCTATAAAGTTAAAATCCAATGATGGTGGAAAGGGATGAGAACCCTAACTTAATATTTATGTCATGCCATATTGAAAAAGGTGTCTGCTAGCTATTTAGGGTGTTTTGGTGGATGGTGAGTCGTTGATTGATCCTAAAGATCCCAAAAATGAGTTTTATTTTTTCCATTACCAAGTTTGAGGAGGCTGATTTCAATAGAATTACGCAATCAAGCAATATGTTTAAGCAAGTACTACCATATCAAAGTGGATGCTATGAAGCTCCTTTTATGGTAACAAAATTAGTATACAATTTTTAATTATAGGAGTGATAAAGCTGCGTGTCTTGAAGGTTTTACTCATGCGTTTTTAGAACAATTTCAGTAGATTATTAAATCGGATATAGTCATTATTGTGATGTCATTCCGAGAAATGAGAATCATGTTTAATCCTAAAATTAAAGGGTGTAACTCTTATTTCATAGCACTTATTCCTAAGGTTTCCCAATTTACGTAAGAGATTATTGCCTAATAGCCTTATCGAGTGTCGATACAAATTTATTTCCAAACTTTTGACAAATCAGTTGGCATCGATGATCGATCCTGTAGTTTGCAATGAGCAATCGACTTCACTAAAGGCCAATAAATCTGTAATGGTCCATTGAGAGTGAGTGTAGATTAGGCATGCCAATCGTGCCGTATCGTGTTCGTGTCGTGTTAAAACTTAAACGAGTTGAAATTTCTCGACCCCAACCTGACCCGTTTAATTAGCGTATCGTCTCAACCCGTTTATTTTCGTGTTGGGTTGGCGTGTTTAGGGTTTATACATTGTTAATGTATCGTGTCATGCTAGATTGAAATACCAAATAGGTTGAAAAAGTAGGAGTTAGGGAGGCGATAAAAAAGAGTGAAATAGTGGAAGTAGTAATGGTTTAGGAGTCGGAGGAGCGAAACTCACAATAAGGTTAGAGAAGCGAAGTCATGGTAAGAGAAAAGTGCCCTAGTGCAATTGTAGAGTATGAGATATTAATGAAAACTATAGAACTGAAAATAAGTCTCAACTTAGGTGGCTAATTAGTGACTTCCACCTTATCTAAGGAATTAAAAGAACTTGCATATACATAAACGGGTCATTTTCGCGTCATTTTTGAGTTGAAAGTTTAGACCCTAACCCAACCCATTTAATTTTTGTGTCGTGTCGTGTCAACATGTTTAATTAAATGGATTGAAATCTCTTACCCAAACTCGCTTATTTGCATGTCGGGTTCGTGTCATGTCGAGAATTGCCATCTCTAGTGTAGATATGATCATTAAAGTCGATTTCGAAAAGGCTTATTACTTGGTAAGTTGGAATTATTTGGAGGACCTTGTAATATTATCATGTTCTTTGGTGTTAAATCGAGGGGATGTGTTTCATCATGTTTGAGTTCTTTTATGGTATCAATCTTAACTAATAATGGGAGCCCTACTTTAGAATTTAAAGTTAAACAAGGCTTACAAGAAGAAGCTCCTTTATCTCCATGTCTTTTCATTTTAGTGATTAAATGACTTCATATTTCTTTTAAACAAGATTTAACCAACTCTATCTTTCGAGAAGCTAGGGCAGTAAATCAAGTCATAAAGGTTGATACTGGCAACCCTAACCAGCCCCATCGAACCCAGCCCCCAATGGTACTCGATGAGGGGGTATATTTTGACTCACTTAGCAGTTGGGAATCATGGGGTGTGCGTGGATAGAACCTACAACCTATCTGTTATCAAGCCAAAGTCTCTCCATGCCTTACCAACTGAGCTACACGCCAGGGGCTTTAGATATGGTAGAAAATGACGGGTTAGTAATTCCTCACTTATTATTATTTTTTTGCTATTGTTAATTCTTCGAGAATGTTGACAAGAAGATGTAAGAAGCATTGTCAGAATTTTGGATGTTTTATCTTGTATTATTTCTTATGATAAATTTTCATAAAAGTAACTTATTAGGGGTGTGTGTGTATATATATGTATTACTTCATTATAAGTGGTGTTGGTATTTCCTTAATGGGGCTAATTTCTTATGGGTTAAAATCATTAGTTCTCTTCATGGATCGTATTATGGTTGTGGTGTAGATTTTAGAAGAGGAAGGTATATGGGGTTTTGAGTAATATAATGAACGCTTTTGTTCAACTTCGTTATAGAGAGTTGTATTTGACTATTTAAAAAAAAAGTGTGTAATGGTTCTTTTACGAGATTTTAAGACGTATGGATTGGGGATGGTTCTTTAAGCTCTCGCCTTTCCAAGATTATATGCTTTGGAAAGTGAAAAAAGGTTTTTAATTCTAGATTCGTTGATGGTGTTTAGATTGGCATGTGGCCGCACCAGTCGTGAGGAATTATTTTAATTTGATAGTATTAACGAGATGCTTAAAAAGGTGGTTCTTTTGTATCAACCGGAAAGATAGATTGTGGATTTTGTTTGACAAAAATGTTAACAATTGCATCAATTAGTAGATGTGGAGGTTTAGATGCGATCGGAGATTCAAAGCTACCCCTCCTCTACGGTGCGATTGGTGGATTGTGTTAAATCTTCTACGTTTAATTGGATCAAGTATAGAGGTGGATTTAAATCTCTCAATTGGTTAGAGTGGTCTATGTTGCCCATGTAATTTGTTTTGTCTCGGTTGTAATTTCTCTCTTTGTACTTTGCCCATCTACAATCTTTTTAGATGTGGCTTTTTCTTTTTAATATATTTGCCAGTTCCAAAAAAAAATATGTCATTTACACATTGGAACCATAATCCCTTATTTTTATATTGCCACTGGCTTCTTCTATTTGAGGATTATTGATGTTGGAGACTTGGAGGGATATTCATTCCCCTCCGTAGTTACTATTACTGAATGACTCTCTTCGATCGATACGATGTGTCTTTCATTATTGCAGAGACATTGCCTTGATGTGCTCATCCGAACAACGGCGTGGGTGTTGTTTTCCAAATGGCGATGTGGATATTGTCATCCAAAGGACGTTGTTGGATTCCTTACTTTTCCGATTAGAGAAACCATCAAAAGATTTTTTTTAATATAATTGCTTCAGACGTATTTTTGAATTCTCATTAGAGGAATCAGACTGAAAGTCAATTGGACCAGGTGATTACAAAATCCGATTTATGCTATTAATGGTTTGTAATCTTTTGCTATTTTTAACTTCTCGATAGTCTAATATAATGTTAGTGGTTAGATACATTTGTTGTTAGTTGAGTTGGTTAAGTTAACATATTTATTAACGTATTACAAAAAGAATCATACTTTTAAAGTTGAAAGCTTTTTACGATGGTAGATATTTAAAGTGGAATGGTTTTCACCAAGCCATAATTTTCATATGTAACATTAATGATAACTTTTACAACAGTATTAGTATTTAACTATTTATGAAGGTGTCTTTTATAATATCATAAAGTCAGTCATGTTTTAAAAGTTTTGGCAATAAAGTTAATAATGTTCTACGTCAATAATGGATTACAAGTTCAATTATAACCTACATACTTTTTACCGATCTATAGCAAGTATAGCTATGATGACTAATATAATTATAAAGTTGGTAGAGAAACAATAACTCTTGATTTAATAATTTAACATGATTGTTACTGTTTTATACATGTGTACACAGTCACACTATGTGAACGAATTTCCTCGTATTTATTTTTGATCAATTACAAGCTTTCCTAATCTAGAGAGCAACAAACTTCTACGATTCACTCATTTGTCCGTCTATTAACTTTTTTGGAACCGACAAATATATAGATAAGAGCCAAACTAGTAGGTAGCTAGAAGGGCAGAGGAGCAAATATGATGTTTGTTATTACATACATTTCTCAATGAAAGAGAATATTACATACATATTTTTTTTAGGGTAATTTGTTAAAAATTTCTTATATTTTGGCTTTATTTAGGAAAAAGTCATCCATGAATTTTATTTTGTGATTTAATACTTTAAACCTGTAAAAATTTGTGAAAAAAACCATTTTCACTTGATTTAGCAGGTCAGGGGTTAATTCATAAGTAAAACGATTTTACAGGGACTTTTTCGTAAATAAAATGAGTTTTTGTTCATTTTTGTAAGTGACATAACTTTTACATACATACGGTGTCCAAATTCTACAAACTTTATATCCTTAGAAACGTGGTAATTAGTACTACAACTTTGTTTTACAGACTTTTGTTTGAATATGTTTAGATCTTTTGCTACAATCCTTTAAACGTGAGCACAAAACATTTATGTCACTTTTTAGTTATTTTCAAACATTCATATGTCCTTCGTTATAACTCCAATTAACCTTAACTTTTTTCCTATGTTTTTACTATTTCCAATAATATATTTTGTTAGAGTGATGATTTTTTCCAATTCCTTATAGATTTTAAGATATATTGTTATAAACATTGCATCTCAGAATAATTCAATATTTGATCATGTGTATGAACACCCATTGTGACACCCCATTTCTACTGATTTCAAATACCATGGTTTTTCGTATAAATACATGAATACAAAAATACGGTTTATCAAAAACCGATAATTTACATTTTTAAAACTGTGGGTGTTACAAATCCATACCAAATCTAACCATAGTAAGCAAGAAGAGGATTAAACCTTGTGTCCAAGTTAGGAGCTAACTCAAGCTCCACTCCAGCTAAACTTCATCCCATTTATAGCAACTTATTTTAACCTGGAATACATGGCAAAGCATAGAATACGTAAGACAAAAATTGTCTCGTGAGTTACATGAGTTTTAGACTCAAACCTTTAACTTCTTTTCCAACCTTTATATAAAAACTTATAACATAAAACATCTTTCAAGTTTTATAATCATATCATGCCATAGCTCTTTACTTTTCAAAATCATTACATATCATGCCTTGCAAAAATATCTTCTTTCAAAACTTTATAATGACAATATACTATAACTCTGTACTTCTCAAAAATCATTTTATGATTTACTTTACAAAAATAACATCTTTCTTACTTTCTTTGACTGGTTTTATAAGCTTGCTGGATTTTTATACTTAGGGCTTTAATCACTATAAGTGATACCCCAAGTCTCTATGGCTAGAAAGAACGAATCATTCCTCACCATAGAAGTGCTGAGGCAATCTACTTCGCGATGGGGATTTTTCCCCAGTAGACCCCTTACCTAACCCGGGTAGGTTGGAACATAGTTCCCTTACTAACGCTGCTTGCTACAATTACCAGTCATACAAAAACTTGCTGCTTGCTTGAACATTTCTCATAGACATATAACTTGTGGCTAGGTTCCAAACTACATCATTTTATGTCTTTATGGCTGGATGCCAAATATAGCTTTCATCACATAATTTTCATATGTTTAAAACATATTTTTCTAACATGCTAAGCTTTATGCCAAAATATACTTTCCAACATCTTATGGCTATATGACATTCATACTCGAAAACATATATAGTTTGTAACTAAAACATACTTCTTAAACATCTTGTGGCTATATGCCTATCCATACTTTCAAACATGTATAACTTGTATTCAAAATATACTTTCACATGATTGGTTCATAGACCAAAACATACTTTCACATAATTGGCTTTTAGACCAAAACATAACTTCAAATATAACATTATACTTTCACAAACAAGTTAGAAATAATACTCTTGCATATAATTTCATATATAGAAATTTTATAAGAAATCTTGAAAATACTTACTTGCCATGTACCCCAGAATGGGTAAAAATACTGCATGTACTCACCTCATGTATTGCTAGAAGATTGACTACACGTTCCTTGTATTTATACTCATTTGTGATTAAATAATCACTTGGCATGAACCTATAATTAACATGTTATACATTAACTTTCATGCTAACTGATTCTATAACTCATTAGAGTCTTTATAATACTATATTGGGTCATATTAAGTATATAACTTTAAAATGACCAACTTTAATTAAATCGTATTTTGTACGTATTTTACTACAGTACCCTCGAGGGGTCGTATTTTAATTCCGACAATTTTCCATGAAGTCTTAGGCCATTTTAGACTTATGTTTCAAATTTGGAGTTAATCGGACAAGTCTAGCTTAAATCCCAAGAATCAAGTTTTGACATTAACTTGAGATTTAGCCACTGCATGCTACAGTGATTTTCCGCGAGGTCGGATTATGAATTTAACAATTTTTCATATGATTTCATACCATTTTAAGGCTATGGTATGAGTTACAGACCAAACGGAAATGCCTAGCATCGAGTTTGAAACTCAAAAATTGGACAGAACTGATCAGGCTTCCTGCCGCGAGATCGGGTCGCGATCTATAGTATATTGCTATATTTGACGATTTTTCAAACTGCAGTTGCACTATTTACCCCATTAAGCTCTTAATACTTAACTTAATTGGTTTAGGGTCATATCTAGGCCCTAAATACCAACTTACACTTAGTTTTAAACTTCAAAATCATCAAACCTTCTTTAAAATTTTGAAAATTCTTCCGAAAACACCATTTTTCACAAAAATTCGTTTTATGGAAATTTAAGGTTTGAAACTGATTCCTTACTTCACTTATGACATTTTTGGCTTAACAAAACCATTAGAATCATATGAAATCAGTTCCAACTCATAAACCCATTTCTAGGGTTCATGGGCTAAAAACCTATTTCATCATCTTTGCATCAAAGCTTCAATTCCTTTGAATTAATAACTACTACATGTTTCTTTCACCTTTTCTAACCCATTTGATTCATCAAAACCAACTGAACATTCAAACCCGTGACTTAGGGTTCTTGAGCAAAAATCACCATTTCTTGATTTTTAACATATTCAACTACTAGAACATGTTAAATGGATGATTTTGAGCAAGATGAGTTCATTGGAACTATAATCTCTTGAAAATCAGAAGTTAATGTTCAACTCCCGTTCAAGATTTTAAACTTGAAACAAAGAAACCTTACCTCTTGAAGCTTGGAAATCACAATTTCCAAGTGATATAGCTTCAATTTTTGCAAGTTGATCAAGGCTTCATCTCCTTCCCGTGCCCTCTCTCTCGTTCTCTCTAGACTCTTCTGTAAATTTCTGGAGAATGAGAGATAACTCTCATTTATGTTTAATTTTTATAAATTAATTACACTTAGGTCCCTAGCTTTCATCTTTTGCACTTTGGCCACCAAAAATCAAATTTTATTTCATATAACTTAGTTTCTTACATTTTTGGTCCAAAAACCAAAATATACTTTCATAATAAATCTTATACATGGGCAAATGACCAAATTACCCATTTTTTATAGAATTAGCTTTCAAATACTTATCACCATTATTTGGTGTCAAAATTTTATTTAAATACATATTAGCTCCAAAAATCATATTTTTCCTTACTTAAAAGTCATTTGGATGTCAAATGACCATTTTGCCCTTTCTCATCAACTTTCTCCAAACTTTTGGTATTTTACCACATTCTAAGTAATTTATTTTAAAACTTTCAAAATATTTTTGGTCTTTTCCTTACGTATTTTCTCGAATATAAATTCGAGATTTTTAGGTCGTTACACCCATTTTCAAACAAGCATATATTTTGTTATACACATTAATTTCACTTGATTCTTTTTTCTATGTACTCTTTGAAACATATACTAAAACTTTAATTTAAAAAGTGTCTTCTTAATAACTTCATATCTTGAGTTATTCATCTCCAAACATGGCCTTTTGATAACACTTATTTTCTATAAACATTACTTCAAATAGATGTGTATAGAAAAAGATAAGAGAAAGAATCAAATGCAATGGATGTGTATATCAAAAGTCAAGATCTGAAGTTATTAAGATCTAAAGCTATGTTTATAGCTATATGTCTCAAAATTCCATAGGTTCATTTGAGGCCATGTTTGAAGATGAATAAATCAAGATCTGAAGCTATTAAGAAAAAACTTTCTATATGAAAGTTTTCGTATATATATTCTAAAGAGTACAAAGTAAAAAGAATCAATTGAAATGGATTTGTATTGCAAAAGATATGCTCATATGAAAATAAGTGCTGAAACACACGGAACGTTGAATTATTATGGATACGATGTTTATATCTATATATCTCAAAATCTATGAGGAATGAGGAAACGTCATCAGTATGAAAATTGTATTATTTGAAATAAAAAAAAACATAGGAAAAAAATTCAGGTTAATTGGAGTTATAATGAAAGATATATAAATATTTAAAAATAACTAAAAAGTGACATGAATGGTTTGTGCTCACGTTTAATGGATTGTAGCAAAAGATCTTAACATATTCAGACAAAAGTCTGTAAAACTAAGTTGTAGTATTAATTACCATGTTTCTAAGGGTATAAAGTTTGTAGAATGTGGACATCGTATGTAAAAATTATGTCACTTACAAAAATGAACAAATAACTCATTTTATTTGCAAAAAAGTCACTGTAAAATCGTTTTACTTGTGAATTAACTACTGACCTGCTAAATTAGGTGAAAAGGGTTTTTCACAAATTTTTGCAGGTTTAGAGAATTAAATCACAAAATAAAATTCAATGAGGATTTTTTCCTAAATAGAGCCAAAATGTATGGACTTTTTGACAAATTTCCCTACTCTTTTATTACTCACAATTAAAGAGGTGCATACTCAGGTCTATCCAATGACGAGTGGACGTGTGGAATATCCAATCGTACTCCATTGGGTAGACTGGAGTACGCACCCTCTTAATCCAACTTGTGCTCAAGACATTGACATAGAACAGGCCGTCATTGAATATTCCACACGTCCACTCGTCAGGTCAGTACAAAGGTTGAAAAGTCTCAATTCTTAACAAGATGTCAGCCAATTCTTTGATTTGATCATTATTACTTGGGATCGATTTCCAATCCCAATGTGGAGCACCAATATTGATTCTTTTAGTCTTCAGACTTCGTTTTTTTTCTTTCCAAGAGATATAAGTTTGGAAATGTATCTTTTAACGGTTTGTCTCCCATCCAATCATCCAACCAAAATAGAGTAGCATTCCGATCGTTGAATTGTTTTTAAATGAATATAATTTGTGTTAATAATACAACATAATTACATTTTATTAAATGAATCTCAGCCACTCATTTCATCAAAACACGTACGTACGTATTTTAAGTATTATAAGGGCACTCTAGTAATTTCACAATCTAATAACAGAAATCATACATTCTAAAAATAAAAATTGGTTTTTTTGGCATAATCTTCGATCGTTTCTCATCAATTTAAGTAAATCGTTCACAAATTCAGTTCATTCTTCATTGATACCAAAATCAAAAGCAGCGATTTATTCGATCTAGAAATCCGATCACAATTTCACGTCTAAAAAAGAGAAATTTACAAATTTCGATTATCTTTTCACGTCAACAACAACTATTTAGTTCAGAAGCCAGCAATCACGATTGAATCAAAAAAATATATTGAATATCAACGTAAGAGCATCAGATACTTCAGAATCATCATCGAAACAAAGATTGACTTCAAAAACCAGGTTTATATTAACCGTTTCTTCGAATATAGTTTTCTGCGATCCAAGCATAATAACAATTTCAGTTCTTCGATGTTCTTTAACCAATACACTGATAATTCAAGCATGAATGAAGGTAAGACGCAATGCATAACTGGATCCTCCTCTTGTATTCATGTATGATTTTTGCAGCTAATACATATGAATTAACTTAAGGATTTTTTTCGTGATAATCATAGATGATTGAGTGTTTAAATTTCAATTAATATTACTTATAAAATACCCATTCACAAGTTATCATACAAAACAAAACAAATAAAAACACATATTTATAACTGATTATTTTTATTACAAAATATGTATTTACAACTGATTATTAATACGTGAATACTTACATAGTTATATATGAACATACATATTCAAAACAAATTATTCATATATGAATCAACATAATATTTACATACTTAATAATCATCTATGAATAGGAGTTTATTATTAAAAAATATATATAATGATGTATAAACTTAAATGAGTATTCATATATGAATACTCATAAAAATATCACTTCTGAATAGTTGTATTCTAAAATACTCATAGATGGGTATTTATATATGGATTTTCATATATGAATACTCATATATTAATAAAAAATTAATCAATATTGTATGAATACTCATGTACTTATATGCGAACATGAACTCACAAACGATTATTAATATATGAATGTTCATATATCAATCAAAAATTCATTAATCATGTATGAATAACTAATATATCTTTGTTGTTTTTAAATCAGGTGAAAATTCAAGTTCAACAAATGAATCAGATTGTCTTAATATGATGCAAGAGTTGCCTTATAAATCATATGTACCTGAAGAATTTGTTCCAGTTAAAGATTCTATCTTCAATACCTAAATGTAGTTGAAAAGCTTATTGGAGTTGTAGTTCCAGAAGAGATTAATATTCAAGTTCTAGATGTTCAATTTAGTAAAGGCTCGTTGGTGAATATGAGAAGTATATATATATATATATATATATATATATATATATATATATATATATATATATATATATATATATATATATATATATATATATATATATATATATATATATATATATATAAATTTAGGATATTTTGAGAACCACAAGTCCCCCGAGAACCGGAGAACTCCCAAACCGATATTTTTTCAAAAAACCGCCCTCATAGGCCTCTAAAACGCACATATTTAAGCATTTTCGACAAAAAAAAATTCCGAAAAAATAACTTTTTTTTTGAAAAAAAATTTGCACATGTGCAAACTTTTTATACGTACACTTTTTTTCAAAATTTTTTTTACAGAACACCTTAAATATATGTTAGAAAGACATCCATAAAAAAAACTTGAAAAAAATGTACATATACTTTTTTTTTGCACATGTGCAAACTTTTTCAAAAAAAAAATCGTTTTTTTCGGAAATTTTTTTCAGCGACCCGACCCCATTTTGAGCGTCTAAGAGGCCTATGGGGTCGGTTTTTTGAAAAAAATATCGGTTTGGGAGATATAGGATTGATCCAAAAGGAGTTTGGAGTTCTCGGGTCTTGGGATGAAGTTGGTTCTCAAAAGATCCTATATATATATATATATATATATATATATATATATATATATATATATATATATATATATATATATATATATATATATATATATATATATATATATATATATATATATATATATATATATATATATATATATATATATATATATATATATATATATATATATATAGAGTTAGGATATTTTGAGAACCACAAGTCCCCCGAGAACCCGAGAACTCCTAAACCGATTTTTTTTTCAAAAAACCGACTCCATAGGCCTCTAAAACGCACACTTTTAAGGCTTTTCGAAAAAAAAAATTCCGAAAAAAACGACTTTTTTTTTTTTTTAAAACTTTGCACATGTACAAAAAAAAAAACTTTGCACATGTGCAAAGTTTTTTATACGTACACTTTTTTTGAAATTTTTTTTACAGAACGCCTTAAATATATGTTAGAAAGACATCCATAAAAAAAAACTTGAAAAAAAATGTACGTATAAAAAACTTTGCACATGTGCAAAGTTTTTTTTTTGTACATGTGCAAAGTTTTTTTAAAAAAAAAAGTCGTTTTTTTCGGAAATTTTTTTTTCAAAAAGTCTTAAAAGTGTGCGTTTTAGAGGCCTATGGGGTCGGTTTTTTGAAAAAAAAATCGGTTTGGGAGTTCTCGGGTTCTCGGGGTGAAGTTGGTTCTCAAAAGATCCTAAGTCTATATATATATATATATATATATATATATATATATATATATATATATATATATATATATATATATATATATATATATATATATATATATATATATATATATATATATATATATATATGAGTTTGCATGACATTGACTAATGCTAATAAATACGAGGTATGGTTATAGTGTCAAGATTTCACAATATGGGAAAGAGGACATTGCATGACATGAGTGTATGCGCAACTCATATAAGATTCAATGTTTCAGAACATTGAAAAAGCAATTTTCCCATCACTCTCAAGCCCCATAAATTTCTATTTATTCATATTTGAGTTGTAATTGAATAGGCGAATTAAATTTTATGTTAATATTTTGATAGCGCTTTTGTTCTTGTAGTTTGAATATGTTATTCAGTTATATGATCAATAACATATATAAAATCCTAAAATCATTATGTTACGGTATATATATATATATATATATATATATATATATA
Source organism: Cichorium intybus (assembly GCA_023525715.1). Classification (NCBI taxonomy): domain Eukaryota; kingdom Viridiplantae; phylum Streptophyta; class Magnoliopsida; order Asterales; family Asteraceae; genus Cichorium; species Cichorium intybus. Next base: position 23,985,790 of record CM042014.1, read on the forward strand.
TATATATATATATATATATATATATATATATATATATATATATATATATATATATATATATGTTCATATACATTTTCTAAATATTGTGTGATTGTAGGACTAAATCTGGTCCAATCGTTTCATAGGGGTAATTTCAGAATTGTGATTATCTCATCATCTCTCTCTTCTCTCTTCCTATATGCTCGTAAATATCTTTTCATTATCTCTCTCGTCTCCTCTATTTTGCCGATCAAGGAAACCCGATTCTCGCTCTTGCTGCCGGCGATTGCTCCGCTAACCTTTGCTCCTCCGGCGGTGACTGCTCCTCCACCTCGCCCCTTCCCCATTATCGAGTCTTGCTTCACCCTAAATGGTGTCGCCTTCTTCACAAACATTAGACACCGCCTGATTGCAAACCCTAGAATCACGTAATCGGTAATCTGCAATCACAATCAAATTCATGATTCAGCTGTTCATTGGCTTCCTGCTTCTTGCGACTGCGATTTCGAATCAGCGATTGCGATTTTCACCATTCTCGGCGTCGATAGAGTGAATCAAATTCCAGATCCAGATCATGTTGAAGGTTTGTGCGAGTCTTGCAGTGACCCATCGAGTCCAGTTCTCTCAAAACTTAGTCTAATTGGTTCCCCTCTTCATTCGCCATTGCTTCCTTCCTCTCACCCCGTTGAAGTGGAACCCATGGTGCTGGAACAGGTTTGCTCGCCTGGAAGTGATGTCCCGATGAAATTGCCCCATGGGCCTGGTTCAATCGCGACTACCTCAAGTGATTATAGTTCGATTGAAAAAAATGTTGGCCTATCTGTTTCTGTCTCATGTACTGCCCCTGCATTCTCAGAGAATGGGGCTTTCCCTATAACATTTTTCAGGATGTGGTGTAAGGTATTCTTTGAGAATGCTTCATTATCTTCTCAGTCCTCTGTAATCATTTCATTCTTAGAGATTTTTTTACGTATTACTAGATAATATTTAAACATATTCTCCGAGAATTTGAAAACTCTTACGTAACTTTTTTTTCATAGAATGCAACTTTACTTTACTTCTCGGAGATGCATCTGTATATTTGTAATCGTTCTTTCTCACAAAATGCATCTGTATATTTTGTAATTGTTCATCTCTATTTTTTATAATCGTTGAATCGCAACATTTCCTGCTCGTTGAATCGCAACTGTAAACTATGCTCTGATGTTTGATTCTGTAGAATTTGAAAACCGATGATATTGTGTGCGTGATTGTAGGGAATTGAGGATTTTTACTCTTTTACCCTTAACCGGGGTTTTGCATTTAAAAACACGCGTATTGCTATGCTTTTAATTAAAAAAACAGAAAATTTAACAGCCATGGATTTTATTGATCCAATGATCCACATTGAGTCCTACATTAACACAATATTTAAGAATTTCATTTGTGAAGAAGGCAACACCATTTAGGGTTAAGCAAGACTCAATAATGGGGAAGGGGCGAGGTGGAGGAGCAGTCGCCGCCGGAGACAATCGCCAGCAGCAAGAGTGGGAATCGGGTTTCCTTGGTCGGCAAAATAGAGGAGACGAGAGAGATAATGAGAAGAGATTTACGAGCGTATAGGAAGAGAGAAGAGAGAGATAACGAGATAATCACAATTCCGAAATTACCCCTATGGAATGATTGGACAAGATTTAGTCCTACAATCACACAATATTTAGAAAATGTATTTGAACCTATATATATATATATATATATATATATATATATATATATATATATATATATATATATATATATATATATATATATATATATATATATATATATATACTAGTTGTGAGATCCGTGTATTACACGAGATGATAAAAAAAAATATTAATTAAGAATATCTAAACATTAATAATTTTACATAAGAAATTTGTTTTTGTATCGTGACATCTTGCTTTTGATTTTTACTATTACGACTTTGTATTTTGATAAATATAATTGATTATGATAATTTCACCGGTACTAAAATCAAATTCACTATTATGATTGAAATCGTTCTTCAAAATATTATAACGTCAATTGTCTCTCTATTGTCTCTCAAATCATTCTACACATTAAAAAATAATATGATATTAAAAAAACAATAAATTTTGAAATTGAATTATAACAATTAATTTTGAAATTGAATGATATTTAAACCGATCATTAAGAAGTTAGAAACGTTTCAAACAAATTAGTTTTTTTTAAGAAATTTGAAATTATGAGAAAATGACATGTGGCTTTGAGTTACTTATTTATTAGGATAAGATATATATATATATATATATATATATATATATATATATATATATATATATATATATATATATATATATATATATATATATATATATATATATATATATATATATATATATATATTAGTTGTGGGACCCGTGTATTACACGAGTTGATTAAAAGAAAATGTTAAATAAGAACATCTAAAGATCAAGCATTCTACTAACTTAAAGTAAATAGCATACTATCTTAAAAATAAACAAAACACACAAAATTGAGAATATAGAAATGTAATAGAAATATATAAAAGTAGATTGCTATGATACACAAATAAATTGAAGTATATTGTTATATCTTGCAATCAGTGCTTACAAAATCTCGATTTACCATTTGGAAAATACAAAAATACCTTACATATATTCACAATTGCAATTTGATTTTTGAAATTGTAAGACGAAATTTGGGGTTAAACATTTAATTGACAGTTTCGTATTAATAAAAGCGTAATTAAGGGAGATAGAATTGTAACAGCCAATTGTAACCGATCATTAAGTAGTAGTAATAAACAAAGTATTTTATTTTTTTAAGAAATTCAAAATCATGAGAAAATGACATGTGGCCAAATGTATGTGGTGATGACATGTGACTTTGAGTTACTTATTTATTAGGATAGAATATATATATATATATATATATATATATATATATATATATATATATATATATATATATATATATATATATATATATATATATATATATATAGGATCTTTTGAGAACCAACTTCATCTCGAGAACCCGAGAACTCCCAAACCGATATTTTTTTTTTCAAAAAACCGACCCCATAGGCCTCTTAGACGTTGAAATTTTTTTTCAGAAAAAACGACTTTTTTTTGAAAAAATTTGTACATGTGCAAAAAAAAAATTGTACATTTACAAACTTTTTTATACGTGAATTTTTTTCAAGTTTTTTTATGGATGCATTTCTAACACAAATTTAAGACGTTTTGTAAAAAAATTGAAAAAAAAATGTACGTATAAAAAAGTTTGTACATGTACAATTTTTTTTGCACATGTACAATCTTTTCAAAAAAATAAAATAAAAATGTTGTTTTTTTGGAAAAAAATTCAGCGCCTCAGGCCCATTTTGAGCGTCTAAGAGGTCTTTGGGTCGGTTTTTTGAATAAATATCGGTTTGGGAGTTCTCGGGTCCTTGGGATAAAGTTGGTTCTCAAAATATCCTAAGTAGATATATATATATATATATATATATATATATATATATATATATATATATATATATATATATATATATATATATATATATATATATATATACATACATATATATATATATATATATATATATATATATATATATATATATATATATATATATATATATATATATATATATATATATATATATATATATATATATATATATATAGTAAAGTTCAATTGCAAACCTAAAATGTCTAGAAACCTAAGAACCCATTTTATAAACTTTTTTTCTATAAAATATTTTTCAAAATAAAATATACCCAGATTTTTTATATGATGCGATTAGAAGATTTAAAAAAATAAAATCATTTTAAAATTTTTTTTTTCATATGCATATGCACACACACACACATATATATATATATATATATATATATATATATATATATATATATATATATATATATATATATATATATATATATATATATATATATATATGCATATGAAAAAAATGATTTCTTTTGAAAAATTTTAAATCTCTTAGACGTTCTCAATATGTCATTTTGAAAGAAAATTGAAAAAAAAAGTTTATATATGCATATACATATGCATATGCATATAAATATGCATATGGAAAAAAATAATTTTGTTGAGTTTTTTTTTTAAAATCACTTAGGTGTTCTCAATATGTCATTTTGAAAAAAAAATTGAAAAAAAAGTGTATATATGCATATATGCATATACATGTGAATTTTATATGCATATGCATATAAATATAAATAATATTGATTTTTTTTGAATTTTTTTAAAAACCTCTTAGACGCATAGAATAAAAAAATTGGATGCAATTTTTTTTTTTGAAAAATATTATGTAGAAAAAAAGTTCCTAGGTTCCTAGGGTTTTTTAGGTTCTTTCATGATCTCGATTCACATACACACACACACACACACACACTCTCTCTCTCTCTCTCTCTCTATATATATATATATATATATATATATATATATATATATATATATATATATATATATATATATATATATATATATATATATATATATATATATATATATAGAGTAGTTGTGAGACCCATGTATTACACTGGATGATACATGACAACGCCTAGTAATATCAAGTATTTTAGTCGTTATTGAGCCCTATTCTTAGTGAAATTATATCATATATGTTGTGGTATTCTCACTTTTTGTGTCAGTGCTTGTTTGGAAAGAAATGACGTAAACATGAGCTAAAAGCGTACAAAATGGAAGAAGTTTGAAGATAAAGACAAAACAGTCGAATTCACACGCGCGCCGCGGAATTTACAAAGGCGCGACGCGGTGACTCAGCATTGAGGCGGTGGAGAAGATTCAAATACCGAGAAAACGGGGATAAACCAGCACGCGGGCCGCGGATTTCACTTGTGTGCGGCGCGGCCTCTTAATTTTTGCAACTATAAATAGAGGGGATTAGGTCGAAAAAAGCATAAAAGACCTGGCATCGGAACTACTCCCAAGGTTTCTTTGACTTCGAGTTTCAGTTTTCAGCAACCATAATTTGGTATTTTATGTTTTTCTATTTTAATTTTCAATTAGTTTAGTAATTTTGGCAGATTTGGCTAGTGTCTTTGGGTGTGACAACCATTGGCATTAGTTCTTAGTTTTTGAATTTTATGTTTACTGTTTTGAAACATTGGGATCTGAGTTTTTAATAGTCAATCATTCGGTTATCGTTAATTGCTCTCTTTTCGATGTTTTATGTTTTTGAATGGATTTTGGATGTTTTGATTGTGTTAGATGTTTGGATTTGATCTTTGTTACTTCTGATTTTGAAATACATTTCTGAATTCAGTAAGTACTCAGATTAGTTTTGGTTTAGTTTAGTTGATGCTTGTGTTGGATTTATTGAATTGTGATTTTTGGGATTGTTTTTGGTATAAGTCGGAAACTAGATCCTCTGGCTGTAGAAGTGACACTACAGTTGGTAATCTGTTGCCTACCATGACCACGTAACTCCTGTGGATCGACCCTGACTACCATTGTACTAAGTGAGAGTGAGGTTTATTTTACTATTTTTGACCGCATGACGACCACTGCGATGTCAATACAAAAACACATATTTAGTACATCATGTTGAGACATTAAGATTTTAAATTAGCTACTATACATATTGATTAAACTATTTACATATTTAGTCTATTAAATTAAAAAGACACCATCTTAGCTTTGTAATCAAATTCTTCCTTTTGTTTGTATAATATTTGATCTCAAAATTACTCTTTCACTCGGTTCAAAACTTAATAATTCTTTTATAGTAACTTCATGATTATAAATCTTAATCTTGTTATTGGTTATTGTCCAACACAAAATAACAAATTTGACAAAAATGTTTTCCCTTCCTATCTTTATAAAGGATAGCATACCTAACTATTGTTTCAATGACATCATTTAACATAAAAATCTAATCCTTCAAATTGACATTAGAAGTAAATTTCTCCAAGCATGAAATCAAATTGTTCATGATTAAAAATAAATAAATTGACACTCTACTGCTTTCCCACTTCCTCGTAAATACATATATACTTGGTGCATTGCATAACCACAAACAAAGTAGAAGTGTTTTTTTATTTACTAAATGGTATTTTAGGCATTTGACTATATACTAAAAGATACCACCCATAACAAAAAGAATGAAAAGAAACTGACCTGAATAACCCATATGCTGAGCATTGATTCCAGTCAGAATAACCTGAATCCTACAAAATATAAAATCTACAAAAAATAATAATAAACTTAATTAGCATACTTTAAAGAAAAATAATAATACCAAAATCAACAAACTGCAAGAAAAGTTACCCCAACCAATGCATGTTTGCCTACAAGATCAACAGCTGGTAGGATCCCTCTATTTATGGGAAAAGAAAAAAACATTAAAGATGTATTAAATAATGGTTACAATTAAAGCATACTTTTATTGATTTGTTTATTAGTAGCCGGTCAAGTCGATGTGTGGGACTGTGAGAAACAGTTAGAAATTTTTTTTTTGGTACATCTAGAGTAATTAGAAGAAAAAAAAGTATGAAGTGAATGAGAATAATAGGACCTTAAGCATTATTACAGAGGTATGTGAATGTTGAAAGGGAAAGATAATTACATCTTGTAAAGTTTCGGCAATAAGACGAGGAGGATTTTTGAAGGACACAAGGACTCGATGGGAAATACATAGAGACGTTCGAGAATGCGGATTTCGGGACGAAATCCAAATAAGTGGGGGAGACTTGTAAGACCCGTGTCCTGATTATAACATATACTTAAAATAAGAGTGTTAGGAATTATATGATTTTTGGTAGTTATAAAGCTAAGAAAAACTTTAGTTACAATTTCATATGAAAATCAGCATTTTGTGTCGTTTTTAGAAAAATCATAATTAATTCTAGAAAAATCGTTTGGACCTCAAACCAGTGCACAAAGTTTACAAATTGAGTCTAGTACAATTACCAAAAATAATAGTAAGCTTGAAAATGACATTATCTATGGTAAAAAATGCAATCTTTACTGATTAGTTCGGAATTGACAGATTAGATAGTCTGTTTTCAAAAATTCATAATAAATCATAGAAAAATCGTATAAATACGTAAAATACATCCCTGGAAAGGTATTGAGATAAATTTCTGGAATATCAAATAAAAACGTGAATTTCATGGGTTTAAAGTCGGCTAAACCAGTCTTGAACAGACTGATTCTAGAAGGTATTAATTTCAACAAAGTTATATTATTAAAATCTTTTGTCAAAAGTGTCATGCCATTTTTTATTCAAGAATTCAAGTATAAATACCCCTCAAAACATCTCATAAACCACACAACTAAATCTCAATCCAATATATAGAGGTTTCTAAGTACTAGAGTGTAAGCAAGTGAGCGGAAGGAAGCTTAAAAGCCTAACGAAGGAGTTATAGATCTCGACGACTGGTCATAAGGTAACTACAAACCTTTCTATAGCTTAATTAGGTATTGTAAAATAGTTTTTGTTAAGAAGTAGAATATTTAATAAGTATAACATATGTTATATTATAGTCATTTCTAACAATAGTAAACAAAAACCTTAAAATGTCGTTATTATAACAATTCGTAATTTCCGAAAATAATGCCGATTGATTTACTTACGAGGAAGGTGACTAGGCCGATTACTTGGGATCTGGTTGTTGGATTTTCCGAAAGGCTAAAATGCTGAAAGGATCCTGCCACCCCATTTAATCTTCTACCTGGCCGTTCTTTACTTGATAAATCATGGAGTATCATATTGGAATTATTGAAGAGTTTAATGATGCGACTATAATATAGTTAAGGATTAAGAAATGATAGATTTCTTATTATGTTAACAGTTAAAGTTGAAGGAAATACAAAGCCGAGAAAGATAAACGATATAGTCAACTATAATCAGGTGAGTCTTCTCACTATACTATAGGTGATATTGCATGCGTAGGAAGGAAGATATGTTAGACTAAGGTGATCTTACCTGTTATGATAATTGTATGAATTATTGCTATGATAATGATTGTTTGTGGACGGAACGGGATAGCCCGCGATCCAATAGGCGGAACGGGAATAGCCTGCGAGTCATTAGACGGAACGGGAAAAGCCTGCGAGCGATAAGACAGAACGGGAACTGCCCGTGAGTCTTCAGGCGGAACAGGGATAGCCCGTGAGTCTCACAGACATATGAATGGTTATTGTGTGTTGTATGTTATGTGATGGATCGTATGGTATTTTGAGGAACTCACTAAGCTCCGTGCTTACCCTTTCCCTATATAAAATACTGTTTCAGGTACATCAGGTACCATGGATGGCAAGGCGTGACGTGTATACACTGTGCTGCTTCATTGGAGGACTGTTTTTGAATGGATGTTCCGCTATGTTGTGATTTCATTAACTTTTGTTAATCCTGGGATGTTTTCATTAAACTTATAAGTTATGGAATTTTTTTCAAAATTAATTAAGTGGCTTTTCTTATATTGAAGTATCCGTTTAATTTTTTTTTTTATTTTACCCTAAAATTTTGGGATGTTACAAGTTGGTATCAGAGCACAGCTTGAGAGAATCAGGCTCACTTAGTGAGTTCTGGACTCAAGTTGAGGCTTAAGAGTTTTCTTAAAACATTTTTACGAAATAAAGATGTTTTATGAAGGGTGAACTGAAGACACAGTGTGTACCGCCAGCCGACGCCAGTATGAGAAAAGGGTTAAGTATCTAATATTGTGGATGTTAAAAGAAACATATGGTATATGTTTGCTGAAATGCCTGGTAGAGATCACACATTGTTGTATTATTATCTGCTATTTGCTAATAGAACTGTATGCTAGTGCCGATAGGTTGCATAGAGATTTCCACTAAGTTGTATACAATATGGACTGAATAGTCATAGAATGTGTGAGTTGACCTTATTGCATGTTCCTTGTTTGGTTGTTGCCTTAGGGAAGATTCTATTATTTGAAAGACTGTTTAGTTCGATATTGTATACAACTACGTTCGCGAAACAATCTGTCATCACTGGAGGAAGTTCCGTCTTAGTTAGAATAGCTGGGTGGGGGTGGGATTCCATGTATTCCTAGAAGGGTTGACATATGCCTTGTAAGGGCATATGTGTTAAAATTATCGGTGAGAAGCGAATTGGATATTTCGAGACGGGTCATGGAACGAACATGGATAGGTGTGGAAGGTAGTAGTAGAGCTCCTACTATCGAAAGCACAGGATCTGCGTTTGAGTCGGGAGTTCGTCACGAAGGATCCAAGGAGCTGAGTATGTGAGTGTCTAGCATAGTTGACTTAAATGCTAGTGTAATCTGGTAAACCTTTATCCATTCGATTGGTGAATGTTGATTGTGAGGTTCAGTAGGAACAATTAAGATGTGATCATACCAGTTTGGTTGGACCGATCATGCTTAAGTTGATTACTGAGCTTAAAGACTGTTGAAAGGGAGAATGTCAAAGTGCTATTGTGGTAGCTATTTTTCATGCAACTAATGGGCGCACAAGTCAGACAGGGACTAGAGGATGCAAGGGTGAGTTTTCCAACTCACGGTCAAAGAGGTGCAAGCGGCGCCTGAGATGATAGCGGGTATTTTTGAGTCGACTCTGTACATGCCTGGTGCTGTGTAATAGTGGGGCTACCTACCCTTGTATTGATATTGCTTAAGTGATTGATCAGGTCGTGTGGGTTGAGAGTCTGGATCACTTGCTCGTGATTGAGGTAACTGACGATAGAGGTGTTGACTAGGGTCGCAAGCGGATGAGTAACATATGGTGGTTGATGTAAACGTCTTTACATTATCGAAACATGTTTATTGAGATGGTGTTTGCCCCTGATGCAAGTTGTTGGCTGAGCAGAGTGGGCTTGGTTTTTGTTCGAGAGTAAGAGCTCGTAAAAAAATTATAAATTGAATAAACAGACTTGGACTGTAGTCCAAGTGGGGGAGGAATACAAAATTAAGGGAACAACATGAATATTATATTGAATCGATGAAATTATTAAAATTATAGTAACACGTCAATATATTTAATTCATTACTACAACTTTATATTAATACATTAAGAAAAGTTTACAGAACTACTAACCTAAACCGGAGAATCAGAAAGAAGAGAGAAAAGATATTCTACACTCCAATCTTTGTCATCATTAGGTTGACTTGTACCTTCTTGAGGATTTGGAAGGGGTATGCTTTCAGTTATTGGAGGAGGAGCTCCAAGGTATGGGGTCTCGATAGGGTTGGAACCTGTAACCCCATGATTAGGGGCTAAATATTGACTCATTTGGGGCGTGTGTAAGTAGGGCAGTGATGAGGAAGGGCTCTAATTCGGAACCAGTTGGGGGTAGCTATAAGAAGGAGGAAACCAGGCTAGGTCACCTACAAAGCCTCAAAAATTCTCCTCACTCGAAGACTCGAGTAAACCAGGGTTAATACTACTCATACCAGAATTAGATGGCGGAGATTGCTGCTGTGTATGAGTTCTTGATGAAGTTTCCCCCTTTTCCTGAATTTTTCTTTTCCTAAATACAACCTTATGAGCATCTTGTATTAGCTTCTTTGTGTCGTCCGTTAGACCCGATTGTGACCCTTCAATTATCGCTTCTTTTTCTTTTTTTAGGTTGGGTATTAAATCTCCCGATAATTCTGTTGCCTCAATAAATTCATTACCAAATTCCTGTGGCACAAATAACTTTAGTAATTTCAACCTTATGATATAAAGGAATTAAAAAAAATGTAGTTCTTTACCTCAGCACGATCAATAAGGGTTTGCAAACTCATAAGTTGTCGTTGGGGCCAATGATTGATACCTAAATCTCTACAGCGTTTTTTTAATTGTGTCGTTCCAATGTTGAGTTCCTTTGCAGCTTTCTCAATTGGTTCGTTAAAGTGTTCAGCTATTATTTTTCTACTTAATAAATGTCTGAAACCTCTTCCACTGTCACATGCTATGTTTTCTGAACTAGAAGGTTCAAATCCAATTGTATTGTTATCATTCTGGATCATTTGAACATGATCCTGATTTTTTGACCCAAAGATGGACATTGATTCATCAAAATTAGTGGCCTCTATCGGTAATAATTGTTGGTTTTCAACTAAAATCTCAGGATTCTGAAATCCTTCTAGATTCATTTGAATCAACCGAAGATGATCTTGATATTGAAAACCAACCCCAAACTCAGGATTCAATTCAATATTTATGTTATGAGTCCTCTGTAATTGATTCTCATCCTGAATACCAGCCATGAATTCTTGATTCATGGGGACAAACTCACTGCTTGTTAGGTGCACGTCCATGAATGGATTGTACTCAGTTAGACCATCCACAAATGGGTCTACAAATAACACATGTCAAATGTTAAAACAAAATAGAATACTTATAAATGGATCATTCAAAGGAATTTAACCTGGTAGAAGGCATGGAGTCTGATCAAGTGCAAAGTCAAATGCATGCACCGGATCATCTGAGTTAATGTTCAACTCGGGAAAAATTTCCAGCTCATCGTGGAGATGCTCTATTGGTAGTATATCTGGAAGACTGTACAATAATTCAAAATCAAACAAAACATTAGAAAGGTAATCAAAGTATGGATGATATATGTCTAGAATGTTAGAGTCACCAAACTCTATTAAGAATGCTTGGTTTGAAGTACCCTCTCCTTGCGGAAAACTAGGTCCAGAGTTCGACAGATCGCCCATTGAAGATCTGTTTTCCATGACTCGACTTTAAATATGAGTTCGTTTACGAACAAACTAGTGATAAGAGAGGATGAGACTGAAAATGAATGATACTAGATACCTGTATATATAGTATCTTGCAGCTGGAACCGAAAGGACACACGGAACTGAAAGGACACCTCACGTTTTAATTACCGAAATTCAAACTAACTACAGTAGATGCGACTTTTCACTACCCCAAGTGACATTTTTTCAAAATTCCCTGCTTGACTCTGGTGAGAACGAGATAATAAAGAGACTTTTGAAATAAAACAAAATTTTATGTCTCCATATAATGGAAATAGTTTAAAGAGTGTTCAGTACTCCAAAAAAAAATTACAAAAGATGATGTAAATTTTATATTTCGGTGAAACACAAAAATTTGAAGATTCTACAAAAATAGACTTATTTAGCCAAAAAGTATTTAAAAGAAATGTTGAATTGAGGCAAATGTGTGTTGAAATATGACGAATTCATATAAATACGAAATAGTGTTAAAATTAGGTGTTGCAAGTTAACTAGGTTAACTATGTATATAGGTAGATTAGAAAGTACTAAATATGTACTGTAGATAGTAGCCGGTCAAGTCGATGTGTGGGACTGTGAGAAACAGTTAGAATTTTTTTTTGGTACATCTAGAGTAATTAGAAGAAAAAAAAGTATGAAGTGAATGAGAATAATAGGACCTTAAGCATTATTACAGAGGTATGTGAATGTTGAAAGGGAAAGATAATTACATCTTGTAAAGTTTCGGCAATAAGACGAGGAGGATTTTTGAAGGACACAAGGACTCGATGGGAAATACATAGAGGCGTTCGAGAATGCGGATTTCGGGACGAAATCCAAATAAGTGGGGGAGACTTGTAAGACCCGTGTCCTGATTATAACATATACTTAAAATAAGAGTGTTAGGAATTATATGATTTTTGGTAGTTATAAAGCTAAGAAAAACTTTAGTTACAATTTCATATGAAAATCAGCATTTTGTGTCGTTTTTAGAAAAATCATAATTAATTCTAGAAAAATCGTTTGGACCTCAAACCAGTGCACAAAGTTTACAAATTGAGTCTAGTACAATTACCAAAAATAATAGTAAGCTTGAAAATGACATTATCTATGGTAAAAAATGCAATCTTTACTGATTAGTTCGGAATTGACAGATTAGATAGTCTGTTTTCAAAAATTCATAATAAATCATAGAAAAATCGTATAAATACGTAAAATACATCCCTGGAAAGGTATTGAGATAAATTTCTGGAATATCAAATAAAAACGTGAATTTCATGGGTTTAAAGTCGGCTAAACCAGTCTTGAACAGACTGATTCTAGAAGGTATTAATTTCAACAAAGTTATATTATTAAAATCTTTTGTCAAAAGTGTCATGCCATTTTTTATTCAAGAATTCAAGTATAAATACCCCTCAAAACATCTCATAAACCACACAACTAAATCTCAATCCAATATATAGAGGTTTCTAAGTACTAGAGTGTAAGCAAGTGAGCGGAAGGAAGCTTAAAAGCCTAACGAAGGAGTTATAGATCTCGACGACTGGTCATAAGGTAACTACAAACCTTTCTATAGCTTAATTAGGTATTGTAAAATAGTTTTTGTTAAGAAGTAGAATATTTAATAAGTATAACATATGTTATATTATAGTCATTTCTAACAATAGTAAACAAAAACCTTAAAATGTCGTTATTATAACAATTCGTAATTTCCGAAAATAATGCCGATTGATTTACTTACGAGGAAGGTGACTAGGCCGATTACTTGGGATCTGGTTGTTGGATTTTCCGAAAGGCTAAAATGCTGAAAGGATCCTGCCACCCCATTTAATCTTCTACCTGGCCGTTCTTTACTTGATAAATCATGGAGTATCATATTGGAATTATTGAAGAGTTTAATGATGCGACTATAATATAGTTAAGGATTAAGAAATGATAGATTTCTTATTATGTTAACAGTTAAAGTTGAAGGAAATACAAAGCCGAGAAAGATAAACGATATAGTCAACTATAATCAGGTGAGTCTTCTCACTATACTATAGGTGATATTGCATGCGTAGGAAGGAAGATATGTTAGACTAAGGTGATCTTACCTGTTATGATAATTGTATGAATTATTGCTATGATAATGATTGTTTGTGGACGGAACGGGATAGCCCGCGATCCAATAGGCGGAACGGGAATAGCCTGCGAGTCATTAGACGGAACGGGAAAAGCCTGCGAGCGATAAGACAGAACGGGAACTGCCCGTGAGTCTTCAGGCGGAACAGGGATAGCCCGTGAGTCTCACAGACATATGAATGGTTATTGTGTGTTGTATGTTATGTGATGGATCGTATGGTATTTTGAGGAACTCACTAAGCTCCGTGCTTACCCTTTCCCTATATAAAATACTGTTTCAGGTACATCAGGTACCATGGATGGCAAGGCGTGACGTGTATACACTGTGCTGCTTCATTGGAGGACTGTTTTTGAATGGATGTTCCGCTATGTTGTGATTTCATTAACTTTTGTTAATCCTGGGATGTTTTCATTAAACTTATAAGTTATGGAATTTTTTTCAAAATTAATTAAGTGGCTTTTCTTATATTGAAGTATCCGTTTAATTTTTTTTTTTATTTTACCCTAAAATTTTGGGATGTTACAAGTTGGTATCAGAGCACAGCTTGAGAGAATCAGGCTCACTTAGTGAGTTCTGGACTCAAGTTGAGGCTTAAGAGTTTTCTTAAAACATTTTTACGAAATAAAGATGTTTTATGAAGGGTGAACTGAAGACACAGTGTGTACCGCCAGCCGACGCCAGTATGAGAAAAGGGTTAAGTATCTAATATTGTGGATGTTAAAAGAAACATATGGTATATGTTTGCTGAAATGCCTGGTAGAGATCACACATTGTTGTATTATTATCTGCTATTTGCTAATAGAACTGTATGCTAGTGCCGATAGGTTGCATAGAGATTTCCACTAAGTTGTATACAATATGGACTGAATAGTCATAGAATGTGTGAGTTGACCTTATTGCATGTTCCTTGTTTGGTTGTTGCCTTAGGGAAGATTCTATTATTTGAAAGACTGTTTAGTTCGATATTGTATACAACTACGTTCGCGAAACAATCTGTCATCACTGGAGGAAGTTCCGTCTTAGTTAGAATAGCTGGGTGGGGGTGGGATTCCATGTATTCCTAGAAGGGTTGACATATGCCTTGTAAGGGCATATGTGTTAAAATTATCGGTGAGAAGCGAATTGGATATTTCGAGACGGGTCATGGAACGAACATGGATAGGTGTGGAAGGTAGTAGTAGAGCTCCTACTATCGAAAGCACAGGATCTGCGTTTGAGTCGGGAGTTCGTCACGAAGGATCCAAGGAGCTGAGTATGTGAGTGTCTAGCATAGTTGACTTAAATGCTAGTGTAATCTGGTAAACCTTTATCCATTCGATTGGTGAATGTTGATTGTGAGGTTCAGTAGGAACAATTAAGATGTGATCATACCAGTTTGGTTGGACCGATCATGCTTAAGTTGATTACTGAGCTTAAAGACTGTTGAAAGGGAGAATGTCAAAGTGCTATTGTGGTAGCTATTTTTCATGCAACTAATGGGCGCACAAGTCAGACAGGGACTAGAGGATGCAAGGGTGAGTTTTCCAACTCACGGTCAAAGAGGTGCAAGCGGCGCCTGAGATGATAGCGGGTATTTTTGAGTCGACTCTGTACATGCCTGGTGCTGTGTAATAGTGGGGCTACCTACCCTTGTATTGATATTGCTTAAGTGATTGATCAGGTCGTGTGGGTTGAGAGTCTGGATCACTTGCTCGTGATTGAGGTAACTGACGATAGAGGTGTTGACTAGGGTCGCAAGCGGATGAGTAACATATGGTGGTTGATGTAAACGTCTTTACATTATCGAAACATGTTTATTGAGATGGTGTTTGCCCCTGATGCAAGTTGTTGGCTGAGCAGAGTGGGCTTGGTTTTTGTTCGAGAGTAAGAGCTCGTAAAAAAATTATAAATTGAATAAACAGACTTGGACTGTAGTCCAAGTGGGGGAGGAATACAAAATTAAGGGAACAACATGAATATTATATTGAATCGATGAAATTATTAAAATTATAGTAACACGTCAATATATTTAATTCATTACTACAACTTTATATTAATACATTAAGAAAAGTTTACAGAACTACTAACCTAAACCGGAGAATCAGAAAGAAGAGAGAAAAGATATTCTACACTCCAATCTTTGTCATCATTAGGTTGACTTGTACCTTCTTGAGGATTTGGAAGGGGTATGCTTTCAGTTATTGGAGGAGGAGCTCCAAGGTATGGGGTCTCGATAGGGTTGGAACCTGTAACCCCATGATTAGGGGCTAAATATTGACTCATTTGGGGCGTGTGTAAGTAGGGCAGTGATGAGGAAGGGCTCTAATTCGGAACCAGTTGGGGGTAGCTATAAGAAGGAGGAAACCAGGCTAGGTCACCTACAAAGCCTCAAAAATTCTCCTCACTCGAAGACTCGAGTAAACCAGGGTTAATACTACTCATACCAGAATTAGATGGCGGAGATTGCTGCTGTGTATGAGTTCTTGATGAAGTTTCCCCCTTTTCCTGAATTTTTCTTTTCCTAAATACAACCTTATGAGCATCTTGTATTAGCTTCTTTGTGTCGTCCGTTAGACCCGATTGTGACCCTTCAATTATCGCTTCTTTTTCTTTTTTTAGGTTGGGTATTAAATCTCCCGATAATTCTGTTGCCTCAATAAATTCATTACCAAATTCCTGTGGCACAAATAACTTTAGTAATTTCAACCTTATGATATAAAGGAATTAAAAAAAATGTAGTTCTTTACCTCAGCACGATCAATAAGGGTTTGCAAACTCATAAGTTGTCGTTGGGGCCAATGATTGATACCTAAATCTCTACAGCGTTTTTTTAATTGTGTCGTTCCAATGTTGAGTTCCTTTGCAGCTTTCTCAATTGGTTCGTTAAAGTGTTCAGCTATTATTTTTCTACTTAATAAATGTCTGAAACCTCTTCCACTGTCACATGCTATGTTTTCTGAACTAGAAGGTTCAAATCCAATTGTATTGTTATCATTCTGGATCATTTGAACATGATCCTGATTTTTTGACCCAAAGATGGACATTGATTCATCAAAATTAGTGGCCTCTATCGGTAATAATTGTTGGTTTTCAACTAAAATCTCAGGATTCTGAAATCCTTCTAGATTCATTTGAATCAACCGAAGATGATCTTGATATTGAAAACCAACCCCAAACTCAGGATTCAATTCAATATTTATGTTATGAGTCCTCTGTAATTGATTCTCATCCTGAATACCAGCCATGAATTCTTGATTCATGGGGACAAACTCACTGCTTGTTAGGTGCACGTCCATGAATGGATTGTACTCAGTTAGACCATCCACAAATGGGTCTACAAATAACACATGTCAAATGTTAAAACAAAATAGAATACTTATAAATGGATCATTCAAAGGAATTTAACCTGGTAGAAGGCATGGAGTCTGATCAAGTGCAAAGTCAAATGCATGCACCGGATCATCTGAGTTAATGTTCAACTCGGGAAAAATTTCCAGCTCATCGTGGAGATGCTCTATTGGTAGTATATCTGGAAGACTGTACAATAATTCAAAATCAAACAAAACATTAGAAAGGTAATCAAAGTATGGATGATATATGTCTAGAATGTTAGAGTCACCAAACTCTATTAAGAATGCTTGGTTTGAAGTACCCTCTCCTTGCGGAAAACTAGGTCCAGAGTTCGACAGATCGCCCATTGAAGATCTGTTTTCCATGACTCGACTTTAAATATGAGTTCGTTTACGAACAAACTAGTGATAAGAGAGGATGAGACTGAAAATGAATGATACTAGATACCTGTATATATAGTATCTTGCAGCTGGAACCGAAAGGACACACGGAACTGAAAGGACACCTCACGTTTTAATTACCGAAATTCAAACTAACTACAGTAGATGCGACTTTTCACTACCCCAAGTGACATTTTTTCAAAATTCCCTGCTTGACTCTGGTGAGAACGAGATAATAAAGAGACTTTTGAAATAAAACAAAATTTTATGTCTCCATATAATGGAAATAGTTTAAAGAGTGTTCAGTACTCCAAAAAAAAATTACAAAAGATGATGTAAATTTTATATTTCGGTGAAACACAAAAATTTGAAGATTCTACAAAAATAGACTTATTTAGCCAAAAAGTATTTAAAAGAAATGTTGAATTGAGGCAAATGTGTGTTGAAATATGACGAATTCATATAAATACGAAATAGTGTTAAAATTAGGTGTGGCAAGTTAACTAGGTTAACTATGTATATAGGTAGATTAGAAAGTACTAAATATGTACTGTAGATAGTAGCCGGTCAAGTCGATGTGTGGGACTGTGAGAAACAGTTAGAATTTTTTTTTGGTACATCTAGAGTAATTAGAAGAAAAAAAAGTATGAAGTGAATGAGAATAATAGGACCTTAAGCATTATTACAGAGGTATGTGAATGTTGAAAGGGAAAGATAATTACATCTTGTAAAGTTTCGGCAATAAGACGAGGAGGATTTTTGAAGGACACAAGGACTCGATGGGAAATACATAGAGGCGTTCGAGAATGCGGATTTCGGGACGAAATCCAAATAAGTGGGGGAGACTTGTAAGACCCGTGTCCTGATTATAACATATACTTAAAATAAGAGTGTTAGGAATTATATGATTTTTGGTAGTTATAAAGCTAAGAAAAACTTTAGTTACAATTTCATATGAAAATCAGCATTTTGTGTCGTTTTTAGAAAAATCATAATTAATTCTAGAAAAATCGTTTGGACCTCAAACCAGTGCACAAAGTTTACAAATTGAGTCTAGTACAATTACCAAAAATAATAGTAAGCTTGAAAATGACATTATCTATGGTAAAAAATGCAATCTTTACTGATTAGTTCGGAATTGACAGATTAGATAGTCTGTTTTCAAAAATTCATAATAAATCATAGAAAAATCGTATAAATACGTAAAATACATCCCTGGAAAGGTATTGAGATAAATTTCTGGAATATCAAATAAAAACGTGAATTTCATGGGTTTAAAGTCGGCTAAACCAGTCTTGAACAGACTGATTCTAGAAGGTATTAATTTCAACAAAGTTATATTATTAAAATCTTTTGTCAAAAGTGTCATGCCATTTTTTATTCAAGAATTCAAGTATAAATACCCCTCAAAACATCTCATAAACCACACAACTAAATCTCAATCCAATATATAGAGGTTTCTAAGTACTAGAGTGTAAGCAAGTGAGCGGAAGGAAGCTTAAAAGCCTAACGAAGGAGTTATAGATCTCGACGACTGGTCATAAGGTAACTACAAACCTTTCTATAGCTTAATTAGGTATTGTAAAATAGTTTTTGTTAAGAAGTAGAATATTTAATAAGTATAACATATGTTATATTATAGTCATTTCTAACAATAGTAAACAAAAACCTTAAAATGTCGTTATTATAACAATTCGTAATTTCCGAAAATAATGCCGATTGATTTACTTACGAGGAAGGTGACTAGGCCGATTACTTGGGATCTGGTTGTTGGATTTTCCGAAAGGCTAAAATGCTGAAAGGATCCTGCCACCCCATCTAATCTTCTACCTGGCCGTTCTTTACTTGATAAATCATGGAGTATCATATTGGAATTATTGAAGGGTTTAATGATGCGACTATAATATAGTTAAGGATTAAGAAATGATAGATTTCTTATTATGTTAACAGTTAAAGTTGAAGGAAATACAAAGCCGAGAAAGATAAACGATATAGTCAACTATAATCAGGTGAGTCTTCTCACTATACTATAGGTGATATTGCATGCGTAGGAAGGAAGATATGTTAGACTAAGGTGATCTTACCTGTTATGATAATTGTATGAATTATTGCTATGATAATGATTGTTTGTGGACGGAACGGGATAGCCCGCGAGCCAATAGGCGGAACGGGAATAGCCTGTGAGTCATTAGACGGAACGGGAAAAGCCTGCGAGCGATAAAACAGAACGGGAACTGCCCGTGAGTCTTCAGGCGGAACAGGGATAGCCCGTGAGTCTCACAGACATATGAATGGTTATTGTGTGTTGTATGTTATGTGATGGATCGTATGGTATTTTGAGGAACTCACTAAGCTCCGTGCTTACCCTTTCCCTATATAAACTACTGTTTCAGGTACATCAGGTACCATGGATGGCAAGGCGTGACGTGTATACACTATGCTGCTTCATTGGAGGACTGTTTTTGAATGGATGTTCCGCTATGTTGTGATTTCATTAACTTTTGTTAATCCTGGGATGTTTTCATTAAACTTATAAGTTATGGAATTTTTTTCAAAATTAATTAAGTGGCTTTTCTTATATTGAAGTATCCGTTTAATTTTTTTTTATTTTACCCTAAAATTTTGGGATGTTACATATCTTTTCATAAATTTGACATTTCTTGTTGTTAGTGGGTAAATTGCTCATGTAATTTAGACCAAAACTATACATCTCACTGCTATTTAAAACTACCATGTAACTTGTCTCGATGTTAACTGAAAGTACATTCCCATTGTTATTCCAAAATATAAACATCCTTCTGTTTTGCATAAGTAAATTTCTAAACAACACACTTAATCAAATAAATAAAAATAAACCTGAAAGAGATATTAAATAAAAAATCATTTTAATGGTCTTGAGTCTTAGCAGGAAAATTCTATAGAAACAATCAATTAGAATCTAACGGAAACCATCAACAAAAAGCATCCTTTCATTTGTAGAGCCCAAGTTCAAAAACTCAAGGTAAATGTCATGAGATGGAAAGAAACAACAAATCTCAAGAGAAAACTCAAATATCACATTAATGAAACCAGAGATCCAGGAATTCATAAAAATTTCATGTAAACATTATCTAATACTTTGTTACTGTGTCTTCACAACCAACCTTAATGACCGGAAAGAAACAACAAAAAAATTAAGAATCACAAAATTACCATTTTTCATAGGGGCAGTTATAACCCGTTAAATTACCATTTTGTCCTCACATTCTCACAATCTATGACCACCAAAAGGAAGTCACTAAGCAGCCTCTCAAGTCCTGCCATTATAAGAATAGGATGACATGATAAAAGAAGTTAACGCAATATGATGGTTTAATCGTGGTTAATTAGATGATAAACATAAGTTTGATAAAAAAAGGAAAGTACAATGTTATTATTTACGATTATTTAACTACAGAGACCAAATTAAAGTCTGCAACGTATTGGATCCCTTCCAAGCTAAATCAAGCAGATGATTGTTTTTCAGTAGCCATTTGAAGAAGGTTGGCATCCAAATTGAACATGATTAAATTATATCTATCGATATTATACACATTTGACCTCTTCTTTTTTCCAAAGACAACTAATTGATGCATTAATTATGGATGGATAAATGATATCTATCAATATTATAAAAACTCTTAGTTTTTTAGACTAAATAAACTTGGAGGAAATGAGTAAATGATCATTTTACCCTTCTCAACAAAGATACATTTGTTCTTGCCAGCCACATGAAATCAATTTCACTAAACTTCAACCAATTACCACAGAAGCATCACATAATAGTATGATGTATGTGGAAAGAATACCCTTAATGGAAGTGATGGCTTGAATATTTGTAGCAATCTGTAGTCTTTAAATCCCAAACCTTTATTACACAATCACTTGATACAGTACTCACAAGTTTTGATGATGTCAACATTCTTTTTGCTCCACCTGAACTCAAACACACAGTACTCACAAATCTTTCTGATACCAACACAGAAGACAAAAAAAACAGTCAACAAAAAAATATCCCTAAAAAAAGAAGGTTTTAGTGCTATCGAGTACTCTAAATTACACACATAGTGTCTACACCTTATGACTTACAGTTACTGTGAGTTATGGGCATCTGAATTTAAACGTGTGGCTTTTGACCTACACTCACAAAGTGACATCACTTCGGAAAGCCATAATGCTGCTATAGGTGCTCTCGTATGAGCTGCAGAATGCTATGTAAATCCCTTCTTTATGATGACTTTCAAAGACATCATGAAAACCCATAACCACTACAACTTCACAGAAATCAGAAGAATTTTAGAAAAGAGTGAAAATAATTTAGAAACCATAGCGCGTATTGTAAAAAAGCGCGACAAAATCGTCCTCGAAGTTCTTCTAGAAGCTGCTGAATTAGATCGAAAGTATACAAAAACAGTCTCTGATGAAAACGATGATTTCATGAAGTTTTCTGTTACAGATACATCATCCATGGATGCCATCACTTTGGTTCGACAAAATCAAACGTTATTATCTAATTTTTTAATAAATTCTTTGATGAAAGAGCAACATTCAATGCGTGAGATTCTGTTATAAAGTTTGGTATGTATGTTACACTCAGCAACCAAACTTTACGGAATGAAAAGGGGAATTGAAAAGAATCAAAAGAATCAAGATTTAAACCTGATTTATACGGAATGAAAAGAATCAAGATTTAATGCCTGATTTATTGGGATTCAATTGCAATCAATTTAATTTAAGGCTAATTTGGTGGATATTTTTCCGGATTTATTGGGATTTAATATGACTAATTAATTTTAATTACATTCTAATGGCGGGAAAACAAATTGACTGCTTCTTAGAATATGACATGTGGCTAAGTGAGGCTCTAAAAAAATGCCATGTGGCATATAATGCTTTCTTTTATTATAAGAGATAGATAATAAATCAACCTTTTCTCTCTACCGAACTTTCTACCAAACCTCCAGCTATGAGGGCAACCCAAATGGACTTTGCTTCTATTAATTAGGTAAATACAAATTATTAGTCATGGCTTAGACACCTAATCCAACAGTCTCCCACTTGGATAAGTCCATGACTATAATTACCAATTTAACCTCTAATTAATCAGGAAACTGTAGCTTCCTAGAAACTGCTGCCGAACTCTGACCTAGTCAGTTCTGTCCATAGATAAGTGATCAGATGATCCTCCGTCCAACAAGATATTTTCAGACATGAGACATGGATTGAGATCAATCTTTGTCTGACACTGTTTCCCGATTTCCGATTTTGCTTATGACTATTAGACTTCTAATTGAACGCATCAATTCAGTCCTGGCTGGCCAGCGCTTCAGTCAACTTCAAAATCATCGGGTGGCCAACAGATATCTGTTTCCCGTCAGGGTCAAGGGACGAATAAGCTTCGACTGATATGTTATATCTTTTACCCGACAAATCACTCACAACAGCACGTTTTATAACATCGAGTTACCGATGCGTTTTCGTACTATCAATGAACAACCGCCTTGCAAATTATAACCCATATCTCTCCACTTTAAGACCATAAGATATTATCGTCTCAACATTGCTCGTGATATAATCCATGAAGCAATCCATTGAGCGCGGGTTTATCCAATACTCAAATCTCCATTTCCAAGTACTCATGAACGTTGCAGCAATCTTATTGCTATGTCTAACTCCTTAGACAATCTACAAACCAATTCATGACAGTCTTCCTTCATACTTACTCCCTAAAAGTATGAGTGACTGTGGATATTTGAATAATCCAATTATTCAGGAAGTAAACATGCAAAAGTGAAACATAAAATCTGACTGGCAGCTACTCCTGCTAATTACCAAGTCTCCACGAGGTAATCACCAAGTCGGATTTATCATAACTATTATCGGTTTCTTATTCTCTTTTAAACTTTCAATTCAAGCCTTTTATATCTATGTCTATGACCTTTTCACTCTTTCTATGTATCCAAGTGTCTAACACTTATACACTTTATTGCAGATGATCCTATCGGATACTCTTCCGATGATATCTCAATTTGTCATTTTGTCATTCTCTCTCACAACTCCATTCCGGTGATGTGTACCGTGACTGCCCATGGTTCTCGGGTCTTTAGTCTACATGACTACACCCTAAGACAATTTCGAGGTGTCATGATGTGCCGGTGAACCACACGCGCTCCATCAGAAACCAACGAAATTCTTTAACCATGAAGTCCTACAACACCACTTTATGGTGTAAACAATTACCGATTTGAAAACCCTTTCAAATCAATCACCCTAATCATTTCCCAATGATTTCTCACGTCTGTTAAAAATCCATTCAGTATTCTCGGCCAGGCAATATCCTGAATCCAACTTACAATGCTCTAAGCATTAAGTCATCAGAATATGTTCATAACACTTCTGATTTGTCTAAGAGGCTCGAGGAACCTGATGTAATCTCATTCCAAGCCCTTTCGGAAACCTAAGATTACCAATAATCCTTGTGTCATGATTTCCGGAAACATTTCCTTTCGGGGACTCTTTCTAATGCATCTTGAATCCCATCAAGATCATATTCTCAACGGCTAAGTCAATACTGTCAGTCTCATCTATCTTATAGATGTTTATGAACTACGTGAGCATGCTGCACCTTCTTTTGTTTCTTTCATGCCAATTCATTACACTTTGCAATGACAGGAAACTCCATTCCTGGGGTTATGCATCTTGAATCTCATCAAGATCATATTGGCAGAATTCTGATCTATCTAATAGATGTTCACAACCACCTGAGTATGTTGTATCTCTTAAAGTCTTTCATAGCGAACCATTTCTTAACACTAAGTCATTACACTTTGTAATGATAAGAGACGTTTCCTAGAACCAGTATGTAACCCACATACAATGATAGCAGATAACAACGATACTCCCACTGGATTTGACACCGTTATATGACTCTTTCGGACTATTCACAAAATCCAGAACTTATGGCACATTTTGCGAGACCGAAATCCAAACCTTTCCGACATATTAAAGGAAATCTTTCAGGCTATTCACAAAATCCAAACCTTTTGGCCTATTTTGAGAATCCGAATATCCTTTCTTGCGAGATGCCCATGGGACGAATCCCGGGGCCATGTACCTTTTGTATTGGCATGCTCTATGTGAGTCCCTATTAGTGTGCCGGTAAACCACACACGCTTCACTAACGACTCACACTATGCCACGCAGAATCCTCTCGGATTACATCTTCTATTGAGAGTGCTTCTCTCAGAATCAATTGCTTGACTCCAAGTGATGACTCATTCAACCAGATGTTCTGTAAGTACATTTCTATGTTCCCTTCTTTTGATGATTCAATTACTCCCACTGGTTCCTAGACCAGTTGTAAAGATCAATCAAACTGTCACATAGACTGTGTCTCGCGGTAAGGTTCTCTTATTTGGCAGCAACCGGGCTCACCAATGCTTCCAGCAGTCGGATTACTTATCCATACCACCTTTAGTGTTTTACCACTACTCGGTATATCTAGGGATGGCAAAAAACCCCATGGGACCCCGAACCCGTGGGACCCCGATCCCGTATGGGGGTATTTTTCTAAAATTTTCGGGGGCGGGGGCGGGGGCGGGGAAAAATTTACCCCCGTTTTAATTTTGGGGTCGGGGGCGGGGGTTGACAGCCCCGTCCCGAAACCCCACGGGGCCCCCGATAATATATATATATATATATATATATATTATTTCTATCAAATTAATTGAGTGTTTGACGCTTTGAAATCTAACCCAAAATACCCAATTGCCCTCGCCTTGTCTCATTTGTCAACAGGTCGTACCGTCTTTCCGCCTTCCACCCTTTCATTGATCACGTAATAATTTTCAAGATTTCAAGATTCACTTTCCAGTTTCCCGGTTTACACTTCCCCCAAAAAAACAATCAAACACGCATCACGCTTGGAGATTTGACGCTGTCGAACTCGAAGTCGAGGGTCGTGGACTCGTCGGCGGCCGGCGATAACGACAGGAGGGCGATAGCGAGAGGAGGCCGATAGCGAGAGGACTGATTTCCGGTAAGTTTATTTCTTACTCCATTGTGTAATCTGTTTTGGTTTTCAACCTGATAATTATAGACTGCGAGTCATAGATGGGTTGAAGTCGGAGCGAACGCTAATTTTATCCAAAAAGACATACTCCCTTTCTATTCGTGGGTGTCTGTTGGCCACACGAATTGTGATGTTAAATATTTTACCCATGGGAATTAAGAACTGCAAATTAGTGATCAAATGCTAAGAACAGACATAGCCAAAGAATCGTGTAAAGGTTGATGACCTCCTGTTTTTGTATAATCTGTTTTGGTTTTCAACATATGTTTGCTATTAATCTGATATTGCTATTAATTTGATTTTTAGGCTTCAATTATCATGTCTTCGGCTGATAAAACTCAGCCACATGATTCAAGTAACGTCAATGATACCGCTCAACCAACCGATCAACCCGAGGCACAGTCGGATGATAAAAAAAAGAAAACTCAGATCCCCGGCATGGGCTCATTTCGAACTGAAAAAAGTCAAAGGAATCGAAATGGCGGTTTGTAAGTATTGCAATAAAGCATTAACTTACAGAAGCAACACTGGAACAAAAGGTTTGCTTGGTCACCATAGCATATGTAATGCGGGGAAAGCTCAAAGCAAAATTGACGATTTTCAAAGTCGTTTGGTTGGAAAAAAATCTAAGACTGACGAAAATGGGGGATCGGTTTTAGCAACACATTGTTTTAATTACGATGATTCACGAAAGGATCTTGCTAGCATGATAGTGAAGCATGACTACCCACTTCGTATGGTTGAACACGAAGGTTTTAGAGTTTTTTGTCAAGGGCTTCAACCATTATTTAAGTCTATTACTAGAAACACAGCTAAGAGTGATGTATTCAATTTGTACGAGGAGGAGAAGGCAAAGCTAATGAAATTCTTGGGAAGTCTTCAAGGACGGATTGCAATAACTACCGATATGTGGACGTCCAACAACCAAAGAAAAGGATACATGACTGTGACTTCCCATTTTATTGATGATTCATGGAAATTGCAAAGCCGACTTTTGAGGTAATTACTAATTTTATACTTAATTGTTTAATAGAATACTTTGTTTTTGTTAAATTAATTTGAATCTAATTTGTTGATTGGTAGGTTTATATATGTGCCTTGTCCTCATACTGCAGAGAATCTAACAGATGTGTTGTTAGATTGCTTGTTGGAGTGGAACTTAGATAGAAAATTGCTTGTTGATTGGGAGGTTTATATATGTGCAAATTTGTGAGGATATATTTCAACGTTATCATTCAAGATGTGTGAGCGAAACAAGCAAAGATGATAGTGTCCCCATTTCTACTCAAAATGCCACTCCCGAAGTTGAGACGGAGTCATTAGATGCTTTTTTTTCTTGGAATTCTTCTAGTAGTGTTGCTTGTGGGAAAACCGAGTTAGAAGGCTACTTGGAAGAAAACACTTTACCCGGGAGTCATGATTTTGATATTTTAGCTTGGTGGAAGCTAAATGGGATTAAATACCCTACATTGAGTTTGATTGCAAGAGATATATTAGCTATTCCTATTTCTACTGTAGCTTCAGAGTCTTCTTTTTCTACTAGTGGTAGAATTGTGGGTCCACATCGTAGTAAACTTCTTCCGGAAACAATTGAAGCCATCATATGCACCCAAAATTGGTTATTTGCAGGAAAAAAAGGTATATACAAGATTTCTTGAATTGTTATTTGTGTTTTATGTATATATACATTGTGGTTGCTTACCATAGTCTTTTTTATAGGTTGTGTTGTGGATGGTGGTGATGACGTAAATGTTGATGAAGATTGAAGAGAAAGACGGAAAGTAGAATGATTTTGTGTTATTATATATACCTTTTTTTGGGTTTGTAACTTTGAATTTATTTTGCTTACTTTTGAAACATTAAACATTTGTTATTTTGTTAGCAATATTGCATGAATTTGAGCTGCCAAAATTCAGTAAAAATTAGCTATTTTAAGCCCAGAAAAAAAAAAGAAAACCAAAAATCATACGGGGGCGGGGAAACGGGGGCGGGGGCGGGGGGAAACTCAGGAATTCGGGAGCGGGGGCGGGGGCAAGGAGGTTGCAGATTTCGGGGGCGGGGTGGGGGCGAGGGAATGGCAGGATTTCGGGGGCGGGGGTGGGGGATGCAACCCCCGTCCCATTTAACCCCGTTGACATCCCTAGGTATATCACCCAAATCATAACTCCTTATGACAGTGACAGTAACTACTGGTCAAACGAAGAGAGGGTATGTCAGGTTTAACAGGAATCTAATTCCTGGTCAAGTCCCAGTGGTGACTAAAGGTTCTTTCACTTGGCTAATCCCTGAACTCATTCAGAATTATTCTTACTCCCACTGTTTCCTTAGAACTTGAGTTCTTTCTAAAAGGACTCTTCTTTCAAAGGATAACCGGAGTGACCAATGAAATGACATAGTTGATCAGTTTCAGGCTTGTCATGAGATTCAGACGAATGCTACATGACCCTGGACTTTCTATGTACTAGTGGGACGATCCCAGCTTTACATTTCAGACAGTGTCAACATAACCTACTTAGTCTAAGATGTGGTCGGAATATGACTTCTGCGGTCTGACTGGTTGAATATTCAATTCATTGAAATACTAATCGGAAATGTATCTTATACATCGAGGATCAAAACTATTTCGATCAATGCTCCATCATCTTCCCTAAGACACATTATAACCATTATTGTTCTTGGAAGAGGATAAACTGTGAAACATTTTCTCAGTCTATGTTGTTACTCAGGTTCTGTTGATCTTATACTTCCTTTGAAATCCTTGAACACTTCAAGGTTCCAATCAATCGCTTATTCCGATAAACGAAGCCATATTTGTCAAACCATTTGACAAATATCATGAAGCATAACTAATTGTGTTCTGTTTGAAGATTCGAGCAATACACAGTAACTTATGTGTCTGTCGCTCAAAATCTTAATACCTTTACATCTCCATGTAAATTTATGACTTTGTTAATATTGTTCAAGACATGCAATCATCACCTGACTCCAAGTCAAGTGATTCCAAAATCCTATCCATTGGATCTTTGGGTGATTCCTTTCTTGCCACAATTAATTTTATTAAGCACTCAATTCATCATGTGACTCTTAAGTCAAATGATTCCAAAGTCCTGTCCAACTGGACCTTTGGTTGAAGTGATTCTCATAAAATTCACTTTAACAATCATAAGGAACACGATTCATAAATCCAATCCCATTGGATGTATCAACATTCATGTTATTACCATTTACGTCATCAACACATTCACACAACATTTCGAGGACAATTAAAACAATCATTTTTCAATATATATATATATATATATATATATATATATATATATATATATATATATATATATATATATATATATATATATATATATATATATATATTTCATTAAACCAGAATTATCCTCAGAACAATGTACTATGCGAATCGATGTCGTATGTATCTATAAACTAATAACAAGAACAAATATCTAGCTTAACTCAAAAACCGCACGAGCTCCAGATCCAATCCGAATATGCTCCTGTGCGACACCATCCCGCATCCTCCAGAGTCCGTGCATACTGAGTAAATGTGTGAAACACATCCTGTATCAAGGAAATGAGGATCAGGTGTTCTGAATTCTAAGATATTTATGAGTTTGCCAAACGGTTTGGCTTTGGAGCATTTTTCCAATCTTTCCGT
Organism: Cichorium intybus; assembly: GCA_023525715.1. Taxonomy (NCBI): domain Eukaryota; kingdom Viridiplantae; phylum Streptophyta; class Magnoliopsida; order Asterales; family Asteraceae; genus Cichorium; species Cichorium intybus. The sequence goes on from CM042014.1 coordinate 24,015,077, forward strand.
GACTGTGTCCCACCTTATGGATTCCCAGTTTGAAACATCGAACAATCGGTCCAGACGATCTGGATCATTTCTTGATGCACCTTAATACTGGACTCAATCCTGAAGCAGCTGAATTAATGGAACTATGCTTCTCCATGAACGACTCATACAGAGTCGACATTGAATGCACTTCCACGATTGTCTTATCCGGATACCCTTTCTGTTCATCTGGATGAACAGATCAGCGAGTTGAGCTAATGCTCAACTCCCGATCACAAAGGGAAACCAGTTTTTTATTGTTCGCCTATGTATCCCTCAATCTCGGGAACACGCAAACTGGTGCTACTTCCTTCTAGCTTGCAACTTCAAGCTCTTTGAAGATCCTAGTTCGTTCCCTTTATTCAACCAGTTCACGGAACCTTTCCTGAACTAGCTGTGCTAACTTATCAGACCCAGGAATTCTAAATCCCTGCGGAACTCGGGGTCAATGATCAATAGCATAAGGCAACGAACTTCCTTAGTCTCAATGGTCAAGGAGTCATGCTCATCACAAGCTGCTGTGTGATGCCATGTATGGGAGCGGACACTCAGTCGGATATGGTTTGCCAGCAAAACTAAGAACTATTCTCTAATTGCAAAACTATATCACATAGTTCAGGCCAGTCAGCCTTACCATACTAAACAGGTGCTTTCTGAAGCTCTCAGAAATGGGTGAAGAAGGAGGAGGAGGAGAATGACACTTTCTTCAGACATATATAAAATTTGAATTTATTCGTTTAATTAATCCTTTTAAATAATTACCCAATATATATTATTTAACAAGGCTAGGATCCAAAATACCCCACCTATGCTGTGAAGAGGGATGCCTTAGTCACAACACAGTGGTCATTAAGGTAGATAACTTTTATCAATTTCAGTCTTATGAAATTCCTAGATCTGTGAGATTCATTGAACTGTTCAATGTCATGTTTAATCTCGGATATGCCCCACCGTTTGTGATTGGGATGCCGAGGATCACAAACCGGGTGTGAATAACCATGCAAATTAGCTTGGTACTCTCGGGGTCCATTATCATCTCAAATTGATGTGCTGGTTAACCACACACGCTCCATCAACAATGATAACACCCGAGAAACCCATTGCCACTCTTTATGAACCCCCATTGGTGTGCCGGTAACCCACACACGCTCCACCAACGTTTCATAAAGTGCAATGTGCAATTTCATGGGTTAGCATCAAATTCACATTTTTTCTAAAGTAACTAGATTGGGAATTCTTGTAAGGGTTCTAGTACTTTGATCATTATACTTTTAATGATTAAGTGGTCCTATCAAACCCGTTCGGCTAACGACCCTCCACTGATCAGGCGAGCGGTGGGTGAGAGTGAACACCCATTAGACCGCCATTTTATAGGCAGTCTCCTTATACCCACTTTATAGACCAGCTTCGTGAATGAGGCCTACTAATGATTTGACTAACCAATTTATCTTATACATATAGTATTAACTTTTAATAATATATATAAGATGTATTTTAAACCTTTTAAAATATTACTAGTTTATCTTTTAATTTCCTGAAATTTAACTATTAAACTTCAAATTAAATTAAACATTTAATTTGATTTAATTTATCTTTTAATTAAACTATTAATTAAATTAATTAAATCTTGATATTTTAAACCTTTTAAAATATTTAGGATTTATCCTTTAATTTTTTCGAAATTTAACCATTAAATTAAAATTAAATTAAATCCCTTGAATTATCTTTTAATTAAACAATTAATTAAATTAATTCAAATGTAGATAGGTTTTTCCAAATTAATCAAATCAATTTAAACCTATCTTAAACCCCTAATTATCGAATTCAAATAAACTGGGTTTAAGGTTATCCATTTAATTAACCAATTAAAGTTACCAAAAATAGAAAACCTCCTAAAACCCTAATTAAGAAAATCGAAAAAGAAGGGGGAGGGGCTAGGGTTTCAAAAACTCTAAACCCTAAAATCGAAATCAGGCCCAAAGGATTTATAAACTTTAAACCCTAATTAGGAAAACTATTACAGCCATTCAATAAGAAAACAACCAAATGCTCTGATACCACTGAAAGGTTTTCCGCAACCATGAACTAAAAAAATAAGTTCACAAGCAACCTAGAAAAGATCTATGTTTTCTTACTTTGAACATGTAACTAATTCCTAAAGGCCAAACAAAAATAACTAAAAGAATAAATCAGAAAAACTAACATTTAGTTTTAATCTTGAAGCTAAGCAGCACAAGTGTCCTGCCTCAAATGAGATCACACCCAGGGAGCCAGAGGGTGGACGAAAATTCCAGAGAGAATAATAGAATGAGCTACAATAATGAGGCCTAGGGTTCCCTATTTATAGGGAAACAAGAAACCCTAGCCGTCAGCCATTTTCCGGATTATACGTACGCGCGTCGCGGCCTTTACATTGGCGCGCCGCGCGCCGCAATTCAACTATTGAATTCGTACGAATAAGTACGCGCGTCGCGGCCTTTACATTGGCGCGCCGCGTGCCGCAATTCAACTATTGAATTTGTACGACTTTAATCCATGACTTCCTGATTAATCTAATTAATGCCACAGAAATCAATCCAATTAATTTCTGATTAATTCTTAATCAAATAATATTATTTCTAATTAATATATTATCTCCATAATATATTAACAAACAATATCTTGATTTATTAGTCATATAATAAATCAACCTTTTCTCTCTACCGAACTTTCTACCAAACCTCCAGCTATGAGGGCAACCCAAATGGACTTTGCTTCTATTAATTAGGTAAATACAAATTATTAGTCATGGCTTAGACACCTAATCCAACAAAAACGACTGGATCAACTGAAATGGATTCAAGATTCTTTATTGCTCAAAATGTTTTTAATTAATGACTGAATCAACAGAAAGGGATTCGAGATTCCTTGATTCTTTTGTCTTCCAGAAGAGGTTTTCGTGGTGAAAATGACTGATTCAGCAAAAATATTATTGGATTCTTGTGAGAAAAAGAAATACATAAAAGAGAATTTGGTGGGTGGCCAATGAGATAGAAAGAGGGGGAAAAGGCTTTTACGGGTCAACAATGGTGGGATTGATTACCCTAATAGCCCTTACCATCCGGTTGAGAGAGAGAACCACCATCTTCTTTGACGAACTTTCGTAGTTTTAGCAGTAAGTACAAGCGCCAACACGTCAAAGATCACCACTTCTACCAAAATTTTCCCTCCTGCGGTGTTTGTTTTGGTCTCTTTTGCAGAGTCTGGTAACTCTCAATATATGCTCTCCTCCAAATAATTATCAGCTTACGACTCGTAGGGGTTGGAGGAGGAGCTACTCACACAATAGAATCTGAAAGAAAAATGAATCATATAAAACCCTAATATTGAGCACAATTCACACCATGAAATGAAATGAAACACGACGACACAAAATCAATCAAGAATGTTTCGAGTTTCCAAAGAAAAGTAAAACCTAAACAACGAAAATTAGGCAAAAACAGGCGAAGAAAAATCGGAGAGGTGTTAAGAAATAAAGGAAGAATTGAATTCGAATTTGAATGGATGAGTAGACACGGTCATTAAGGAATTGTTGTGAAACTGAAGATTTTTTTTATTTTGTTTTGAGAAAAATCAGAAATTTTATAAAAATGACATGTGCACAAGAGGACTAAAATGTTGACAAGTGTCCTCTAGATTTTCATTTATTAGTATATATATATATATATATATATATATATATATATATATATATATATATATATATATATATATATATATATATATATATATATATATATATATATATATATATATATATATATATATATATATATATTGTAACACCCCTTTTCTTTTACCATATTTAAATTACAAATACAGTTTTCAAACATATTTTACAACTTGTGACTATAAAATAGCCACTTAAATTTTTTTTATTTTACAAACTTAAACTCGAGGGGTTTTACAGACTCAATACAGATAACCATAATTTAAACTTACAGTATATTAACCGGTCCCAACTGCAACCTCCGCTCCTTTCACCCTTTCACCTAAGTACATAGCATTTAAAAAAAATAGTATACGTGAGACATAAAGCCTCGTGAGTAATATGGGTTTAGACCCAAAACTTTTCTGTCGAAAACTTGAAATATTACAAGTAAACTACTCAAAACTGATTTATATCATAAATCTCAAAATATCTTTTCTTCTTTACTTTCAAACTTTAAAAATACTTTCTTTCTCAAAACTGCTTTCTTTCTCATTTTCTTGTGACCAACTGAAACTAATGAATTAGTTATTTTAATTCATTCAACTAGCTCCCCTCGCGGGACAGAACAGATCCGCCCACTCGGTTATGCTCATTCTGTCTCCCCTTTGTGACTTGGAACGAATTCAAGCACAAGGGTATACTAAGCTAGACAACTACTTCGCGACGGGAGGTACCATCCCAGTAGTGTCTTCTGATCCCCCGATTATGTGGGTGATCCTAGTCCGGACAACTGGCTCATACTTCTTTCTTTCTTTAATTCTTACTTCATTTCATCTCAAATTGGTCAAAATGGGACACAATTTGTAAACAACTCTTGCTCAAATATTTTATAACTCTTTACTGAAAATACTTTCCAAAAACTGATTTTTTTACATCTTAGTTCACATAAGGAACTTCTTTCAAAATACTTTGCAAACCATACTTTAAAATCTGTTTAAAATACTAAGCCCTTGTATAGAGCTTCTTTCAAAACTATTTTCCAAACTTTAGTATTTATAAACATTTGAAAATCTTACTTTTCTGAAAATAACATTTTGCTATGTACTATAGAAATCCTCATAAAACTCACCTTGGTGTAACTACAGGTCACTAAGCTTCTCGTACACCCTTCCCTTTTCCGTGCTCAACAACGTTCGAAGCACCACCTATACAAGTATCACGTATATAAATACTCAATAAATACATACTACACTGACTCTACAGTTCTAAGGTCTCATACGTCTCAACTCTAGGTTATAACAAGTGTATAACCATTAATAAACTCGTTTTATAATTTTCTCCGAAATACGCGTATTTTTCTACAGTACCCCCGAGGGGTCGTATTTCAGTTCCGACACTTTTCCATGAAGTCTTAGGTTATATTAGACTTGTGTTTCAAATTTGAAGTTAATTGGACAAGTCTAGCTCAAATTCCAAAAATCAAATTTTTACATAAACTTGAAGTTTGCTCACTGCCGCTACAGTGATTTTTCCGCAAGGTCGGATTACGAATTTAACAATTTCCCACATGTTTTCATACCATTTTAAGGTTATGGTAAAAGTTACAGACCCAACGGACAAGCCTAACATCGAGTTTGAAACTTAAAAATTGGACAGAAGCGAATCAGTTTTCCAGCCGCGAGATCGGGTCGCGATCCATAGTGTATTGCCATTTTTGGCATTTTTTCCAAACTGCAGCCCCACTTTTCACCCCATTAAGCTCTTAATACTTAACTTAATTGGTTTAGGGTCATTCTTAGGCCCTAATTACCAATTTATATCTAACTTTGATTCACAAAAACATCAACTCTTCTATAAAACTTCAAAAGTTCTTCCGAAAATACAATTTTTCACCATTTCTTGATTTTTACACATTCTATGGTTAGAACATGCTTTTATGGTGATTCTTAAGCAAGATAGACTAGATGATAACTTTGGAACCATGATTTCTGACGTGCACGCAGAGGTCGTCATGCGGTCAAAAATAAGAGATAACCTAACATTCACTAGTATAGTGGAGTCAGGGTCGATCCACAGGAGCTACGTGGTTAGCCTAGACGAGAGATTACCAACTAATAGTGTCACAGCTATAGTCGGAGGAACTAATTTCTATCTTTCTAGCTCGAAACAATATTCAAACACTCAAGCCAAGCTTAGCTATGTCCAAATGACCTAGTTACTTTCTGAACTCAGAAGTACATCTCTGAATCAGAAGCAATTGAAGGCATTCAAACTAGCAAAACCAAGCATAGCATAAACTAGCTAATAACTAAAGTTCTAGTTGAACAATTACTAGCCAAGATTTAATGCTCAACCTAACCAAGTTAGCTACTGTTTTCAGCAAAGGAAAACAGTTCCAACCGAGTCACAAACACAATCCAAACACAATCAAATAATCGAAACACAAACAAGCATCCAAAATATCGAAAAACAATATTAAATGTAACCGAATGATTTCATTCACCAAACCAATATCCAAACATCAAATCAGTAACCAAAATGTTTCAAAAACAGAACCTAAGTGCTCAAAGTCAGTGGTTGTCACTCCCAAAGACTTTTGCTACAAAACTACTTTCTACTAAAAAGGAAATTAAATCCAAAAACATGAAATACCAATTATGAGCTTGCTGAAATGAATCCTCGAGTCAAAGAGCTTCTAGGTCGATGTTTACACCCGGTCTTCGCTAGGGTTTTCGGCTGGAAATGCCTCTATTTATAGTTGCAAATTTCCCGTGACCGCGCCGCGCATAAGTGAAATCCGCGGCGCGCGTACTTATCCGTTCCCCGTTTTTTCGTCATTCAAATGTGTTCCACCGCCTTACGCCCGCGTCGCGCAGAAGATAAATCCGCGGCGCGCGTACGTCTTTTCTTGATTTTGCATTCTTTCCATACTTTTTCCTTTTGTACACCTTTAGTCCATGTTTCTGTTCTTTTTCTCCAGACAAGTCCTGACACGAAAAGTGAGAATACCCATGCATATTTGATATAATTTTACCAAGAACAGGGCTCAACAACGCCTAAAATACTTGATATCACTAGGCGTTGTCAAACACCCCACACTTGTGCCTTGCTTGTCCCCAAGCAAGAGAGTTTTTAACAAATTATAATAGAGAATCGAACAATTTTTGACTGTGTTTAGTTTCAAAGTTTATTGCTCTTCGAGTTAGAATGGAATAGTTCGTGAAAACATAATTGAGTTGTTCTTTGGAATTCGTGGCTTTCTAAAGAACCCTTGATCACAAACTTTCTGTTCACTATGAAGTGTACTTACTCGTTCAGATTCTAAAAGCTATTAAGGAATTGTCCATGACTTTCGATGTTGTCCGTGTATCGAGCTTTCAGAAATACCATCCCAGACCAGACGATCTTAGGTGGTAAGGTGCGTAAGGTCCACCCATTTTAGACCTACCGGCTCGAACAACAAAGGCCACAGATTGACTTTTCCTTCCTAAATTCCAATCCTAAAATGGCTCAATCTTCTAAACTCATAAAACTCAACTTATTTGACTAACTAATAGCATGATCACAACTAAACAGTATTTCTTGAAAAATACTAATGCTATCACAATCACAAACCATTCATTTCAAAATTGCAATTCATTAAAAATTTTGAAAAAAATATTGCTAAAAATTGAAAAATTGATCATTTCTGCAAAAATTTCAAAAATATCTCTTTCGACCGTCCACACCCCACACTTAAAACCGTACAACGTCCCCGTTGTACAAAAATTAATTCAAAACAAGGGAGAAAGAGTTACCCTTTTTTGGACGGTAGACTGCTTGGTGCTCAATATCACAGGTATAATGCGTACAATCGGATCCCTGATTCATATGCTGGAGTTGTAGCGCTACAGTAGGACACGCCAGTGGTCAAGACAAGTGGAGGGGGCACGGTGACCCCACACTTGTCTGAGACAACTCCCTCTCAGATTTGGTATATCATGCATCACTAACAAATAAATTAAAAGCACACATGACAGAAAAAAAAATATACAGATAGATGTGTCAAAAGTTTATACATATATCCCAAAAAAAGAAAGAAAAAGAAAAAGAAAAAGATACATCAATCACTACCCGGTGGCCTGGAGGGTCCAGCCTCGTGATCGTGGGACCTGGCTGGGAATGGTCGGGGGCGCTGGCCCTGCGCTGATGCGATCTGAAGAAGTACCTCCCCGATCCACTCGAGCTGGTCCTCGATCCGCGTGACTCTGGCCTCTAGCCGGCTGAGGGCTGGTGAGTCATCCTGCTGTGGCTGTGGCTGTGCCGGCTCTGGTGCTGCTGGCTCTGGTCTCCGGCGTCTCCTGCCGGGCTGGGCATATGCAGGCTGGGGTGCCTGAGGAGGCTCGGTCGGTGCCCGGATGTACTACCCCGGGCGCTGCAGCTCAATGAGCCGCATCCTCTCCAAAGTGCGCGCTGTAGTGCGTGATGGAGGCAGAGCGGTTAAGGAGGCTGCCACGGGGGTAGTAAGAATGCCATAAGAGCGGGCCAGGCGGGTGATGAAGTACCCCTGGCTAGTGGACTGCTGGTGGAGGCGCCAGTCGCGTGGGTGGAGAGAGCAATCGCGAGGGCGTAGGGAAGATGGAGGAATCGGGACGGATCGAGGAGGATCCACAAATATGTCATATCGTCGCCCGACACCTTCTCGCCCCCCTCCCGATGCATGATGGAGGTGGAGACGATCCGGTGCATGAGGCGGTGAAGTGGGTCGCGGAGGTGGCTCTCCCTCGAAGTCCCCGCCTCATACATGACGTTGGACAGTGGTGTCCAAACCTCCATGTTGGGAGCCCGCTCCGGCTCCCCCTGAATGCAAGACCCGAAGAATCGGGTGAAATAGCGATGCTGGAGGTCCTGCTCAGTATAGATACCTGTGCGCCTCCCGAACTCCCGGAGGTTGCACTCCCTGTGCACACCTCCCAAACGAAAACGCACCAGCCTGGAGCGTGGGTCCCCCGCCCGTGGTGCGAACTGGATAGTGGAGATGAACTCCAATAGCAACTCCGTGTAGACCACGTCCTCACCCGTGGCCATAATCCTGTCCCAACCACGGCATGTGAACGATGCCTCCTCGTGGGTCCAGGTGCGGTGCAGAAACGGCTCGATCGCGCCCCAAAGCCCTGCATCCCTCAGGATGTCCCGGTCTATAACAGTCGCCTCGAGAACCCGGCGACTGGTCAGTGCATCCCGTCGCGAAATATACTCCACTGTACTGTCAAGTCCTGCGGGAAACTGAAGGAAGGCGTGGTCCAATCTGAACATCCTCTGCAAAAGAAAATACAACCACAAAACAAAAAATTTTGCAAAATCAGTCCCTTTTCTCCCCAGCCGCACCGCGGCGCGGCCCAAGAGCAAAGGCGCGGCGCGGCGTACGACTGTTTTGAAAACCCGGATCAAATCCTCATTTTAACCTGCTAAATCTCATTTTAATCATACCACCAGGTAGCCTAAGTGCCGACTAGCTTATCTAGGGTGTCCATTTGGCAAAACAAACACCCGATGGGCTAGCATTAGTGATTCTAAGTTTTTGAACTTTTTGGAATAAAACCCTAAAATTAACTACCTAATAACTAGTTTAAACAGCTGATAGATAGTTAAAAGAGCGTACCTTGGTAGTAGAAACACAATAAGCAAGAAAAAATGCAAGAAATTTTTGATCACCAGAGCTCCGAGTCGTGTGATTGAGTTGTGAGCCGCGGCTCACTGTATAAGGGCAAAAACCGTCTGATCGTTTCCCGCGGCGCGCATTTCTCGTTTCCGCGACGCGCGTGTCGCCAAATCAATCCCTGCGCATCGGGTTGAGTTTCGAACCCGCGTCGCGTAATTCAAAAATCCGCGGCGCGGTCTTGAAGATTTCAAAACTTTTCACACGACCCCACACTTGCTTCAGACCACTAATACCTGCAAAAGATTGATGTATTTTCTAAATTAATCCTAAGAAATATAAAACCTACTTATGATACGATGGGTTGCCTCCCAACAAGCGCTAAGTTTAACGTCTTCAGCCAGACGTTCTGCTCCTAAGCTGACCCTTCTTCTTCTTCTTGACCACTTGATGACATTTGCTGGTATTCTGGCATGAAATTATTAGCCATCATTGTCATAAGGGATGTGAGTTGGGTCATCCGATCACTCACACCGCTGATCCATTGTTGTTGAGATTTCAATAGCTCGAAAACATTCGCCTCTCGTTTTCTGGATTCTCTTTCATATTGCTGATGCGTTGTTTCCATTATCTCTATCATTTCCAGCAGTTGTTCCTTGTCGATGGCGGATAACGGGTGATCCTTAGTTTCCTTTAAGATTTCCTCTTTTCCTCCCTCTCCTGTACGTGTCCATATCATTTCTTTGCTTCTGGTTCCTGGCTCCATTAGTGTTTTCCTGTCTGCTGGCTTGCCATTTTCCTCTGAAGGTAATGATATCGGGTTCCCAAACATATTCAATCTTCTTTTCCTGGTCCCGAAGAAAATATCCATATCTCCGGTCTTGCAATCGATCACTGACCCAGCGGTAGCTAAAAATGGACGCCCCAAGATGAGCGCAGGCGCATCGTCTGGACTTTCATATTCCATGACCAGAAAATCTACAGGATAGAAAAAGTCCCCAACTTTGACTATGACATTTGTCAACTTTCCCCTAGATACCTTAGTTGATTGATCAGCCAACTGTAATACGACTTCTGCTGGCTCAATTTCTTCGTTCTTGTATTTGTCGTACAGATATCCTGGCAAGATGTTGACACTTGCTCCCAAATCTAAAAGAGTGTTTCGAATAACCACATCTCCTATAGTTGTAGTGATCAATGGTGACCCGGGGTCCTTTTCCTTTCTGGGCAGTATACCCAATAATGCTTCGCTAGCTCTCACAGTCAATCTCACCGTTTTTGGCGTAGGTGCTTTGCGTTTCCCATTCTGTTCACACATCTCTTGCAGAATCCTGGTGTCCTCGGGAGCATCCTTAAGCTCATCCCATAGGGGCTGATTCATTAAGGGTCCCGTTGGTCTGGGTACTTCCTGCTTCTTCGTTTTTTCTTTCTTATTCTTCTTTTTCTGCTTGATCCCCGCTATCGTTGGCTGCTCTTCCTTTTGGACCTTTTTGTCTATTTCTGGTTGAGTGCCATTCTCAACCGAAACTTCTCCTTTTTTACCTTCCTCGCTCTTTAAGGCCTTTCCTTCTTCCCCTGGTTTCACTTCATTCCCTACCTCAAACAAATCCTCCAGAGTGACCTTTCGCCATCCTGATTCAACAGTATTGACTTGTTCCTTCCCTGGACGTTGATTATACGTAGGGTTGACTTCAGTAGCACTTGGCAGCTTGCCATTATCTCTCTTTTGCTGATCTGCAGCCATTTGACCTATTTGTCTTTCCATATTTGCGATAGGTTTTGCATTCGCTTGAGATTGTTGTTGAGTCGCAGTGACCATGTCATACATTTTTTATATCATCTCTTCTTGGGTCCCTGGGGCGTTGTTGGCAGTGTTGGTGGGCCCCCTGTTGTTGTTGTTTTCGTTGTTTGCAGGCTGCTGGTTTCTAGGCTGACTATTTGATTGATTCTGATAATTGTTCTGCCTGAAATTTTGTTGCTGTCCTTGGTTGTATGGCCTGTAGGGTCGTCCATTATTGTGTTGACCTTGACCCTGGCCATAAACTTGATTAGCTTCCTGCATTTTAGGTCCTCCTTGACCTTCTTGTGATGAATTTGGTGGTCCATTTTGTAATGTCGCCATAAGCCTATCAAACTTTCTGTTCAATTCACTGATTTCCTTTTTCACTTCCTTTTTCCAATCAGCATCAACTCCTACTGCTGCCGCCGTACTTATAGTCTTCCTGGTGGAGAAGTTTGCTTTGGAGCCATTACTCAACTGCTCCAAAAACTGCCAGGCTTCTTCTGGATCCTGCCACATAAATGTCCCACTGGAGGAGGCATTTATCATGGCCTGGTGTGTTTCGCTAACTCCCTCAAAGAATAACTTGACCAACTGCCATCTGGGAATCTCGTGATGCGGACAAGATCGCAGCAACTCCTTCAATCTGTCGAAGGCTTCATGAAAAGCTTCTCCAGGTTTTTGCTGGAAATCCTGGATGACCCTCCTGACTTCAGTTGTCTTGCTCGCTGGATAAAATTCCTGCAGGAACTTTGCCTTGAGCTGATCCCACGTAGTAATACTATTCGATGGCAACGATGTGAACCAATACTTGGCTTTGTCCTTAAGGGTAAACGGAAACAGTCTAAGCCTAAAAATATTTCTATTTGTGTTTCTGGGATTATTAGCATTAGCGATCGCTAAGAATTCATATAAATGGTTATAGGGATCATCCTGCTTATATCCTCTGAATTCTGGTAATATTCCTAATAACTGAGGTCTAATCTCTACTTGCGAATCTATGTTATCAGGAATATAGATCGGCGACGAATCATCATATTCTCGCGGTTGGAAATGTGATGCAACCGATTGCCGTCTCGGTTGTGCAAAATGTAAAGGTTGGGCGGGGTTACCGTAAATATGATCATTGTACTCCCGCTGACCTGGTGGTTGGTATGGTGGTGCTCGCCTGGGAGGTCCCCGACCTTGGTTCCATTGTGGTTGGGATGCTGGTGGCATCCATCCTTCATCTTCCTCGTCATACACTTCCTCCGTCTCTGGGTAATGATGTTGTGGCTGAGGCGGTGGTTGAAAGTGTATAGGTTGTGTTGTTTGATATGTAGGTTGAGGTTTAAAGAGGGCTGGTTGTGGTTGTGATGTTGGTGTATACTGTCTAGGAGTTGGGGTGTCATCTCGGGTCGGCTCTCCCCAAGTCATAGCAGATGTAAATGGATTGGTGGATTGAGGTTGTGAAGTGGGTGTAAATGATGGGATGGAAGGCGGAGTACATGATGGTATGGGTGCAGGGGCTGAAACTGCACCACCAGAAGCACTCGTGCTTCCAAACTGAAATTCTGAAAGCGGAGGGATAGAAAACCTCCCAGTTGCCTCACCTGATGGATCCTGGGCAACACTGACCGGACTACTACTAACTTGACTATAATTCATGATGTTCAAACGCCTACAGGCACGGAGTTTGCGCGCAGTACGCTCAATCTCAGAATCAAACTGCAATGGGGATGATTGCTCTCCCCTGCGGGTACGCATGCACTAGTGCAACACGCCCACAAGAATCAAAACTCAAACTTACCCAAAATGAAATGAAATTTCAAAAAGAAGAAAAAAAACAGAAACAAGTTCCTACTACTCACCTATTCTAAGCTCACAGCTCCCCGGCAACGGCGCCAAAATTTGACGTGCATGCAGAGGTCGTCATGCGGTCAAAAATAAGAGATAACCTAACATTCACTAGTATAGTGGAGTCAGGGTCGATCCACAGGAGCTACGTGGTTAGCCTAGACGAGAGATTACCAACTAATAGTGTCACAGCTATAGTCGGAGGAACTAATTTCTATCTTTCTACCTCGAAACAATATTCAAACACTCAAGCCAAGCTTAGCTATGTCCAAATGACCTAGTTACTTTCTGAACTCAGAAGTACATCTCTGAATCAGAAGCAATTGAAGGCATTCAAACTAGCAAAACCAAGCATAGCATAAACTAGCTAATAACTAAAGTTCTACTTGAACAATTACTAGCCAAGATTTAATGCTCAACCTAACCAAGTTAGCTACTGTTTTCAGCAAAGGAAAACAGTTCCAACCGAGTCACAAACACAATCAAAACACAATCAAATAATCGAAACACAAACAAGCATCCAAAATATCGAAAAACAATATTAAATGTAACCGAATGATTTCATTCACCAAACCAATATCCAAACATCAAATCAGTAACCAAAATGTTTCAAAAACAGAACCTAAGTGCTCAAAGTCAGTGGTTGTCACTCCCAAAGACTTTTGCTACAAAACTACTTTCTACTAAAAAGGAAATTAAATCCAAAAACATGAAATACCAATTATGAGCTTGCTGAAATGAATCCTCGAGTCAAAGAGCTTCTAGGTCGATGTTTACACCCGGTCTTCGCTAGGGTTTTCGGCTGGAAATGCCTCTATTTATAGTTGCAAATTTCCCGTGACCGCGCCGCGCATAAGTGAAATCCGCGGCGCGCGTACTTATCCGTTCCCCGTTTTTTCGTCATTCAAATGTGTTCCACCGCCTTACGCCCGCGTCGCGCAGAAGATAAATCCGCGGCGTGCGTACGTCTTCTCTTGATTTTGCATTCTTTCCATACTTTTTCCTTTTGTACACCTTTAGTCCCTGTTTCTGTTCTTTTTCTCCAGACAAGTCCTGACACGAAAAGTGAGAATACCCATGCATATTTGATATAATTTTACCAAGAACAGGGCTCAACAACACCTAAAATACTTGATATCACTAGGCGTTGTCAATTTCTGGAAAAATCAGAAATCAAAACTTGATTCCCGTTCATAATTTTGAGTTCAAAGGCTAGGATAGTACCTCTTGGAGCTTGGAATCACCAATTCCAAAGCTTTTCTTGATTTCCTTGGCCAAGATTCTTGAACTTCTTCTTCTTCCCGTGCTCTCCCTCTCGTTCTCTCTAGCTCTCTCTGAAATGTTCTACTAACTTCTGGAGAATGAGAGTGATAATTCTCTCTTATTTATATTTTTAGTTTTATAAAATATTTTCACTTTAACCCCTAATCTTCAACTTTCTTTACAATAATAGTCCTAAGACTCAAAATCTTGCAACAATATTCCATTAACTTCCAACTTGACATTTTTTTAACATTTTTGGTCATTTTCATGTCAAATGACCAATTTGCCCTTTTTGGCCAAATTTCACTATTCACGCGATAAAACTTCAAATTTCACATAATCTCTTATTTATTATATTATAATTTCACAAATACATATTATTTTACATAATAGTCTTATAATGTGTCAAAAGACTATTTTACCCCTTTTTTTACAATTTTGCGGGTTCTTACAGTCACCCCTCCTTAAGCGGATTCCGTCCTCGGAATCTTTTCGTAATCTGTGAAATTCGGATATCTTCTCTTCATTTCTTCTAATGTCTCCCAGGTTAGGTTTGACCCTAATGGGTGCTTCCACTTGACTAGTACCAAGTCAATCTCCTTGTTTCTTAGCTTCTTAGTATGCATTTCTAGGATGGCTTCGGGTTCTTCAATCATTCTGCTAGGAGTCTCCACTCTCAAATCTTTATACGGTATTACTAACTCTTCTTTACCAAAATACTTTTTCAAGTAGCATACATGAAAAGTATCATGTATTCCACTAAGTTCGGGTGGTAACTCCAACTTGAACGCCTGTAACCCAACTCTCTTCAGGATTCTAAAAGGTCCAATGTATCTTGGACTCAGCTTCCCTCTCTTGCCAAATCTGACCACTCCTTTCCATGGCGACACTTTTATCATCACTAAATCTCCTTCTTGCAAGTCATACGGTCTCTTCTTTAGATTCGAGTAACTCCTTTGCCGATCTTGTGCTGCTTTTATGTTGGCTTGAATTACTCCAATCTTCTCATTAGTTATTCTAACAATCTCTGGCCCTGTAAGCTTAGTCTCACCCGCCTCTGACCAGCATAAAGGAGTTCTACACTTTCTACCATACAATGCCTCAAAAGGTGGAATTTTAATGCTAGAATGGTAGTTGTTGTTGTATGCAAACTCCACTAATGGCAGGTGTTCATCCCAACTACCTCCAAAATCCATCACGCATGATCGTAGCATGTCTTCTAACGTCTGGATCGTTCGTTCACTCTGACCATCCGTTTGTGGATGATATGCGGTACTTAACTGAATTCTTGTCCCCATTTTATCTTGTAAGGCTCTCCAGAAGTTAGAGGTAAATCTAGGGTCTCTGTCTGACACGATAGACAACGGTGCACCATATCTTCTAAATACTTCATTTGTATACAACTGGGCTAACTGCTCCAATGGAGTAGTTTCTTTTATGGCTAGAAACAGTGCACTCTTGGTCAACCGGTCCACTATGACCCATATACTATCATGACCTCTTATTGTTCTCAGTAACCCGACAATCAAGTCCATGGTTACATCTTCCCACTTTCCGGCTGGAATGTGCAATGACTAAGCATCCCCATGCGGGACCTGATGTTCCGCCTTAACTTGTGCACAAATGACACACTTGGAGATGTACTTAGCTATCCTCTTCTTCATTCCAGGCCACCAATACTGTCTTTTTAGATATTGATAAGTCTTGGTACTCCCAAGATGTATGGAATACTTTGACTTATGCGACTCTTCTAGAATCAGCTTTCTCAAACCTCCTGCTTTTGGTACCCAAATGCGGTTCCTGAAAGTCTTCAACCCTTTTCTGTTGGTCTCAAACTGAATGTCTTTTCCTAGTTTTTCCTCTTTTAATTCTCCACTTTCTTCAACTTTCTGCTGAGCTACTTTAATCTGTTCTATAATGCTGGACACCAATTCTATGCGCATCGATCTTGCCTTGATTCTTTTCTCAGGAGCTTTTCTACTTAATGCATCTGCTACTACATTTGCTTTACCCGGATGGTATACAATGTCGCAATCATAGTCACTGATCAGCTCTAGCCATATGCTCTATCTCATGTTCAACTCTTTTTGAGTGAACACATACTGCAAACTCTTGTGATCGGTGAATAGCTTGCACTTTGTACCATACAAGTAATGTCTCCAAATCTTCAAGGCAAATACGATCGGTGCAAGCTCTAAATCATGGGTTGTGTACCTTTTCTCTGGATCTTTCAACTGTCTGGAAGCATATGCGATAACCTTCCCTCTTTGCATCAACACACAGCCAAGCCCCCGATGTGAGGCATCGCTGTACACTTCAAAGTCTTCTGTCCCATCTGGTAACGTAAGGACAGGTGCGTTGCACAACTTCTCTTTCAATGTAGCAAAAGCTCTTTCTTGTTATTCTTGCCATCTAAATTTCTCTTCTTTCCGGGTTAGTCGTGTAAGTGGCACAGCTATACGGGAGAAATCTTGAATGAATCTCCGGTAATACCCGGCAAGACCGAGAAAATTTCTAACTTCTGTTGGCGTCTTGGGTGGTTCCCATTTCATCACCGCTTCAACTTTTGCTGGATCAACTTTTATACCTTGGATTGAAACTACATGCCCAAGGAACTGCACTTCACGCATCCAAAACTCACACTTGGAGAATTTGGCATATAATTGTTCTCGCTTCAAAGTCTCAAGTACTAACCGCAGATGACTCGCATGCTCTTCTTTATTCTTTGAGTATATCAGGATGTCATCTATGAACACTATAACAAACCGGTCTAGAAATGGTTTACAGACCCGATTCATTAAATCCATAAAGATCGCTGGTGCATTCGTAAGACCGAATGGCATTACTAGGAACTCGTAATGCCCGTATCGTGTACGAAACGTTGTCTTCTCTACATCACTTTCTTTTACCCTAACTTGGTGATACCCAGATCTCAGATCAATTTTTGAGAAATAATCTGCTCCTTGCAACTGGTCAAACAAATCGTCTATTCTGGGCAACGGGTAACGGTTCTTGATAGTAATCTTATTTAATTCTCTGTAATCAATGCACATCCGCATTGATCCGTCCTTCTTCTTTACAAACAGAACTGGAGCACCCTACGGAGAAGAACTAGGCCTGATGAAGCCTTTATCTAGTAACTCTTGCAACTGGGACATTAATTCCCGCATCTCTGTTGGTGCTAACCGGTATGGTGCTCGGGCTATTGGGGAAGCTCCTGGAACAAGATCTATCCGGAATTCAACTTGCCTTTCTGGTGGCAAGCCAGGTAATTCATCTGGAAAAACTTCTGGGAATTCTTTTACTACTTCTATGTCTTTGTACGTCTGTTTTACTTTGTCTTCAGTCATCACATAGACCAGGAAAGATACACATCCTTTCCTGATACACCTTCGAGCCTTAGCTACACTGATAATACTTGGCACATGCTTTCTTCTTTCCCCATATACGTACACCTTAGCTCCTAGGGTTTTAACAGACACCCTCTTCTGTCCACAAGCTATCTTCGCATCATTTGCACCAAGCCAATCCATCCCAATTATTACATCAAAGGACTTAATTCCAATGGGAAGGAGATTAAGTCGGAACTTCTTGCCGTTGATGTCAAGTTCGCAATCTCGGTACATATGCTGAACTTCAACAAATTTCTCATCCGCCACTTCTACTTCAAAAACTAGATCTAACAATTCTAATGGGACCTTTAATCTAGCTCCAAATCCATGAGACACGAACAAATATGTAGAACCGGAATCAAACAACACATATGCAGGTGTCGAGTTGATCAGTAGTATACCTGAGACCACATCGTGCGTCTCCTTCGCTTCTTCCCTGGTGATCTGAAAAGCTCTAGTCTTCACCTTCTGAGGTTCTGTCTTCTTCTGAGCTGTTGACACCACAGTTTCTCCTCCCTTGTTTGGGCAGTTGAAACTATAGTGCCCCTTCTGGTGGCATGAAAAACACTCCACTTCACTGGCTTTCTTGGCTTTGCAGTCTTTCGCTTTGTGACCGAGTCCGCCACAATTAAAGCAGGCGTTTGATCCCGCTCGGCACTCGCCACTGTGTTCTTTCCCACATTTCTCGCACTTCTTTACACTTCCCTGTCGGCTCTAACTTGAACTCATCTTCCCTTTCTTCTTTATGTTCCCACTGCTACTAACTGTCTTCCTCTTGTCACTAAAACCAGGTCCTTCCTCCTTTCTTCGTTTCCCAATATCCTCCACGTTTCGGGCAGCATTGATCGCCCCGTCTAATGTTTCAGCTCTCTTTACTTCTAACTCATAATTCCATGGCAAACCCCGGACATAGCGGTTAATTCGGGACCGCTCACTGGGGTAAGATTCCCCCACAAAAGGCAGCATGTCGCAAAACTTCTTCGTATACTCATCCACCGTCATATCTCCTTTCTTTATCGTTAAGAAATCTTCATTCATTTTCTCCAAATCTCGCGTGGGACAGAATTTATCTTTGAGACACGAGACAAACTCCGCCCATGACCAACCGTATACAACATCTTTTCCCAAACTTTTGTATTTGGTGTTCCACCACACCAAAGCATCATCCTTCAACTGCCGGGAGGCGTAGTTGACTTGATCTTTTTCACAACATTTGCTTGCTTGCATCACTTGTTCGATTTCTCGGACCCATCGCATTGTCACCTTCGGCTCAAAACTGCCATGGTATTCGGGTGGTTTGCAAGCCATAAAGGACTTAAAAGAACAGCCCTTTTCTTCCTTCTTGTTCCCTCCACTAACCTCTTCCTCAGTCGTCTTCTTGGAGACTTCTTGTGATGATTGGGCACTAGGTTCACCCATTCTGCTGTCGATTATGTTGTTCACATCTTGTCTCAGCTCATTTCGTAAGTTATTGATTAGAAACGGAATTGCCTCTATAGTGACAGGTTGTGGTGGTGGGTTTGGCTCAGCCTCATCATTTCGAATAACATGTGGTTCACTTCCTCTTGAAGAAGTGTGACTGCCCTCACCCCTGTCAGCTTGTCTTCTGCCTTCCATTACTATATAGATGAACAAAATGTTTGTTTAATACGCAATTCTATATAGTATTTCGTAAGCGGTAGCATGTTATCTCCTTACTTTGACTGCACTTTTATAGCGGTCACTCTATAACATCTATAAATCTAAGTGTACCTCTATATTACTAAGGCACTTTACTATCACTCTTGCTAGTTTAAGTCTAGGATGGTATTCCAACCTAATTCGCTTAAACTATGGCTCTTGTAAGTAATATAACAATCTGATTACCACGAATAAAAGGCTCGGTTACCAATTACTGGGTGATAGATAGATATATTTAATAAGGTTAGATGCGGAATAAATAATAAGTGCGGAAATAAATAAATACTGGAAAGCTATAAATGACTGAAAGCTATAAATGAAATAAATACGAGAAAGCTATAAATAAATAAATACGAGAAAGCTATAAATAAATAAATACGAGAAAGCTATAAATAAATAAGTACGAGAAAGCTATAAATAAATAAATACAAGAAAGCTATAAATAAATAAATACAAGAAAGCTATAAATGAATAAATACAAGAAAGCTATAAATGACTGAAAGCAGTAATAAAATATATAAATACGTATATAGTAAGTTAGTAGGTGAAGTTAGAACGGGACTGTGGAACGACTTCTTTGTCAAGTTGTTAGTCAAATAAATGACTAACAGGTTTGGGGTTGGACGGGATCCTAAAAGACTGTGTCTCTATTTGTTCAATGTTCGATCCAGTACTTGATTATGTAACAAAATATTTATTCAAAGTTTTGTCACACAGTTGTTTATATAGTATTACAAATTACACTGGTTTGAATGTAATAGGAAAGGGTAAGTAACACGGGGTAAGTTGGTATTTTGAGAGGGGTATTTTCGGAACGAAAATGAGCACGGGGCTTGTAGCTTTTGCTTGGTTTCAACACGGGAAGTTTTCGAGGCTTAGAAGGAATTTCGGGTTTTGATTATGAGCATGGTTCGTGTTTGTTATGCTTTGATCGACACGGGTTGTGTTCACGTAGTTTACATGCAAAGATCAAGAAAAAAAACAGCATGGATATCCGATTCTCTCTCGCGTCTCTCTGATGTTTCTGGTGGTCAAAAAATTCGAGGAAAATTCCTGGATGTAGGTAAGGTCCTGAAGAATTTGTAGTAAAAAATCTCTCTCAATCTCTCTTCTGAGTTCTTGCCAGTAAATTCGTTTTTGACCTGATAAAAACTGATGTCGAAAATCAACAAGGTGGTGATTGTTGAGGTGATTTGAAATGGTTTTTGGAGGAGGTTTTTGGATGGTTTTTGGAGGGTGTTTGGAGGATTTTTGGAGAGTATTTTGAGGTTGTTTTAGTTGTTCTTGAAGGTTGAAGTTTGCAAGAGTTGTTCTTGGTTTTGATCTTGGTGTTTTGGTATTTTTGTTTGGTGTTCTTGGTGTTTTTGGTGTTCTTGGTGTTTTTGGTTGGTGATCTTGGTGTTTTTGGTTGGTGTTCTTGGTGTTTTGGTGATTGAAAGAGTTTTTGGAGAGTGTTTGGAAGGTTGAAAAAGATGGTGGAAGTTGGAGAGTGTTTGGTATAATTTTTGTGGTTAAAATGAAAGAAATGGTGTTGAAATGGTTTATATATGAATTTTAAAGGGTTTTGGGTTGTTTTTGAAGGTTTTCGGAAGTTCAGGGACCAAAACTGTAAATATTTCATCAGAAACACGCGGGTTCTGGGTCGGGTTTGGAAACGGGTCGACGCGCGGACCCTGATGTGAGTATAAATGGTTCGGACGGTTCGGGTCCTGGGTCGAATATGGGGCGGGTTAGGTCCGCGTGTGGTTTGAGAGTGTGCCGGATCGGAGAGGTGGAGCGGACCGGGTCGGACGGCGGCTTGAAGCGCGGATCTTCCTGTGAGTGTAAGTGGTAGCGGGTCGGACGGGCGGGTTCGGGTAGCTGGATCCGGATCTTGAGCTTGGGCTTGGATCGCTGTTGGGCTCCGGAATAGTTGCTGGGCTGCCGGAAATTGGGCTGGCCCGGTTTCCTTGGGTTTTTTTGTTTTAAATGGTTTTTAAATGTTTTAAAAATCCGAAATAAATCAAAATAAATTATAAAAATTCATTTTAATTTATAAAATTAATTAAATCTTAATAAAATAAATTATTTAGAAATTATATTTCCAATAATTTATTTTAAATAGATATAATATAATTTCTTTTATATTTTTTTTTTTAGTTTTAAAACTCATTTTTCCAATTAAATTGTTCTTATTTTCTCGTTTTATCTCGAATCCATGCAACCTGAAATAAACTGATAATATTTGTTAGATAATATAAAAACAGTTCGTCTTATTTCATTGATGGTCACATACAAAAACATTTTTCAACAATTTCCCCCTATGTGATCATTGATGAAATAAGGACAGATATAATCACATTAACAGTTTTAATATTGAAGATTTGAGATAAAAGTTTTGTCAATGATAAGATATATATAAAACCTTTGTAATCATTTTGAAAGTTTGTGACTTGGTTTTACATATCTTATGTTTTGAAAAAGATTTTGAAGAATGTTTGTTTCTGAATCAAAGTCTCGGGTTCGGGTATCAAAGGGTAGTCATATATGTATCTAAATAAATTTCTTAAGATTTTATAGCATTATTGATGACGACAAGTGGTCTAACAGGTCGATTCAGATGAACGCTCATAGATATAGCTCACATTTCACTTGGGTGTTTGGTTGTTCTGGCAGCAGAACAAGTTAATGATCACTAAAAATGAGTGATATCTCTCTCTGACGACTCACACTCATATTGGAGGTGTTCATCTATGCTTTTCCTGTAAAGTCACTTAGTCTCATTATTAGATAATCAATCACATAAGACTGGTTTCGGCATTACTCAATGGGTTTCTTCATTCATGCCATTAACGTTCACTCTCTCTCCTTCGGGAAATACATGTAGAGGAGTTTAACAATTTTCATAGTGCCGTTTGCAACTAAGAATCTTCAGTGATGAAGGCTACAGTATCCCGGGAAATCCATTGTTGTTGCAGCTTCTTCTTTGATGGTATCCTGTTTGTTGATCAATATCGATTTATTGTAAAAAGATATTTTGTTTTATCATTGAGAAGTTGCTACAATTGAGAACAATTTTTTTTTTGTTTTTGTAAGAGTATCTGTCTTGAGTGATTGAGATGTTTGCTTTTCTAAAAAATGGTTAAAAACAAATTGCAGGATTTGATGATGTTTGTTTTGAAATAACCATTTGGTTGAGAGTTTGTTTAACTTGGTATTTCTTCAGTGAATGATTTGACTTTCTTGTTGATTCGTCTTTGAGGATTGGATGTTGATAGATCTTTGTTTCTCCTTTGGTTTTCTTGTAAGGATATGTCGTCGTTTAGAGTCTTTCCATTTTGAGGCTGTCTTCATTTGGTTGGCTTTTATCTAGGTAGGGATAGGTGGCATAAAAGACAATTTGTCTAGTATGTAAGAAATGAAAGTATCGTCCCTGGTCATTTTGATATCTAAGCAAAAAATGAGACCGTGACAAGGTATAATCGGATATACCTTAAAAGCAATAGTGACACACCTAAGCTCACAAGAAATGAATTCCACAATGATTTAGATTGACGAGGCACAAATTCTCACATGGGTTTTTGTTTTCATCTGAACCTCCTAACCTTATGTCCCTTGATTGTTTAAAATCGTCAATAATGAAATAAAATCGAAGGAAATAAAGTTATATACATTATGAAAAGTAGGAGATTTGAACCTTCACTCCAATTGAGAATCAATATGACTTAAAATCTTCATCGAGCATAAGCATCTGAAAAATTAAGTCAAGAGAGGATTAATCACAAGGTTCTATAAAAGCTTATTATGGCAAGTCTTTTATTGTATTTTTGAAAATTTGTTTTTTTTTGAATGTTTTTGGTAATTTTGGTTATTTGAATGTTTTTGGAAATTTTGGTTATTTGAATGTCTTTGGAAATTTTGGTTTTTTTAATGAAAAATATGAAAATTATAAAAATCTAAAATCTTTTTGTCTTTTGATGTTTTGTAATTTTTTTCTTTTTGAATTAAAGTAAACACACGTTTGTACAAACAAAAAGTAAAAGTTTAAGGATGGATGATATCTGGATTTAACATTCCTAGACGGCCTAGGAAGTATAGAAACTTTGTTTCATCGAGAGCCTTAGTGAAGACATCGGCAATTTGATCTTCGGTGTTTATGAAGTGTAATTCGATATGACCCTTTTGAATGTTGTCTTTAATGAAGTGATATCGAATATCGATGTGCTTTGTCATGGAATGGTGAACGGGATTGTGAGAAATGGCTATTGCACTGGTTGAGTCACAAAATATGGGAATTTGTGAAACTCTGAAGCCATAGTCACGCAGTTGAGTTTGCATCCATATGACTTGTGAACAACCGCTGGCGGCAGCGACGTATTCAGCTTCTGCTGTTGATGTGGATACACAACTCTGTTTCTTTGAAGACCAACTCACTAGTCGACCTCCTAGGAATTGACAGCTACCAGATGTACTTTTCCTATCTAGCTTGCATCCTCCATAGTCTGAGTCGGTGAAAGCGTTCAGCTGAAAATCGGATTTAGCTGGATACCAAAGGCCAAGTTTGGGAGTGCCTTTTAGGTATTTGAAGATGCGTTTCACAGCAATGACATGAGATTCCATAGGATTTGCTTGGTATCTGGCACAGACACAAGTAGAAAACATAATGTCAGGTCTGCTGGCAGTGAGGTATAATAGTGATCCGATCATTCCACGATATCTTTTCTGGTCAACGGGTTTGCCATTTAAGTCTGCATCGATTTTGTATCCAAAGGCCATTGGGGTTTTGGCAGTATTGGATTTGTCCATTGAAAAGCGAGTGAGAAGGTTTTTGACATAATTCTCTTGGTTGATGAATATGCCATCATTGGACTGTTTGATTTGAAGTCCGAGAAAAGTAGTCATCTCCCCAATCATGCTCATTTCAAATTTGCTTTTCATTAGATCTGCAAACTTAACACTCAAAGATTCATCAGTAGAACCGAAAATAATGTCATCAACATATATTTGTACGATTAAAAGATGCTTGTTAAAGATTTTACGAAAGAGGGTTTGATCAATTGAACCCCTTTTGAAATCATAGATCTTATCAACTCACAGGTTACAAATACAGTTTTCAAACATATTTTACAACTTGTGACTATAAAATAGCCACTTAATTTTTTTTATTTTACAAACTTAAACTCGAGGGGTTTTACAGACTCAATACAGATAACCATAATTTAAACTTACAGTACATTAACCGGTCCCAACTGCAACCTCCGCTCCTTTCACCCTTTCACCTAAGTACATAGCATTTAAAAAAAATAGTATACGTGAGGCATAAAGCCTCGTGAGTAATATGGGTTTAGACCCAAAACTTTTCTGTCGAAAACTTGAAATATTACAAGTAAACTACTCAAAACTGATTTATATCATAAATCTCAAAATATCTTTTCTTCTTTACTTTCAAACTTTAAAAATACTTTCTTTCTCAAAACTGCTTTCTTTCTCATTTTCTTGTGACCAACTGAAACTAATAAATTTGTTATTTTAATTCATTCAACTAGCTCCCCTCGCGGGACAGAACAGATCCGCCCACTCGGTTATGCTTATTTTGTCTCCCCTTTGTGACTTGGAACGAATTCAAGCACAAGGGTATACTAAGCTAGACAACTACTTCGCGACGGGAGGTACCATCCCAGTAGTGTCTTCTGATCCCCCGATTATGTGGGTGATCCTAGTCCGGACAACTGGCTCATACTTCTTTCTTTCTTTAATTCTTACTTCATTTCATCTCAAATTGGTCAAAATGGGACACAATTTGTAAACAACTCTTGCTCAAATATTTTATAACTCTTTACTGAAAATACTTTCCAAAAACTGATTTTTTTACATCTTAGTTCACATAAGGAACTTCTTTCAAAATACTTTGCAAACCATACTTTAAAATCTGTTTAAAATACTAAGCCCTTGTATAGAGCTTCTTTCAAAACTATTTTCCAAACTTTAGTATTTATAAACATTTGGAAATCTTACTTTTCTGAAAATAACATTTTGCTATGTACTATAGAAATCCTCATAAAACTCACCTTGGTGTAACTACAGGTCACTAAGCTTCTCGTACACCCTTCCCTTTTCCGTGCTCAACAACGTTCGAAGCACCACCTATACAAGTATCACGTATATAAATACTCAATAAATACATACTACACTGACTCTACAGTTCTAAGGTCTCATACGTCTCAACTCTAGGTTATAACAAGTGTATAACCATTAATAAACTCGTTTTATAATTTTCTCCGACATACGCGTATTTTGCTACAGTACCCCCGAGGGGTCGTATTTCAGTTCCGACACTTTTCCATGAAGTCTTAGGTTATATTAGACTTGTGTTTCAAATTTGAAGTTAATTGGACAAGTCTAGCTCAAATTCCAAAAATCAAATTTTTACATAAACTTGAAGTTTGCTCACTGCCGCTACAGTGATTTTTCCGCAAGGTCGGATTACGAATTTAACAATTTCCCACATGTTTTCATACCATTTTAAGGTTATGGTAAAAGTTACAGACCCAACGGACAAGCCTAACATCGAGTTTGAAACTTAAAAATTGGACAGAAGCGAATCAGTTTTCCAGCCGCGAGATCGGGTCGCGATCCATCATAGGATCGGGTCGCGATCCATAGTGTATTGCCATTTTTGGCATTTTTTCCAAACTGCAGCCCCACTTTTCACCCCATTAAGCTCTTAATACTTAACTTAATTGGGTTAGGGTCATTCTTAGGCCCTAATTACCAATTTATATCTAACTTTGATTCACAAAAACATCAACTCTTCTATAAAACTTCAAAATTCTTCCGAAAATACAATTTTTCACCAAAAATCGTTTTGTTGGATTTTTAAGCTTGAAACTGATTTCTTGCATTACTTATATCATGTTTGACTTAATAAGACTATAAGAAACATATAAAATCAGTTTCATCTCTTTTACCCGTTTCTAGGGTTCTTGAGATTAAAAACTCATTTTTACAATTGTTGCTTCAAAGCTTCATTTTTATCAAATTGGCAACCATCACATGTTCAATTCATCATTTCTAACATGTTAGGTTCATCTAGACCATCTGATCTTTCAAACCCGTGACTTAGGGTTCTTGAGCAAAAATCACCATTTCTTGATTTTTACACATTCTATGGTTAGAACATGCTTTTATGGTGATTCTTAAGCAAGATAGACTAGATGATAACTTTGGAACCATGATTTTTGGAAAAATCAGAAATCAAAACTTGATTCCCGTTCATAATTTTGAGTTCAAAGGCTAGGATAGTACCTCTTGGAGCTTGGAATCACCAATTCCAAAGCTTTTCTTGATTTCCTTGGCCAAGATTCTTGAACTTCTTCTTCTTCCCGTGCTCTCCCTCTCGTTCTCTCTAGCTCTCTCTGAAATGTTCTACTAACTTCTGGAGAATGAGAGTGATAATTCTCTCTTATTTATATTTTTAGTTTTATAAAATATTTTCACTTTAACCCCTAATCTTCAACTTTCTTTACAATAATAGTCCTAAGACTCAAAATCTTGCAACAATATTCCATTAACTTCCAACTTGACATTTTTTTAACATTTTTGGTCATTTTCATGTCAAATGACCAATTTGCCCTTTTTGGCCAAATTTCACTATTCACGCGATAAAACTTCAAATTTCACATAATCTCTTATTTATTATATTATAATTTCACATATACATATTATTTTACATAATAGTCTTATAACGTGTCAAAAGACTACTTTACCCTTTTTTTTACAATTTTGCGGGTTCTTACATATATATATATATATATATATATATATATATATATATATATATATATATATATATATATATATATATATATATATATATATATATATATATATATATATATATATATATTATTTTTGTCATTTTAAATAAAAATTAAATAAAAAAATTAGTGTTTTTGTCAGTTTTTAGTAGAATATTATACTATATGTGTAATAATCTATTAAAATATGTAAAAATTCTGACCGAATATTTTTTGATTTTTCCATATTATTTTATGATTTTTTTAAATTTAGATACAAAAAGTAGCGAAAGTTAGTAGAATTTTTTTCTCACTATTTTTGCCTATTGTATTCTTTTATTACATTTTAATCTCCAAAATGAGTAGCTAGGATTGCGTCTCTCTGTCTCACAAAATTTCCACCGTTTCATTTGAACTTTTATATATATATATATATATATATATATATATATATATATATATATATATATATATATATATATATATATATATATATATATATATATATATATATATATATATATATATATATATATATATATATAATCACTAAATAGTCAATGGAATTAATTCCTTTAACAAAATATCAAAAATGATAAATATTGCAAGTTTATATATATAACCAAGTAGCTTACATTGGACATTTAAAGAATTAAACCTTTCCATAATCAAAATTAAGTGAGTTTTTATGTTTTACAGAAATCTCTAGTTATATAGTTCACTTTGCAAAAAAAAGAGGCTAAATTTGACATTGTATGAGCAAAATATGAGCGTCAAAAGTTGGAGAAAAACAAATTTACGTTACCGACAATCTATTTTGGAGCTTAAAAAGTAACATTTTCCAACATTAAATTTTTGTGTTTTTATGCTTACGGATACATCTACTAATATACTTCGTGTTGCAAAAAACAATTCAGCTAAATCAAAGTTCGTATAACAAACTATGAGGCTTCAAAGTTGGACAAAATATTTATATATATTCAACTTAACCATAAACTCTAACCCTAATTTAAAGAGGGAATTGCAGGTGAGACTATAGGAAATCGCATGTGATGCATGAAAAATCGCAAGTGACGCAAGATGAAATTGCAGGTGAAGTTTCAAAAAAATGGGGCAATGCAATATATATATATATATATATATATATATATATATATATATATATATATATATATATACCAAAAGACTAAATCGCGGGTCTCACCCTGTGTTTCTTTTTTTCTCAATTAAGTCACTACATTTTAATTTTTTCGATTTTCACACTGTATTTTTTTTTGCAATTAAGGCATTATATTCTATATTTTTTTCGATTTTGACCTTGTGCCAAGTCATCATCGAGATTTTTTGAAAACTTAGTGACTTAATTGTAAAAATAATAATGATAATAGAGTGTCAAAACCGAGATTTTTGGTAAATTTACTAAATTTTTTGCAATTAAATTATATCGCTTTGATTTTGAACCGGAAACCTCGGGTTGTTCTAGTTTGAGTAGACCAAGAACTAGCTTTTAGAAAATCTTGAACCACTTACAGAATAAGATATGATTGTTTCTGGCCGGTTTAGTCGAATTCAATTCTTTACCGGAAACCTCGGGTTGTTCTAGTTTGAGTAGACCAAGAACTAGCTTTTAGAAAATCTTGAACCACTTACAGAATAAGATATGATTGTTTCTGGCCGGTTTAGTCGAATTCAATTCTTTACCGGAAACCTAGGGTTGTTCTAGTTTGAGTAGACCAAGAACTAGCTTTTAGAAAATCTTGAACCACTTACAGAATAAGATATGATTGTTTCCGGCCGGTTTAGTCGAATTCAATTCTTTAGTTTGTTTGACCGAAAGCCATAAAAACAGAACCTGAATTTTGTTAAATGCAATTCACGTAACCCTACGCGTCACGCGTGTATGGGTTCACTTGGTCCATAAAATAAATATCCAAATTAATGATTCAGACCACCTCTTTAATACGTCAACAACATATTATTGGTGAACTAAGGTTAGAATTTTAGACCAAAACCATATATGGGTCCGAAGCAAGGTGGTTGTAAGATGTAATTACATTCTCAACTCTCAACACTTCCACGTCTACGTATCAATATTTAATGTTAATAAAAATCATCATTTGTAATTTGTAATTTAAAATAGTTTTTTCAATCAATATTTGACAATAATTATCATCTATAAACAGATCATTTTGAAAATTTAGCATTACGAAAAATAACACGGTACATTTTACTAGGATAACCTTAAGTAGAAAATATATTATATATCCTAGAGACAGACTCAAATGAAGTCTTTGTTATTATATATATATATATATATATATATATATATATATATATATATATATATATATATATATATATATATATATATATATATATATATATATATATAGTTAGGATCCCGTAGGAACCCAAAATACGGTAGGAAACGCAAGAACTCTTCTCGTCCAATCATTCTCCTAAGGGCAATAACGTCAAACATCATCATTCGACGTGACGCAATCACGTGCGACGCACGTCCACAGAACGAAATACGGACTCGAGGATACGATCATATGTGACGCATGTTCGTCCAACGTGATTTAAGTGTGTTTTTTTCTCATTATTTTTTCTTTTTCGTTTTTATTATTTTTTATTTATTTTTTCAAAAAAATATTTTTTTAAAAAAATTTTGTTTATTTTCGATTATACTCGGTTATTAGTGTTTTATTTTTTTATTTTTTTTATTTTTTTAATGCTACAGTACTCGATTTTTAATTTTTTTTTGTTTTTTTTGTTATTTTCATTTTTGATGTATATTTTTTAATTTTTAATATTTTTTAATCTTAATTTTAACCTTTTTTTCGTATTTTAACCTAATCATTTTGGATCATGATATTTTTAATCATAATGTTTTGGATCATCACATTTTGGATCATAGCTTTTTTTTGCATCTTGGATCATAAGTTTTGAATCATTTTGTCGTTGTTTGTTTTTTTTAACTCGTTTTGAATCATAAGGGGTTTTGGATCTTGGATCATAACGAATTTTGAATCTTGGATCATAATTGAATCTTGGATTATAAGTTTTGAATCATAAAACATATTTTGGTTTTAATATTTTTGAATCATGTACATATTTTTGTTATTTTGATGATTTTTTACTTAAAATAATAAAAATGATCACGAAAAAAACATTTTTCTCAAATTTTTTTTGCAAACTTACTAATATAATATCTACAATGAACCCTAAAGTATTCATAATTTTTGCGCCACGAGTCAGCTTCCCATTGGCTGGATTTTATTTATTTTTCCACCTAATTTGTATTTTGGCCATAACATTTTTTTCTTTGTAAAAAAATTCTGAAAAACCGAAGTTCTTAAAATTTAATTCTCTACAAAACAAGCACCATTGTGAAAATTTGAAAAAAAAATATTTTTTATTTTTTATTTTTATAAAAAAATCAGAAATTAAAAAAATTCCAAAAATTATGAAAATTTTAGGGATCATTGTAGATATTATATTAGCAAGTTTGCAAAAAGAATTTTTTGAAAAACATGTTTTTTTCGTGTTCATTTTTATATTTTTAAGTAAAAAACTCATCAATATGGACAAAAAAATATACATGATTCAAAAATATTAAAACCAAAATATGTTTTATGATTCAAAACTTATGATCTAATATTCAACTATGATCCAAGATTGAAAATTCATTATGATCCAAGATCCAAAACCCGTTATGATTCAAAACGAGTTAAAAATAACAAACAACGACAAAATGATTCAAAACTTATGATCAAAGATGCAAAAAACTATGATCCAAAATATTTTGATCCAAAAATACATGATCCAAAACGTTATGATTAAAAATATCATGATAAAAAATGATTAGATTAAAATTACGAAAAAAAGCGTTAAAATTAAGATTAAAAAAATACTAAAAATTAAAAAATATACATCAAAAATGAAAAAAAATTAAAAAATTACAAATCGAGTATTGTAGCATTCAAAAAAAATAAAAGAAATAAAAATCTAAAAAGCGAGTGTAATCGAAAATAAAAAAAGTTTGAAAAAAATAATTTTTTTGAAAAGAAAAATAAATAAATAAATAAAAATAAAATAAAATAAACGTAAAAGGAAAGAAAAAGAAAAAAAAACCCACTTAAATCGCGTTGGACAAACATGTGTCACATATGATCATATCCTCGAGTTCGTATTTCGTTCCGTGGATGTGCGTCTCAAGTGATTGTGTCATGTCGAAAGAAGATGTTTGACGTTATTGCCCTTAGGAGAATGATTGGACGAGAAGAGTTCTCGCGGTACTACCGGATCCTAACCCTATATATATATATATATATATATATATATATATATATATATATATATATATATATATATATATATATATATATATATATATATATATATATATTATGAGATCCCAAATATTC
This sequence comes from Cichorium intybus, assembly GCA_023525715.1. Taxonomy (NCBI): domain Eukaryota; kingdom Viridiplantae; phylum Streptophyta; class Magnoliopsida; order Asterales; family Asteraceae; genus Cichorium; species Cichorium intybus. Next base: position 24,046,580 of record CM042014.1, read on the forward strand.
GTAAGATCTTGAGATCTCTTAAACTAATTTTTCATTTTAAAAAAAAAATGATTTAATGTATTAAGTCGATTATATTTAATATATTTTTAAAACTTTTTTCAAAAAAATGTGTATATACGAAATGTGCATATGTGCATTTTTGTATAAAGATGCATATGTGCATCTTAAAAAAAAGTCAACGTTTTTAAAAGATTTATTTTATAAAATGTCTTAGATATAAGCGACTTAATGCATTAAGTCACAATTTTGAAAAAAAAAAAGATTATAGTTTAGGAGATCTTAAGATCACATTTTGTCTTTTTCTCATTTTAGATTTTCTTATGTAACTATTTATTATTTGTTTTAACAAATATGTCCCCTCTTTGTCTTTATTCTGATACTATATTGCATGTGTGTATATCAAATGTATAAATTATACAAGTAATCTTACATACTAACCTTTTGTATTAGTTAATTGGGTCGAAAATATAGGATTAATATATCCGCTGCAACGCACGGACAATCACTGCTCATTGGCATCGATTCGTGCTTTTTGATTTTGATGTTAGAAAATTGATTTTATTAGTTTTATGTAGAGTTGTAACGAACTGAACGTTTAGCAAACCGTTCGTGAACTGTTCGGCGGAAACTTCGTTTATGTTCGTTTATTTAATAAATGAACGAACATGAACACGAATTTTTGTTCATTTAGTTAAATGAACAAACATGAACAATTGTCTCGTTCATCCAATTATGTCCGTGAACGTTCGTTTATGTTGTTCGTTTACGTTCATTTGTGTTTGTTTATTTAAGTTCATTTTGTGTTCATATATGTTCAATTCTGTTTGATTACATTACAATATTATATGTTCGTTTATTTTCAAATATGTTTAATTGCACCTCTTAACAAATGTTGCTGAATCTATCTCCATAGCTGGTCATATATATATATATATATATATATATATATATATATATATATATATATATATATATATATATATATATATATATATATATATATATATATATATATATATATATATATATATATATCAAGGTTGTAAAAACGCTCGACAGTAACTCGGCGGTCGTCTGGGGTTAAGGGATTAATCAGGGTTGGCGGGGATTAATCGGTGACCGTAAATTATATATATATATATATATATATATATATATATATATATATATATATATATATATATATATATATATATATATATATATATATATATATATATATATATATATATATATATATAAGTTTAATAATCCTAATATAATAACTAATTAGCCAAAAAAATAAGTCATGAACCATCATAGTACAAGTCCATAATAAGTTTAATAAACCCAAAAAACAAACACACATCCTCGGACTCGAAATCTGCATAAAAAAGTTCTCTCGTTCTTGAACTTTTTCAAGGTGCTTGATTATCATCGGTTCCGAGAGCTTCATCAACAGATTCGGGGTCACCTTCATCGACATCATGTTCATCGCAATCAACAATCCATTCTTGAGCCATGTGAGAATCATTTGCTAAAAGCACTTCCAAAGTCCTATCTTTTCTCTTTTTGTTTTTTCCATTAAATTAGCGTTGAATTGAACATAAACAAGATTGTTAAATCTACTTGTCTCCAATCTATTTCTTTTCTTTCTATGTACCTATAAAAGTACACACAACAAAGGGTTTAAAACGTGCCCATTTTCCAAAATATTAAATTTAGTTATTCATTTGTTTTCTTTATTTACAAAATAAGTTTTATTTGTCGGTTTAAGCCTAAAACTCCTAGGCCCAAAACATAGATGTTACATTTATCGACCCCTTAAAATGATTCCGTCCCCGGAATCACCGATAAGGAATTAAGTACCCATTTACCAAAATCTCAAAGGTTATTCATGTTTTTAGCTTTAAAATATTATAAAACTCGGAGTATTATAAATTTCACTTTATAAATTGTTTTACTTCAAGAATTACTTATCTCGGGTTTCTTTTCAAAAATGTTTTCCTTTAAAGCATGCAATTATCAAACTTGAATCTTCTTCAACTCGACCCTTTGTTCTACAAAAAGATTGGAACACTCAACTTTGTGATAAATGTTTTGAAGAGGTCGTTCTTTATGAGAAAATTTTAATCAACTTTTGTGAAAAGAAAATACACTTTCGAATTCGTACACTTTATATAAAACAATAAAGTTTCAAATTTATCTACGGATATATTTTCATTGAATTTATTAACAAAATTCCAAATAGATCATCAATCTTGGGTATTTACTACCGATTCATGATGGCCCCTTTGTCATTTATTTCTATAAGAGTCTTGCATTTGGTAAGATATTCTCATCCCAAAAGTGTTTGTCAAAATGTTCTCAAATTTTTAATAATACTTTTGAAAAGATTGGCCTTGCATCATTCTTATGTTCTTATGAGAGTAGGTTGTTTACTAGCTCACATACCTCAAGTTGAAGGATGGTTTTAAACCTATGGCTTCTAGTCTCATCATGCATCCATGTCTCTTCACCTTCACATGAATTAGTAAATCATTATTCCCATAAGTTTCTATTGGTCACTAAGCCATTGCTAACTACTAAAGAACCTAATGATCTAAGTCCTTCTTGGGTCTTACATTAAGGTTTCTCTAGTTCAGGCATTAAACCGCAAACCATGCTGCTCTTACATACACTTAGTCTTCTAGAGCTAAGGCAAAGTCACCAACTTGAACACTAAAAAGATGTCGGATGGGTCTCAAAAGAAGGTAAAGGTAAGGACGGAAGGTTTAAGGGTCTCGACAAAGAATTTCTTCAACAGCTCCAAGTCTTCACCTACCATCCACTTCACTAACACCATGTTCATCAAGTTCCTTGCTTGCCCAAGGTTGACACCACAATTCCACTAGTCTTCTAACACCCCATCATCCTTTAATCGACTCCTCAAGGTCAACCACCTTGTAAATCTCACTACTCTTCGAGTTTCATCCAATATAAGTTGTCCCTCTCTTCGCCTTCCATCATCCTTATCAGTTTCTATTCACACGAAGTCGTTCCTCATGATGCCACGTACTCCTGATTCTTCAAGGTTGCACTTCATATCCACTTAAGAATCCTCATGCATGAATCCCATTTGCCCGAAATATTCATGCCGGCCCGAATTCACTAATTAAATGGTTAGAAATTAAGTCACAAGCAAACAGTTACTAATAAATTCTAAAGGCCAACTACTTAAGAGGTCCAACATCCTTAAAAACATCATAGTTTCAGTCTAAGAACTACTCCTAGTACCTAGTATACTTAAACTCATGCTCTAATACCAAATTGAAACACCCTTGCTTAAGGCTTTTCATAAAACTTCATTTTAACCCATGGTTTATCATCATTATTCAATAAAATCATCCTTTAGTGAAAACTTTAGTTTCAACATCTTCAAATAAGTCATTTTCTTTCAAAACCATTTTAAAACACATGGGGTTTAATGAGAAATAATTTAGGTTTAAGTTGCGGAAAACATCGTTTGGTCTCATTTTAGTTAAAACACCTTAATTTATAAAATAGCGAGGTTGTAACAATTCAAATACCACTACATAGCTTAAATGATACCACACAAACCGTGACCTTCTAAACATCCAGTTCTTCTAAGTCATCTAAACTCCTCAACCTGAGTACACATCAAAATAAGTTAGGCAATTGAAATGCCTAGTGAGTTTACCCGAGGTTGACCCATTTCGAGTGGGCAGTGAACTACCACACTCGAGACAAACCCCCAAAAATAGTTTGACACACACGTTAAAAGTTGTTTAAAACATCATAAAGGTTTACTCAAAATAGATAGTTATGATATGCAAATGCAATGCATGATGCAACTATCCCAAACTCACATCCATATCATAAAAGTCCAACTCACCTCAATGGCACCTACCGAAGTTCACTAATGACACGCACAAAGCATGTCACTTGATCCCCGTATATGTTAAACTAGAACTAGTGGTCATCACACTAGCCCCCATGAGGGTTAGCAACTCCCTCATGCGGTTCCCTATTGTCGGGAACAAACTCTCCTCAACCTCTTTATTTTAGAGAAGGGTAAAACTCATACTCGCCCTCTTTAATTGAGAAAAGGGGTCAAACTCACACTCATACTACCCCTTTTTAAATGAGAAAAAGGAAAAAATCGGTCTCAAGGGCTCACACGGTCAATCCTATCCTATATGCAATGCAATGCACAAATAGGATGCTCAAAACATCTTTCAAAACATCATTATCATCTTTATTTAAAACCATCTTTAGAAACTCATTTTCATGCAATGCACAAGTAGTAATCATACATTGCACATAATAACATGCATGAAGAGTAATTGATAACACACACAAAAGATAGTGGGAAGGATGTGTACTCCGGTAAACTCACCAAGGTCAACTGACGAGTCAACACTAACTCCACACAAGGTTTGATGCATTTGGAGGCGCTCCTAGACATCATCTCATCCCTCAAATCCTCTTAGTTGAGTGCTAGCTTAAGTCCTTGGTCTCACTTCCAAGTCATAACAGCATATCTCCTTCCTATAATACAAGAACAGAAGGTATCATACACGTTTCATCTAAAAGTCGCACTATAATTACTTCTTTAGAACTAAGAAGGAACTATCATCCACCAACCAAAATGAAGTCCTTAACTCCCTAATATAAGGAAAATCTTATTTAAAACATCCCCAAAGTTTGGCATCAAAACAAGGACCCAAAGCCCAAACCATAAACCTCAAAACCCAAAAACTGCAAATTTATGGCCGACCCAGCTACACGGGTCGTGTAGGTCTGACACGGGTCATGTAGGATTGACCAGTAAGTCCAAAAATCTTCACAAGGGTCGTGTGGATTCTGCACGGGTCATGTACAGCATGCTGTAGCTCCGATTTTTGGTCCTTTTCACCTCTTTTTGACCCGAATCAAGCTCTAACACTTTCCCAACCTTATGGACATCAAAAGGACATGATTCAACTTCAATTTAAACATAATTATACTCATTTAAACCACCCAATATTATCCAAATAAATCAATTCAACTTGTGATCTAAACATTACTCCAAAGCCTCCAAACATGGAATACCCAATTACATTCCATCAATTGATGATTACAAGTGGAGATTCCTTCCTCCATTCCATGGAATCATTAGGAAATGATCTTTACTCCACCATTACATCAAATTGATGCAAATAATCCATTCATATTATTTAAACAAGAGGTTCAATCATCATCTACATGAATAAAACTCATTTCAACACCCAATTCCCATATTCTAGTGATTCAAGGTTTAAGATTACAATTCAAGGGTTGGAATCCTTAGGGAATCATTAGAAATGAATCCCCTCATCCAAAACCACCATATTCACCCACCAATTTCTAGGTTCCTCAACAAATCACAAAAGCCCCAATTTCTAGAGTTCATAACACCCAATTCAAAGAAGTAATTGAATCTAGAGCATCCATGGATTGAATGTAGACTCCAACAACTTAGAAACATCAAATAAACCTTGGGGAATCATATGAATAACCTCATCCCACCATAAATATCGAATTGGGTCAAAACCCCAAACCCTAACTCGAAAATCTAAAGCTAGAAGGAAGGGTTTATACCTTAGATTGGCTAGGAACTTCAAAAGCTTGAACCATCTTCTATCTCTAGCATCAAATCCTTAAGAACCCTAGAAAATCGCCACCCTCACCCTCACATTCTCTAAAAAAACGTGAAATGGCTGGAATGGGGGAAACCCCTCACTAAAATCTTGGTATCTTTCATATTTGGCAATAATAGTCCCCATGGTTTGATCTTTCTTCACCCAACACCCCAAAAGTCCATTATTCTCATTAAAAGTCTCCATGATCATACATATGCCCCAAATACAATTATTTATTTCACTTGAGTCATTGACTAGGTCAACACTAACCCTTAGTTTCCCAAATTGACACAAATGGTCCCTTATGCTAAAATTCTTTTCAATTTGGTCATTAATATAAACTTAAGGACTTATTTAACTTACTCTAAGTTTCTACATAAATTACTTAATAATATATTCTAATTTTCTAAATACTTGAATAGTCAAGTCCACTTAGGGTAAGTTTGTCCAAATTGACACTTTTAGTCCTTATGACAAAATTTATCACATTTGGTTACAAATTGATTTTAAAATTATATTTGGCTCATTTATTCACAATATAAAATATAACAAAATATTAAATTTAGTTGTTCATTTGTTTTCTTTATTTACAAAATAAGTTTTATTTGTCGGTTTAATCCCAAAACTCGTAGGCCCAAAACACGGATGTTACATATAAATAAATTAATTAATAAGATTTAAATCAATCCCTCAAATTTAGGTAACCGACAGTTACAATTTTCACCACCATCATCTTCAGCCCATCAAAGTTGAAATCATTTGTTAAATCTATACCATAACACGTGTAATCTGGAGCCATATACTTCATAAAGACGTTTATTCGTTCCCACTGTCCTCCACTACAAACATGCATTCTAAAAAACTAATTACATGAACTCATTTTATAATAGAAAATCTAGATTTAGATGTGTAAACCTCTAAACAAATGTTCAAAAGGGTAAACCTCTAAACAAATGTCCAAGAACACATTCAAGATTTCTAATACTGTTTTTTTCCTCTAGAATATGAGTCTGAAACATCATCCGGTCTGAAATGTATGATTGATGGTCAATTTGTAATGTACGGTTACATATCAGAATATATGTTATTCTTACCATGACAGATTCCTGGAAATACCTTTAAGTCAAATCTTACCGACTGCTGACCAACTTCGGAATCATAAATACTCCGGAATATCGTGCTGCGGACAAAATGACTACTTTTTAGAACTGCAAAAACAACATTATCATTTTTGTTCATTAGCGCGTTTATAAACTTTTTTAATATCCCGTTTTAATATCTATTAGCCAATCAAGCCATCAATCAATTTTGTTACACGAGGGTTGTCGGAACTCGTGCATGTGGCTTTAGTCACACATTTGGTAGAAGTTATATGCTAAAGGCTTTGAGCGAAAGCATTACATTCACTTGGGATAAGGTTTCTATCACCAGAGGATCTCGAAATAAGGTTTGGCTTGCATCATTTCTTTATGATACTAGGCGTATTCCCGCGCGTTACGCAGGAGTAAATTAATATAGTAAAAATATAATGACCAATCAAATATAAACATAAACATTTTAGAATTAATCAAAATATGAAAACAAAAAATAAATCAAACATATGACATATGTATCAATAATAATTTTTCATCCAAACATCGAACAAAAAAACATAACACATTTTTTGGAGTTAATTATTATAGATGGTCCAACATTAAAAATATATAGAAATATATTTACATAAATTATCTCCGAATTTAAAATAAATATAAAATAAAACATACCAGTAATAACATAAATAAGAGTCTAAAGTAATTATTGTATGTTGTCAAGTCGTATTTTCATCCATCTTATTTTCCAAACTCTACCAAAATAAGCTACCTATACGAACTATATATATATATATATATATATATATATATATATATATATATATATATATATATATATATATATATATATATATATATATATATATATCTTTATATTAACTAATGTGTCATAAGTAGCAATTAAGTACCATAAGTTTAAAAACTTTTGGGTTGTAGTGGTTAATTAGTTGAAATGTGAAGAGATTGTGTATTAAAATAAATTAATGGTATTGGTAATAGTAGGAAGTTGAAGTGTTGAAAGTTTCAAACATATATTATATATTTATAAAAATATATCTTCATATAAATATGTAGATTGTTAATTGATTTATAACTACCCGTGAAAATTTTCAATTATTATAAAAAATAAATTATATATTTTTTTAGTTAGGTTTAGATTTCTATTTAGGTTTTATATTTTACAGATTGAAGCCTTTTAACTATTTTGAAAAAAAGCATTTGATCATTGTCTAAATTTAGTTTATATTTTGATTTTAGTTTTGCATTTAGACCATATTTCGATCAACAAATTCAATGTATTATATTGTCAATTAAAAAGTTTAACTTAGGTTTTGTATTTAACACCATACATTAATTAACAACTTAATTATAGTATATTAATAATTCAAAAATTCGATCATCAAGATGATATATTTTATATTTAATAAATAACTTAATGTTGGAAGTTGAATAGTTAAGAGTTTCAAGTCGATATGATGAAAGTAGAATGCTCTAATAAATATAAAAATTATTATAAATCATTCATCGTAATCAATATTTAGTGATATAAAATCTAGATTTAAAATATATCTGAAAAAATGAGGCAGTCTTTAAAAATCGATAATTAGAATTATAGAAATATAACCAAGTCTAGCATGTATTAAGTGCTTAGAACATTTGAAGTGTTTTATAGAAAAAGATAATTATTATTTTAATAGTTTAATAATTCAATTTGATGCATTAATTATTTGTATGTCAAACTTCTATGTATTCGGGAATTGTAAGTCTTGAGTTGAATACATTATGACTTGTTACTCAACCAACAATATAATCATCTATTTTAAGTCAATTGTATATAGACAATCCAATATTAAAAATATAACACATTAACATGAACTACATTAGAATAATATAAAAAATAAACGTACTAAAAATAATACATATATTATCTTTGAGGAATGTATTATTGTAGATCGTTTCTTCGTAAAACTTGTAGGTAAATAAATATAATTTGGCCGTGTCAAATAACGCCAATATGAAAAAATATTATATGAACCAAATGACCACTAAATACTTTATCAAACAACATAAGCCTACTTATTCAAACAATATAAAAACCATTTTGGTGAACATGGATTAGAAAACGTTACAATGAATAATCAATCTATTATATATCTTCCTACCGTATGTTGGGATAGAACCAATATGCATTTTGTTTCTTGTCTTGCAACTTGTAATTTGCTTTAGCTTCTTCACATGTCTCCTTCCCAAATACAATATAAACATGTGTACCTTCGAAATATGTGTTCTCAACCATGCCGTTTTTCTCTTGCCTTGCGACTTGTAATTTGTTATAGTTTCTTCATGTTTCTCCTTCGTAATACAATATAAACATATGCAACTTCAAAGTGTGTGTTTTCTCAAATCATCTTTTCTTCCATCATATTCTTCATGCTAGAATCTAATTTATATGTGAATTATGTATAACTCTTATATTAATTAGGTGTGATAACTAACAATAAAGTATCATAGGTTAAAAAACTCTTGAGTTGTGGAAATATGAAAAGACATAGAAAGTTAGAAAATCAATGGAAATATGAAAAGACATGAGAGTTTCAAATGCATGTGGTGCTTTGAAATATGCCTCTATTATAAGATACTAGGTGAATGCCCGTGCGTTGCACGGAAAGCAAAATTATGTAGTTTCGAAAAGGATGAAATCTAAAAATTTGAAAGATAATTGAAAGATAGTCCATAGTTTTGAAAAGGCTTTCATTGTCACTCAAGTATCTTGAAAAATACATTTTTAATGACAATAATATCGAGACATGTTAATAGTGTGTGTGGTACGATATATAGTAAAAATCACACATCGCACGCGACTTATGCGGTTTGGAATTTTGAAAAACAAAACTTGTTTCGCAAAAGTTCAAATTGCATTATGTGGTACGGTGCATATGCTTTTATGTATGTTGGAGAAGATTCAGAGCTCATATCGAAATCGACTTGCTATCTTTAAAGCTCGACATTTTTAAAATATAAATTTCCTTCAACTTTAATTATTTGGAAATGTTTCCAACAATAAAAATGATTAATGATTTATATAATTGTTTTAACTTTGAGAGAAACATTTATTTATAGATTAAGAAAGCTTCTGACGTTGGTTTATCATGACGATGTGGGATCAACTTTACTTCATATTGTTGTACTTTGTGTCATTTTCTTATCCCACATCGTTTAAGAAACACAACTTATGGGAAATCAAACATCTATAAAGAAAGAGACTAATGCATTTCTCATCTCATACAGCTTAAGAAACAAATTTCAAGAGAAAACAAACATCTATTAGTAGAGCGGCTAAAACCATTTCTCTCGTATATTTGTTATTTTCTGTTCTTGATTCTAGCCAACTTAGGCATCGGTTGCAACGTTCCGTCAACCACTGGTTTCAATTTCATGATAGAAATTCATATTGGTCTCTATTAATTGAATGACATCTATTGTAAGATTTATATAGATATAAATTTGTATACTTGTTTGAAATTTGAATGATGTTCAACCGATTATTGTTTGAAAATTTATGTATATAAATCTTAGTGAAATGGACAAAAAAATTACAACGTTGTTACCACACATTAAATTATGATGCACGGCGTATTATCCACTTGCATCTCAATCAGGATCTTAATAGTTTTTAACTCATTTTAATATTTCATGTTTTAGTTGTTATGCTTTTGGAAGATAAAACAAAATAGTATAATACATTGAAACTTTCAGATAAAACATGTTTTTATGATAAATTAACAATTAATTAACAATAAGTTTAAAAAACCTTGGTTTAATCAACATTATGAGATAAGACAACCTCATGGGTGGTATTATATAAGAGAAATATAAAATGTTATATAGATGTGCGAAACAATATGAGTCAAATAAAAGAACTTTAAATTAATATGGTAAAAGATAAATAGTTTATCCCGAAATGTATTGTGTCTGTGACATTTCTTATAAGAAATATATATATATATATATATATATATATATATATATATATATATATATATATATATATATATATATATATATATATATATAGATTTTTTTTAATACATTGATAATGGTTCAACTTTATTTGTTTGATTAATTCTCAAATGTTCCCTGTTGAAAATTTTTATGTTCGTATACCATTGTGCATAAAAAAAGTCGATATCGTTATCACTTTTTTACTACGACATACTCTAAACTTGCAACCTAATCACTTTTTAGTAACATTCATCTTTATTTTCTAGTTTGAATATTTTTGGAAGCCAAAAACCAAATAGTAGAATCCTTTAATACTATGAGAAAACATGTTTCTAAGATAAATTGACAATCAATTAATAATAGACTTTGAAAGTCGTATAATGATATGGATAATGGATCCAATGTGTGGTATTATATAACGTAAAGATGAAATGTTAAATAGATGTGTGAATCGATGTGGGACAAAGAAAAAAAATCAAAATAATATGTAACACCCCTTTCTCAAAACCATAATTTAATATAGTTTATATTACAAAACATTTTACAAAACGTGACCATGAAAAGTCACCAAAATTTTTTTTTATAAACTTTATTCTGAAAGGGTATTACAGACTCAATACAGAAAACCATAATTTAAACTTACTGTATATACACTGGTCCCACTCCAGCTCCTGCTCATCTCACCTAAGTACATAGCATTTAAAAATAATACGTGAGACATAAAGTCTCGTGAGTAATATGGGTTTTAGAGCCAAAACATTTCTGCTTTAAAACTTGAAATATAACAAGTAAACTACTAGAACTTATTTCATAATAAATCTCAAATCTCTTTTCTTTTCTATCTTCAAAACTCAAAAATACTTTCTTTCTCAAAATTTCTTTCTTTTATCAAAACTGTATTCTTTCTCAAAACTACTTTCTTTTATCAAAACTGTATTCTTTCTCAAAACTACTTTCTTTTATCAAAACTGTATTCTTTCTCAAAGATACTTTCTTTTATCAAAACTGTATTCTTTCTCAAAGCTACTTTCTTTTATCAAAACTGTATTCTTTCTCGTTTTCTAGTGACCAACTGAAACTCATGAATTAATTTAGTTTAATTCATTCTACTAGCTCACATCGCGGGACAGAACAGATCCGCCCGCTAGGTTATGCTCATTCTGTCTCCCCTTTGTGACTTGGAACGGATTCAAGCACAAGGGTATACTAAGCTAGACAACTACTTCGCGAAGGGAGGTACCATCCCAGTAGTGTCTTCTGATCCCCCGATTATGTGGGTGATCCTATTCCGGACAACTGACTCTTACTTCTTTCTTTCTTTAATTCTTACTTCATTTTATCTCAAATTGGTCAAAATGGGACACAATTTGTAAACAACTCTTACTCAAACATTTTATAACTCTTTACTGAAAATACTTTCAAAAAAACTGATTTTGACATCTTAGTTCACATAAGGAACTCCTTTCAAAATACCTTGCAAACCATACTTTAAAAATCTGTTTAAAACATTAAGCCCTTGTATAGAGCTTCTTTCAAAACTATTTTCCAAACTTTAGTATTTATAAACATTTGGAAATCTTACTTTTCTGAAAATAACATTTTGCTATGTACTATAGAAATCCTCATAAAACTCACCTTGATTCTACTACGGTTCACTAGGCTTCACGTACGCCTTTTCCTTTCCCGTGCTCAATAACGTTCGAAGCACCCCCTATACAAGTAGTATATATAAATACTCAATATAATTAACTCTATAATGTTAAAGTCTCATATGACACAACTCCAGGTTATAATAAATGTATAACCATTAATAAATTCGTTTTTATAGTTTTCTCCAAAATACACGTATATTGCTACAGTACCCCCGAGGGGTCGTATTTCAGTTCCGACTCTTTTCTATGAAATCTTAGGCCATATTAGACTTGTGTTTCAAATTTGGAGTTCATTGGACAAGTCTAGCTCAAATTCTAAAAATCAAGTTTTGACGTGAATAGTAATTTTAGCCACTGCCGCTACAGTGACTTTTCCGCAAGGTCGGATTATGGATTTGACCATTCCCGACATGTTCTTATACCATTTTAGGGTTATGGCTAAAATTTCAGATCAATCGGACATGTCTAGCTATGGTTTCTAGCGTTTGGATTTCTAACATTTTTAACATTTTTGGTCCCTGTCTGAAGGGCACTGTAGCACGCAGTTTTCACCCATTAAGTCCTTAATTTATGTCTTAATCATATGGGGTTTGTTCCTTGACTAAAACCCTCCATTAGTACAAGGTTTTAAGCTATTACAATCGTTTGAATCAATCAAATGCAAGAATTGAAGTTCTTGACCAAACTTGAAATTTCTCAAGAATCGCAATCTACTTCAATGTTTTAGAGTTAAATTCTTAACTAATGACTTATTGGAAGCATTAGATACTTAACCCACATGATTCTTAACTGAAATTGCAGTTTCAATTCCATTCAAGAACCAATTCAAGCATACGTATTATAACATTTCTAAACTTCTTTCATTAAGCCATTTAGACTTCTATCCTATTATTTAACACTTCTAATTACTCATAATACATCTATATATGCTAAGAATGGTTTTCTTTCAATTCTTTGATCGTTATATTAACATATACATTCATATTCCTAAGTGGGACAGAATCTGCCGAAACAGGATACCCTGTACGAAAAACGGCATAACTCACTCTAGAAGAATCTAAACGACTCACCGCTTTTTGATTTAGAAACTAGACATCTTTATATATATATATATATATATATATATATATATATATATATATATATATATATATATATATATATATATATATATATATATATATATATATATATATATATAAAGAGAGTAAAGAAAAGAAGCTTAAAGGAAAGAACAATGTAATGTGTTGGGCATATAGCCTCATGGCACATAGAGAGAAATGGTAAAAAGAATAATAAAAGAAATTTTGGGTATCAAACCTAGAAAGTTTATAAGTAAAATATGTGAGATAAAGAGACTAAATGTTTATGAAAAATGGTGGTAATATATATGATTATGAAAGTAATGTATGTTTAATAAGTATAATGAGATAAAACAAGAAATTGTTGAGCCAGAAATGCCAATCCTTATTGAAATATAGTTATAATGCAGTCAGAATAAAAAGAGAAGTAAAAGTTATTTTTGGCATTAACCATAGCAAGTAAAAAGTAAGCAAGAGATAGAATGCTAAACTAAGCATTAGTGTGAGAAATAAGAATTATAAAAAAATACTAAAACATAAGTAATAAAATAAGATGAGAATGGTACATGGGGTACCTAAAAAGATCAGAAGTGTTCTCATAAGAGTACAGTAAGAAAGCTGAGAAATGAAATGGACAAGATTATATTAGAAAGTATAATGAGTAAAAAGAGATTGAAATCTCCTAAGTTATAAAGAAAAAATGAAAGAGGTATATAGATCGTTAATATGTCGAAAGATGAAAATAATATAAGTAAAGAGTGATACAAGACATGTAATTATAAAAGTAATACATGCAGGTAACGAGATGATAAAGGTAATAACCTTATGAGAATGTATGAAAACTAGTAATAAGGGCAAAGAAAAGTTTTAGTAGTAATAATAGCAACACCTTTGATATAAAAGGTTTTGTTCATAAAAAAATAAATATAGAAAATTCTTTGAGAATTAAAGATGAATGATAAGACAAAAGAAGCAAGAACAATGATTGACTTTTGAAGTTCTAGTATATGTAAACATAAGAAGTTGTAAAACTTCTAAAGAAATGTATAAAGGTAAATTGGATGTGTATTGTTTACTAGAAAAAAAAGAAAAATATGAGATTTAAGTCTAATGACAATAAAGAAGTAATTAAAATGTAGATTGACTTTTGGAAAGTCAATTTTCTATAATAAGAAAGTATGAAGTGGCAAAGTTTCTATAAGAAAATAGAGAAAGTAAATTATAAATATGAAATTTACTTAAGTAAGAAGAATAAAAAAAGTGAGAAAGGAAATATCAAGGTTAAATATATGATAGAGTATATGAGGTAATCAAAAGCATGTAAGAATTTTATCAAGTAGGAGATAAACTAAGAAGTTTTATAAAATACCGAAAGTAGAAGAGAATTTAGTTATAAAACTTTTCAAGAAAGTGAAAAAGTAAAAGAATGAGAATGAACTACGACCTAATAGTCGTTAAAAGTAAAGATTTTGAAAAAAAATAGTTAAGTATATTGCTATTCGGAAAGATAAATGAAAGTATAAAATCATATATGTGTATACAAAGTGGTGAATCAAGAATTGTTTACATCGTTGTCACCTTTTATAAAATCATATTGTAAACTTCCAACCTAGTTGGGTTTTTAAAAGTTTTAAGTAATTTTAACTTCACTTTTAAGGTTCAATACTTGTAGAAGTTGAAACTAAAAATTATAATCCTTTAAAACTTTGCGATAAAAATATTTTTTATGATAAAATGACCACTAAATAATGATAGAGTGAATGTCATATTATGATCAAAATTGATGGATAATGAAAGCAAATAAGTGATATTATATAAGTGAAAGAAGAATGGTCATATATGTGTGTGAAACAATGTGGGACAAAGAAAAAAAATTCAAATATTGGAAGTTGAAGAGTTGGGGGTTTCAAATGCATATGGTGTAAGGAAAAATGCTTCCTTTATTAGATATAAGATAAGATAAGATACTAGTCGAATGCCCGCGCGTTGCGCAGAAAGAAAATTATATAGTTAAAATATAGACAAATACATGTTATTATCATACTATTTTTAAAAAGTCTTTATTCTTTTCAATTATATGATAATAGATACATGTATCAAAATTTTAGAAGACAAAAAACTGCAAAAATTACAATAAATGAATACAATTCATGAAATAAAATTAGAATTAATATGGTTCAATATAAATAGTTATCCCAAACTACATGATTTTAATATCATCTGTCTACACTTTGTGTATTGATAAAATTGAGGGATATTGTATGTATTTTGATATAGTTTTGCAAAGGTTTCCATTGGCACTCAAGTATTTTGAATAATACGCTTTTATTGATAAGAATAGAGACATATTCTAATGGTGTTTACCATACGATATATAGTGAAAACCACACATCGCACCAATTATGCGATTTGGGATTTTGAAAAGCACAAACTGTATCATGAAAGTTTAAAATTTGATTACATATTATGGTGCATGCTGTTTTGTGTAACTTGATGAAGGAATACAAAGTTTATATCGAGATCGACCCGCTGTACTTTTAAAGTTCGAACTCATTAAAATAAAATATAAAAAACTTTTACTGTATATTTATTTGAAAGTAAATATTTGGAAATGTTTCCAATAATAAAAATTGACTAATCATTTATATAATTGTTTTACTTTGAGAAAGACATTTATTTATAGAATAAATTTTTTCCTTAAGTTGGTTTATCATGACGATGTGGGATCAAACTTTCTTTTATAATGTGTTATTTTATTTCATTTTCTTATCCCACATCGCTTAAGAAACACAACTAAAGTGAAATCAAACATATATATAAGTAAAGATGTTAATATATTTTTCATCCCACATAGTTTAATTAACAAATTCCAAGGGAAAGCAAGTCTTTATAAGTAGAGAGACTGAAGCTATTTCACTCATATATTTGTTTTTTTGTGTTATTGACTGTAACCGGCTTAGAAAACGGTTAAAACATTCAATGGACTACTGGTTCGAGCTTTAAGACCGATTTCATAAAATTTGGATGGGTACACACCAGTGCACACTTCTATTTTTTTCTAAAAGTATTCAAATAAATGAGATACGTGATAAAAATTCATCCACATTGATTGAATAGCCTCTCTTATAAGATTTATTATGTAGATAATAAATCTGTTTCAACTTTGAACGATGTTCAAACATTTACTGTTTAAAACTTTTATATATAGATATCTTATTAAATTGAAAAATGTTATCAACGTTGTCACCACATATTGAACTACGACTCTATGAACTTGCAACCGAATCGTTTTTTAATAGTTTTAAACCCAATTTAATATTCATATTTTTATTTTCAATGTTTTTGAAGCTAAAACAAAATAGTAAAATCTATTGAAACTATGAGAAAAAAAATATGTTTTTATGATAAATTGACTACTAATTAATAATACACTTTGGAAATTGTGGTACGATAAAGATTGAAATATAAATGTGCGAACAATCTTGATACAAATAAAAAACTTCAAATTATTGTGGTAAAAGATAAATAATTTATCTTAAAACATATTGTGTCGATAATATTTTCTTATAATGTGTGTGTGTCTATATGTATATATATCGCGGTAAATATATAGAACATCAACACCATTGTTATTTTTTACTACGACATACTTAAAAGTCATATTATGATCAAGATTGATGGATAATGTAATCAAATTAGTGGTATCATATAAGGGGAAAGATGAAAGATTAGATAGATGTGTGTGAGACAGAAAAAAATCTAAATAAAATGGTAAAAGATAATTTATTAAAGTTGAATCGTATTGTTTTGAATGATATTTTTATATGAGATATTTTAAAATGTTCACAAATGAAAACTTCTATGTATATACATACTCTTGAGTCGAAAAATGTTTACACCGGTTTCATTTTTTACAAACGACATATAAATTTTCAACGTAATCAGGTTTTTAAAAGTTTTGAGTAATTTTAATTTTCAATTTTGAGTTTCAATACTTCAAAAAGTTGAAAAAAATTAGTAGGAATGCTTTAAAACTTTACGATAAAAACTTGTTTTATGATAAAATGATCACTAATAGTAGACTTGAAAGTCATATTATGATCAAATCAAACTTGATGGATAGTGGAAGCAAATAAGTGACATTATATAAGAGAAATATTGAAGGTCATATATGTATGTGAATCAATGTGGGACAAAGAGAAAAAAAATCTATTTTTATCTTGAATAATCATTGGAAATATGAAAAGACATGAAAGTTTCAAATCAATGTGGTGCTTGGAAATATGCCTCTATTATAAGATATATAGATAGATATAGATATAGATTTTTTTATATATAAATGAGTTGCATAACGCTCAATTTCATTAAATAGTAATTAAATTTCAGTTTTACTTTATTTAAGCACCTCAGATATTTTTTCGAACATGTTATACCTCTTAAACTTCATTTTTGTTTCATTCTTATAAAACTTTATACCTTTTTGCTTCATTATTTTGTAAAGCTTTATAGCTATCTGTTTGATTCCTATATAATTTGAAACCATCTTTACATTCCACGTATTCTTCCGGTTGATTCTCATTAGAAAGCTTTTTCTCCGTTTTAATGACATGGAAAAGCCACATAATCCATAAGAGAGCCCCCATTTAAGCATTCTAGTTATCAAAATCCCATAAGAAAAATACACCGGGAAGTTGATCACTGTTAGAAAACTAAACTTTCTCACTAGGCAAATCAGAATGTCTTAGCAACAGATTTGATGCATTGAGCCTTATTTGTAAATCCTTCACATATAAATGTTGTAATCTGCTAGTTTATGGAATATAAATCAATAGGCGGTTGAGTTGAAAACACACCAAATGAGTACCAGTCACCAAGTACAAAGCTCAGTAACAGATAGGAGATGAGTAAATCTTGGACCATTACAAACAAGTTACAGCAGCAGACAATTCTTTGGTTCTAATTCTTCTCTAAGGTATTTCATCAAACAGTTGGAAGGCATTACCACTTCACTTTAGTTCTAATCCATGTCTTAAGCATTTCATGAAATACCTTGGCGCATCAAATAGTTACTTGTAAAATAAAAACTCCCTGCATCAAGCTAAAATCATAAGATTAACTTCAAAATATGCATGAATTGCTATAAAGAATGGATCACAAGATCATCTTGGACCATCACAAAGAAACAACATGGTGTGGTTGAACCGTTGAATACAGAAACATTGCATAATAAATAGATTACTTACTTTCTACATGAGCAAATAGTTCATGTTTCTTGAATTATAGCTCCTCCACGAAGTTCTTATTTGATTGTGAAAATATAATCAGATCATATCGTTATCAAAATTTAGAAACAAATTAACACCACAAACTGGAAACAGAATACAACTTCAACAGACGAAATAAAAAAATCTGAGAAAAAAGAAAAAAAAATCAGAAGAGAACAGGAATCAACAAACCTCGATGGTTTTAGAGACATCTAGATTCAATAGTGAAGAAGGTAAAAGTTAGAAGGTTACATCGGTGATTTTAAGGTCGTGTTAAGCGGCCCGGAAATATATAACTGAAGGAGATTCTTATGGATTACATAATGTGGATAGATTGTAGCTTTAATCGGAAAAAGTTGGAAATAGCAACGCTATAATTCCACATGTTTGAAGGTGCAATTTAAAGTATCTCAAATAATGTAATAAAATGATTTGTCTGCAAAAAGCAATATAATAACAGGAATATGTCAGTTACAGATGCATTTTCTTCTGTGAAACCATTCCTATAATCAATTCGAAAATTTTTGCTCTAAATCACAGAGGAAAAGCAAATTTAAGATTTTAAAGTAATAAATTCCGCTTCGTATTTGATGTACATGACATGCCTTCTTTTGGAGTAAAGCCCACCTTACAATGCAGTATTGTACACGACATAGCAAATCTAACATGCCTTTTAGTTTAGATTTAATTTAAGATAAAAGTGCAATTCCATGTAATTAATATTGAAAGTATTGTGAATTGCAATTTGCAAGAAAACACACAACATAATATAAGAACCAATGCACAAAACCAAAACCAAAAAAAAAAAAAAAAAAAAAAAAAAAAAAAAAAAAAAAAAAAAAAACCTCCATTTTTTAATGATTTACATCAAACATGAACAAGAGACGAAAGTTATGTATTTTATCCTTGGTTTACCAGAGAACCCTAAGGAGCTGTTTAATAGCATCTGAACGATTTGGATCCGAATGATATATATCTAAATGATTCAGAGGCCTGAATCGTTAAGAGGCTTTGAATAAAAAGACGTTTTTAGGTTAAATAACATATGTGGAAGTTTTTTTGAAAAATAATGGTTCAAATACATATTTCTGTTTAATTAGAGGTTCATTAAGAGGCTATGACCGATTAATATATAAAAATTTTACAAAACAAACCCTTAACATAGTTCAGAGCCTCGTAACCATTCAAATTAAAAGGCTATCAAACTTCCCATAAAGGTAGCTTGGGTAATTTTTGTGAAATAATATAGTTGTAAGCATGAGCCTACCATACTCAAGTGCATAATTTACTGGCTCGAATTCATTTTGAGTGAGGGTCCCCAAAAACAAGGACACCAATGCAACGGGTCCTATGGCTATAATATGCTTAGGTTGTTTAGTATACGCGTAATGCTGGAGTGTGGTGCTAACGTGGAGGCTTTCAATTCCCTGAATAATGTAGGAACCACTTGTTGGTGCACATATCAATTCGCATTAGACCTCCTAACATAAAAAAGTCGTCATTCTTGTAAATGGATGTGAGTATATTAACTTGGTTTTATAAATACATTAATTATGTCATTTGTACAAAAAAAATACATTTTTTTGTTTAATTGACTCATTAATTATTAATAAGTAAAATGTGCCTTATGCAAATGCCCTAAATATTTAATTCTTTATTTTCTATAAAATGATTAACCATGTTTATTAGAATTTTTAATTTGTTTATCTTTGAAATAAGAAGCAGTCATGATATCTTTTTAAGGTGTTGAATATGGTAAGTTTTGAATATTTAAGCAAGTAACAGATAAAAATAAAGATGAGGGTATGTAAGTAATTTTACTCTACCATTTGATAATCAATTTTCTTACCATAAATGTAGGAGCGACTTGTTGGTTCACTTGCCGATTGGCAATGGACCTCCTAAAAAAGAAAAGCCGCCATTTCTGTAAATGGATGTGAGTACATCAAGTTGGTTTTATAAATAAATTAAAGCCAATTTATGCTTGATGTATAAGAAAAAAAAAGACACTAGCTCCAAGTGTGGAAACCATTAATTAAGGTAAAGCTTACAAATAATGGTTGATATATTACATAACCATCGTGATAGAAATTAAGAAAAATTTGTTAAATAAATAGATTTTAAATTAATTAAGATAACACTAAATCGAGAATTATAGTTGTTTTATTAACTACTAATTCGTGTATAAAAGTCATTGAATTATGTGACGCTAATTTATATATGGGTAAATTGTATAAAAGTCACTAAGTTTATACAAAATCTCTATTTTGACACCATGTTTATTTTTTTCGCGATTAAGTTACTAAATTCTATAATTTTTTTGCAATTTTGACCATTTGACCGGTCAACCCGGTTGCCAGCTGATGTAATATGACAACGTGTCAATCTTTAATGATGTAACGCTGACATGTCACTGAAATAACTATAGTTTCTTTGAAAAGTAAGATTTAAAACAATAATTATAAGTGATAAATGATTTCATTTAGTTTTTTAAGGATAAAAATACAGCGTTTTAAAAAAAATGATGTGTTTTGAAATTAGGATGATATACGGTGATTGTATATATTATATGCGGATAATTATAGAAATAAATTCAAAACATGCTTTTAAAAATTGATTTGAAAGTAAGATGACATATTTCTACTGACAATTATGTTAAAAGTGTGAAATATATGTTCAATAGAAGTGGTAATTATGGTTATATATGGGTGAATTTGTTAATTGGATTATTATTTGTCTTCATAGTCAAATAAGTAAAACTAACACAACACCATGTAACTTCAATTAGCAACTGGATTGACCGCTCAAATGGTCAAAATTGCAACAATTTGGAAAACTTAGTGACTTAATTGCAAAAAAAAAATATACACAGTGTCAAAATCAAGATTTAGTGTAAACTTATTGACTTTTTTGTTATTTGTCCTTTACATATATATATATATATATATATATATATATATATATATATATATATATATATATATATATATATAGTTTTTTCCACAAGGAATTGTGATGTCTTTCTTTGGGATCATGGGTCTTTTTATTAGCTCCTATTTGTGGTGCACAATTTCATGGAATGTAGGTAGTGGTTATGATCGATTTGATAGAAAAGACATAATAGTGTGTATCTTTCGTTGGGGATTTCCTGAAAAAAAATCGTCGGGTCTTCCTCTGTTTTCTTATAAAAGATATTTAGTCTGTCAGAATCGAAGTTAAAGAAGATATTTATGCTCGTCGTGTCCTTTATATGGATATCAGAGGCCAGGGAGCAATTCCATTGACTTGTACTGATGAGAATTTTACTCCTGGGAATTCCAACAATTTGTTTAATCGATACAAATTGTGACCCCGATCTCGCAGATATTTCAATTCCAGCCAATGATGAAGCTATATCTTCAATCCGATTAATTCTTAACAAATTTGTATTTGGAATTTGTGAGGGATGTTCTGGATATATAAGAAATCTGTGATTAATAATTAATAATAAGATAAATAACTTATTTCATTTTGGAACCTTCATAGATTTATCGAATCGATTACTATTTCTGATTATTGAAAGTGCGTTGCTGTGTTAGAATAAGGATAGCTATACTGATTCGGTATACTCTAAAGACGCCCTCGGTACAATATTGATGATCTCACAAAGATTTTTTTTAGTGAATGTCCATTTACTGATCCAATCTTTTACAGAATCGATCCCCTTTTAATTGTACAAGAATATGTGGGGCTCCGCATGTCTGGAAGCACAAGAGAATGTTCTTTTGCTGATATTATTACCAGTATTTGCTACTGGGTCATTTAGGTAGATCAAGAAAACAGCAGTCGCAGCTGCAACATGATTTGAATATGCAACAGCAATCCAAGGTCGCATACCCAGACGGAAACAAGCTCCCACTCACGACCCATGTAACCAGCTACACCAATTAAGAAGTGTAGAACAATTAGTTCATAAGGACCACCATTGTATAACCATTCATCAACAGATGTTGCTTCCCATATTGGGTAAAAATGCTAACGGATAGCTGCAGAAGTAGGAATAATGGCACCAGAAATAATATTGTTTCCTTAAAGTAGATATCTAGAAACAGGTTCATGAATACCATAAATATCACTGGAGGAGCAGCAATGAAGGCGATAATAAATACAGAAGTTGCGGTCAACCAAATGTGCCTTTGTTCCAACCATCACGTAAGCCCCTACATAGGATAGGCTGGTTCGCTTAATGAGAATCTTTTTATGATCAGATACGAATCATGTCATACATGAGCAGGCTCCTTAAGATCTAGTTCTCCTAACTTTAGATTGAATTTAATAGTATACAAATGCATTCATCTCCTTTGGATTGACGCAATCATATATATATATATATATATATATATATATATATATATATATATATATATATATATATATATATATATATATATATATATATATATATATATAATCGTTCAAAATAGTTATAATTTTATATATATCCATTTATTGTAATACTTTTTATTTTGCAGTTAACATGAACCATAATTTTCATAAAATATATTTATTGAAACTACGTAATTTTAATCAGCACAACGCAAGACATTCGCCTAGTTTATGATTTATCTAATAGAAAAAAACATCGTGGCTCCAATTATGGAAATCACTAATTAAGGTAAAGCCATAATCAGTAATCACCCCTTTAGCACGAAGGCTGCATTACTCACAAGTATATGAAGTTGTCAAATAACATACTTTCATATTATAACGGTGGAACAAACCAATACATAAATGGAAATAAATGATATTTGCATCATTTATGTCATTTGTACAAAAAATACAATTTTTGTTTAGAGCATCGGTTTTAGTAAATGGGGCTCCAACTGATGAGTTTGAGATATCGAGGGGGGTTAGGCAAGGAGATCCGCTCTCTCCGTTTCTCTTTATTATAGCCATGGAAGGGCTCAACGTGGCTATGTCTACGGCGTGCAACAAAGGTATCTATAAAGGTGTTGATATCCCGAATGGCGGACCAGACCTTTCCCACTTATTCTATGCGGATGATGCTCTATTTGTTGGTGAGTGGTCTCAAACGAATATGAAGAACCTTGCTAGAATTTTAAGATGTTTTTACGTTGTGTCCGGCTTGAAGGTTAATTTCTTGAAATCTAAAGTGTTTGGTCCTTGTGTATCGGAGGGGGATATTGTAAGAGGTGCTAATATTTTTGGATGTGAAGCCAGCTCATTCCCTTTCAAGTACCTTGGGGTTCTCGTGGGTGCCAATATGAATATAAAGAAAAACTAGAAACCTATTATTGATCGGTTCAACTCTAAACTCTCTTCTTGGAAAGCCCGTTCCTTGTCATTTGGTGGGCGAATAACTCTTATCCAATCGGTTCTAGGTAATCTTCCTACCGATTACCTTTCCTTATTCAAATCCCCAACAGGGGTTATAAAGAAACTTGAAAGTATAAGAAGGCGATTTCTATGGGGGGTGGCGAGGAAATTCGAAAAATCCCGTGGATTGCATGGGATAAAATTGTAGCCCCCAAAAAGATGAAGGAATTGGAGTCGGATCACTGAGATCGCTTAATATAGGATTAATGGTCAAATGGTGGTGGCGCCTGCGCATAACTCCATCAGCCCTCTGGAGTCGAGTTGTAATTGGGATCCACGATCTTGGGTGTAAGCCTCCTGATAAGCTTTATAATAGATCCATTGCTGGAGTATGGAACAACATCGCAGGGGTGGATAAGGAATTACTTAAAATCGGAATCAGTTACAATGATATTTTCATGAAGGAGAGTGGTACTGGCGTTTGGAAATGTAAATTAGCGGGTGATGGTCAATATTCAGTGAAATGTATGAGAAACGAATAAAACAAACGGTTTCCTCCCATTGTTGCATGTAACAATATCAAATGGGTGAAGGAGGTCCCATTTAAAGTCTTATGTTTCATCTGGAAAGCTAATCTAGGAGGCATTCAAACCAAGGCGGGGCTGATCCGGAGGGGAGTTAGTCTTCCCAATTCGATTTGTGAATTATGCAATCAAGAGATTGAAAATCGCGATCATGTACTAATTGGATGTAGTAGTGCGAAGCAAGTCTGGGCCGGCATCGGAACTTGGTGTGAAGCTCGGTTGGACACTGTAAACACAATGGAGGAGTTATTAAGTTTGGTAGATAGTTGGGGGAGATGTCCAAAAAAAGGCGAGTCTTGGTGATTATTGTGTATGGCACGTTATGGAGCATCTGGAAGAATAGGAATGATAAGATCTTTCGTCAAGAGCATATTTCTCCTTCGGTGGTCGTGGATCTAATTAAGGCAAATGTGTTCAATTGGGTTAAGCATAGGGGGGTAAGCTCAATTTGAGTTGGGTTGGCTGGAATTTAACTCCTTATGTATGTTTCTAGCATGTAGATAGTTAATATGGTGGTGATTCTCGGCCTTACACCTCGCTGGCCTTGTATTGGTGTTTGTACTTTCTTTTTCATTTATATTATCGTTTCCCGTTTCCAAAAAAAAACTCACTAATTATTAACAAGTAAAGAGTGCTTTATCCTAATACCCTAAATCTTTAATTCTTTATTTTCTATAAAATAAATAACCGTTTTTATTAATTTTTCTAAGTTGTTTATCTTTGAAATAATAAGTAGTCATTATATATATTTTTAAGGTGTTGTATGGTTAGTTTTGATTATTACAAGCAAGTAACACATAAAAATAATGATGCGGGTATGTAAGTAATTTTACTCTATCTTTTGATAACCAATTTTCATACCATAAATATAGGAGCCACTTGTTGGTTAACATGTCGATTTGCATTATACCTCCTAAAATAGAAAAGCCGCCATTCCTGTAAATGGATGCAAGTACATCAAGCTGGTTTTATAAATACATTAATGCCAATTTATACTTGATGTATAATGTGACACCCGTGTCCCGGGAGGGACTATAGATCAAAAGTAAGAGCGTTTTGACCTTTAGTGTGACCAAATAACGATGTTAAGGTCATTATAAGGTAAGAAAAATATAACGATCAAAGCCTAGGAGTCAAAACGGAGCAAAAAGCGGAAAAACGAGGCCTTTTAATTGTCGGCACATCGCGACGCGACGGGCAAGCTGGTCGCGACGCGACGGCTGTCAGTTCTGTCGGTCAAGTGCGCGATGAAGTAAGTGCTTACGTCAGAGATCGGGTCGCGATCTAAGGGTGGATCGCGTCGCGACGGAGGTCCAGAGGCCTATAAATACGAGGCACAAGCCTCATTTTTTAGGCAGAACACACACCAAACACATATATGATATAAGAGAGTGTTCTGGTAAGGAGTATACGTTGAGAGATGATAGTGAGAAGTAAGGAGCCAGCGGTAGCTAGTATCGAGGTGCTCGGGAGCTATCAGAAGTCCGGAACGAGAAACGTGCCAGGACTCCGAGAAAGCACCAAACTCAGGTGAGTAATCGCTACCGTATCTCCCTAGTAGTTTATACGTGTTAAACTATAGTAGAAAGAGATTATTGAATGAAATACAGGATAGTACAGTTATGATTTATGTGTTAGTAGTTACGAGGAAAGTAGATATGCCACGGGCCCGTTTGACGAGTCTGGCCCAGGAGAAGCAGTGTATCACGGGGTGATGCTAATGAAAGGTTTTCTGCAAATCTATGAACTAAAATCCTAAGTTCACATGCAACCTAGATTGGATCTATTTTTTCTTACTTTGAACATGTAACTAATTCCTAAAGGCCAAACAAAAAAATAACTAAAAGAATAAAATAGAAAAACTGACATTTAGTTGTTTCTTGCAAGCTAAGCAGCACAAGTGTCCTGCCTCAAATGAGATCACACCCAAGCTAGGAGGTAAGCCACGAAATTTAGAGAGAAAATAGAGTCAAAAGTCGTGCCAAATGGTGTGCATGGGGCTCCCTATTTATAGGTTCCAACTGATAACCAGATAAGCCTTTAGAGATAAACCTTTTTGAATTCAAATAAGATAAACCTTTATCTTACAATTCAAAACCCTTTATCCTAATATCTAATTATCGAAATTATGGTTTATCCTAACCATAATTTCGTGGACTATAATACCTTGCCAAAATTGTCACTTACTCAACTATTGAATAATTACAATTCAGTCCCTGCACCTTTAATTAATTAAATTAATCACCAAATTAAATCCAATTAATTCCAGATTAATTTCTAATTAATTAATATAGTTTCTAATTAATATATTATCACTTTAATATATTAACAAACCATATATTTAATTCTATTGATTTATTAATCTCATAATAAATCAATCTTTCTCTCTACCGAATTTTCTACCAAACCTCTAGCTATGAGGGCAACCCAAATGGACTTTGCTACTATTAATTAGGTAAATACAAATTATTAGTCATGGCTTAGACACCTAATCCAACAGTCTCCCACTTGGATAAGTCTATGACTATAATTACCAATTTAACCTCTAATTAATCAGCAAACTGTAGCTTCCTAGAAACTGCTGCCGAACTCTGACCTAGTCAGTTCTGTCCATAGATAAGTGATCAGATGATCCTTCGTCCAACAAGATATTTTCAGACATAAGACATGGATTGAGATCAATCTCTGTCTGACACACTGTTTCCCGATTTCCGATTTTGCTTATGACTTTTAGACTTCTAATTGAACGAATCAATTCAGTCCTGGCTGGCCAGCGCTTTAGTCAACTTCAAAATCATCGAGTGGCTAACATATATCTGTTTCCCGTCTGGGTCAAGGGACGAATAAGCTTCGACTAATATGTTATATCTTTTACCCGGCAAATCACTCACAACAGCATGTTTTATAACACCGAGTTACCGATGCGTTTTCGTACTATCAATGAACAACCGCCTTGCAAATTATAACTCATATCTCTCCACTTTAAGACCATAAGATATTATCGTCTCAACATTGCTCGTGATATAATCCATGAAGCAATCCATTGAGCACGGGTTTATCCAATACTCAAATCTCCATTTCCAAGTACTCATGAACGTTGCAGCAATCTTATTGCTATGTCTAACTCCTTAGACAATCTACAAACCAATTCATGACAGTCTTCCTTCATACTTACTCCCTAAGAGTATGAACGACTGTGGATATTTGAATAATCCAATTATTCAGGAAGTAAAACATGCAAAAGCGAAACATAAAATCTGACTGGCAGCTACTCCTGCTTATTACCAAGTCTCCACGAGGTAATCACCAAGTCGGATTTATCATAACTATTATCGGTTTCTTATTCTCTTTTAAACTTCCAATTCAAGCCTTTTATATCTATGTCTATGACCTTTTCACACTTTCTATGTATCCAAGTGTCTAACACTTATTCACTTTATTGTAGATGATCATATCGGATACTCTTCCGATGATATCTCAATTTGTCATATTGTCATTCTCTCTCACAACTCCATTCTGGTGATGTGTACCGTGACTGCCCATGGTTCTCGGGTCTTTAGTCTACATGACTACACCCTAAGACAATTTCGAGGTGTCATGATGTGCCGGTGAACCACACGCGCTCCATCAGAAACCAACGAAATTCTTTAACCATGAAGTCCTACAGCACCACGTTCTGGTGTAAACAATTACCGATTTGAAAACCCTTTCAAATCAATCACCCTAATCATTTTCCAATGATTTATCACGTCTGTTCAAATAATCCATTCAGTATTCTCAGCCAGGCAATATCCTGAATCCAACTTACAATGCTCTAAGCATTAAGTCATCAGGATATGTTCATAACACTTCTGATTTGTCCAAGAGGCTCGAGGAACCTGATGTAATCTCATTCCAAGCCCTTTCGGAATCCTAAGATTACCAATAATCCTTGTGTCATGATTTCCGGAAACCATTTCCTTTCGGGGACTCTTTCTTATGCATCTTGAATCCCATCAAGATCATATTCTCAACGGCTAAGTCAATACTGTCAGTCTCATCTAACTGATAGATGTCTATGAACTACGTAAGTATGCTACACCTTCTTTGTTTCTTTCATGCCAATTCATTACACTTTGCAATGACAGGAAACTCCATTCCTGGGGTTATGCATCTTGAATCTCATCAAGATCATATTGGCAGAATTCTGATCTATCTAATAGATGTTCACAACCACCTGAGTATGTTGTATCTCTTAAAGTCTTTCATAGCTAACCGTTTCTTAACACCAAGTCACTACACTTTGTAATGATAAGAGACGTTTCCTAGAACCAGTATGTAACCCACATACAATGATAGCAGATAACAACGATACTCCCACTGGCTTTGACACGGTTATATGACTCTTTCGGACTATTCACAAAATCCAGAACTTTTGGCACATTTTGTGAGACCGAAATCCAAACCTTTCCGACATATCAAAGGAAATCTTTCAGGCTATTCACAAAATCCAAACCTTTTGGCCTATTTTGAGAATCTGAATATCCTTTCTTACGAGATGCCCATGGGACGAATCCCAGGGCCATGTACCTTTTGTAATGGCATGCTCTATGTGAGTCCCTATTAGTGTGCCGGTAAACCACACACGCTCCACTAACGACTTACACTATGCCACGTAGAGTCCTCTCGGATTTCATCTTCTATT
Source organism: Cichorium intybus (assembly GCA_023525715.1). Classification (NCBI taxonomy): domain Eukaryota; kingdom Viridiplantae; phylum Streptophyta; class Magnoliopsida; order Asterales; family Asteraceae; genus Cichorium; species Cichorium intybus. The sequence goes on from CM042014.1 coordinate 24,075,897, forward strand.
GAGAGTGCTTCATTCGGAATCAATTGCTTGACTCCAAGTGATGACTCAACCAGATGTTCTGCAGGTACATTTCTATGTTCCTTCTTTTGATGATTCAATTACTCCCACTGGTTCCTAGACCAGTTGTAAAGATCAATCAAACTGTCACATAGACTGTGTCTCGTGGTAAGGTTCTCTTATTTGGCAGCAACCGGGCTCACCAATGCTTCCAGCAGTCGGATTACTTATCCGTACCATCTTTAGTGTTTTACCACTACTCGGTATATCACCCAAATCATAACTCCTTATGACAGTGACAATAACTACTGGTCAAGCGAAGAGAGGGTATGTCAGGTTTAACAGGAATCTAATTCCTGGTCAAGGCCCAGTGGTGACTAAAGGTTCTTTCACTTGGCTAATCCCTGAATTAATTCAGAATTATTCTTACTCCCACTGTTTCCTTAGAACTTGAGTTCTTTCTAAAAGTACTCTTCTTTCAAAGGATAACCGGAGTGGCCAATGAAACGACATTGCTGATCAGTTTCAGGCTTGTCATGAGATTCAGACGAATGCTACATGTCCCTGGACTTTCAATGTACTAGTGGGACGATCCCAGCTTTACATTTCAGATAGTGTCAACATAACCTACTTAGTTTAAGATGTGGTCCGAATATGGCTTCTGCGGTCTGACTGGTTGAATATTCAATTCATTGAAATATTAGTTGGAAATGTATCCAGTGTATCTTATACACCGAGGATCAAAACTATTTCGATCAATGCTCCATCATCTTCCCTAAGACACATTATTACCATTAACGTTCTTGGAAGAGGATAAACTGTGAAACATTTTCTCAGTCTATGTTGTTACTCAGGTTCTATTGATCTTATACTTCCTTTGAAATCCTTGAACACTTCAAGGTTCCAATCAATCGCTTATTCCGATAAACGAAGCCATATTTGTCAAACCATTTGGCAAATATCATGAAGCATAACTAATCGTGTTTTGTTCGAAGATTCGAGCAATATATAGTAACTTATGTGTCTGTTGCTCAAAATCTTAATACCTTTACATCTCCATGTAAATTTATGACTTTGTTAATATTGTTCAAGACATGCAATCATCACCTGACTCCAAGTCAACTGATTCCAAAATCCTATCCATTGGATCTTTGGGTGATTCCTTTCTTGCCACAATTAATTTTATTAAGCACTCAATTCATCATGTGACCCTAAGTCAAATGATTCCAAAGTCCTGTCCAACTGGACCTTTGGTTGAAGTGATTCTCATAAAATTCACTTTAACAATCATAAAGAATACAATTTACAAATCCAATCCCATTGGATGTATCAACATTCAAGTTATTACCATTTACGTCATCAACACATTCACACAACATTTCGAGGACAATTAAAACAATCATTTTTTCAAAAAGAATTTCATTAAACCAGAATTATCCTCAGAACAATGTACTATGCGAATCCATGTCGTATGTATCTATAAACTAATAACAAGAACAAATATCTAGCTTAACTCAAAACACCGCACGAGCTCCAGATCCAATCCGAATATGCTTCTGTGCGACACCATCCTGCATCCTCCAGAGTTCGTGCATACAGAGCAAATGTGTGAAACACATCCTGTATCAAGGAAATGAGGATCAGGTGTTCTGAATTCTAAGATATTTATGAGTTTACCAAACGGTTTGGCTTTGGAGCATTTTTCCAATCTTTCTGTGACTGTGTCCCACCTTGTGGATTCCCAGTTTGAAACATCGAACAATTGGTCCAGACGATCTGGATAATTTCTTGATGCACCTTAATACTGGACTCAATCCTGAAGCAGCTGAATTAATGGAACTATGCTTCTCCATGAACTACTCATACAGAGTCGACATTGAATGCACTTCCACGATTGTCTTATCCGGCTACCCTTTCTGTTCATCTGGATGAACAGATCAGCGAGTTGAGCTAATTCTTAACTCCTGATCACAAAGGGAAACCAGTTTTATACTGTTGGCCTATGTATCCCTCAATCTCGGGAACATGCAAACTGGTGCTACTTCCTTCTAGCTTGCAACTTCAAGCTCTTTGAAGATCCTAGTTCGTTCCCTTTATTCAACCAGTTCACGGAACCTTTCCTGAACTAGCTGTGCTAACTTATCAAACCCTAGGAATTCTAAATCCCTGTGGAACTCGGGGTTAATGATCAATAGCATAAGGCAACGAACTTCCTTGGACTCAATAGTCAAGGAGTCATGCTCATCACAAGCTGCTGTGTGATGCCATGTTTGGGAGCGGACACTCAGTCGGATATGGTTCGCCAACAAAACTAAGAACTATTCTCTAATTGCAAAACCATATCTCATAGTTCAGGCCAGTCAGCCTTACCATACTAAACAGGTGCTTTCTGAAGCTCTCAGAAATGGGTGAAGGAGGAGAAGGAGGAGAATGACATTTTCTTTAGACATATATAAAATTTGAATTTATTCGTTTAAATAATCCTTTTAAATAATTACCCAATATATATTATTTAACAAGGCTAGGATCCAAAATACCCCAACTATGCTGTGAATAGGGATGCCGTAGTCACAACACAGTGGTCATTAAGGTAGATAACTATTATCAATTTCAGTCTTATGAAATTCCTAGATCTGTGAGATTCATTGAACTGTTCAATGGCATGTTTAATCTCGGATATGCCCCACCGTTTGTGACTAGGATGCCGAGGATCACAAACCGGGTGTGAATAACCATGCAAATTAGCTTGGTACTCTCGGGGTCCATTATCATCTCAAATTGATGTGCCGGTTAACCACACACGCTCCATCAACAATGATAACACCCGAGAAACCCATTGCCACTCCTTATGAACCCCCATTGGTATGTCGGTAACCCACACACGCTCCACCAACGTTTCATAAAGTGCAATGTGCAATTTCATGGGTTAGCATCAAGTTCACATTTTTCCTAAAGTAACTAGATTGAGATTTTTGTAAATGGTTCTAGTACTTTGATCATTATACTTTTAATGATTAAGCGGTCCTATCAAAACTGTTCGGCTAACGACCCTCCACTGATCAGGCGAGCGGTGGGCGAGAGTGTTCACCCATTAGACCGCTATTTTATAGGCAGCCTCCTTATACCCACTTTATAGATCAGCTTCGTGAATGAGGCCTACTATTGAATTGACTGACCAATTTTATCTTATACATATAGTATTAACCTTTAATAACATATATAAGATATATTTTAAAACCCTTTAAAATTGTTTAAGGTTTATCTTTTAATTTTTCCAATTTAACTATTAAATTAAAATTAAATTAAACCTTTAAAATTTGATTTAATCATCCTTTAATTAACAATTAATTAAAATAATTAAATCTTAATATTTTAAACATTTAAAATATTTTTTCCGGATTTATCCTTAATTTTCGCAAATTTAAAAAATTAATTAAATCCTTTGAATTATCTTTTAATTAACAATTAATTAAATTAATTCAAGTGTAGATAGGTATTACCAAATTAATCAAATTAATTTTAAACCTATCTTAAACCCTTAAATTTCGAATTCAAACAATTTGGGTTTAAGGTTATCCATTTAATTAAACAATTAAAGTTACCAAAAATAGAAAACCTCCTAAAACCCTAATAGGCAATTTTGAAAAATACAAGGGGGGAGGTTAGGGTTTCCAAAACCCTAACCCTAAATGTCGATCCACATATACTTAGGGTTTATAAGCTTTAAACCCTAAATAAGGAAAACAATTACAGCAATTCAACAAGAAAACAACCAAATGCTCTGATACCACTGAAAGGTTTTCTGCAAATCTATGAACTAAAATCCTAAGTTCACATGCAACCTAGATTGGATCTATGTTTTCTTACTTTGAACATGTAACTAATTCCTAAAGGCCAAACAAAAAAATAACTAAAAGAATAAAATAGAAAAACTGACCTTTAGTTGTTTCTTGCAAGCTAAGCAGCACAAGTGTCCTGCCTCAAATGAGATCACACCCAAGCTAGGAGGTAAGCCACGAAATTTAGAGAGAAAATAGAGTCAAAAGTCGTGCCAAATGGTGTGCATGGGGCTCCCTATTTATAGGTTCCAACTGATAACCAGATAAGCCTTTAGAGATAAACCTTTTTGAATTCAAATAAGATAAACCTTTATCTTACAATTCAAAACCCTTTATCCTAATATCTAATTATCGAAATTATGGTTTATCCTAACCATAATTTCGTGGACTATAATACCTTGCCAAAATTGTCACTTACTCAACTATTGAATAATTACAATTCAGTCCCTGCACCTTTAATTAATTAAATTAATCACCAAATTAAATCCAATTAATTCCAGATTAATTTCTAATTAATTAATATAGTTTCTAATTAATATATTATCACTTTAATATATTAACAAACCATATATTTAATTCTATTGATTTATTAATCTCATAATAAATCAATCTTTCTCTCTACCGAATTTTCTACCAAACCTCCAGCTATGAGGGCAACCCAAATGGACTTTGCTACTATTAATTAGGTAAATACAAATTATTAGTCATGGCTTAGACACCTAATCCAACAGCTAAGTAGAGTGATTAACCAGTAAGTGTAGTGTCCATGCAGAAGGATGACATATGACATAGAAAAAGATATTAAGTAGATACTGTGTGCCAGCTTCAAATGTTGCACCAGTATTGGTCTAGTAAAATAGAAGGGATATGGATATCCCATAAAACAAGCATAGGAAATCGTGTAGACAGTACCAAATAATGAATTTGGTTAAGAACAATAGTACCGACAGATAACCCGGTGCGGAACCGGTAAACACTTATAACATAGTAGCAACGAATGAGTCGCCGTATAATAAAAATAGGCGGCATAATAGTAAAATACAGAACGGTATACGATACCGTAAGTGAGTAACGTCAGACAGTACGGTAATGATATAAGTTACTAGACAGTAGAAGGAAGTACAGAAAGACAGATAGTATGGTAACATATAAGTTACCAGAAGATAGACGGTATAGTAATGTACCAGACAGTAAAAGTACAGAAAAATATAGTAAGTGAGTAACGTTAGACAGTACGGTAACGATATAAGTTACCAAATAGTAGAGGAGAGTGTAGTAAGAGTGTACGAGGAATGAGTTTCGTCGGGTAATACGGTAGTTTCACAGTATGACGTACGAGTAAGGAAAGAACCGTATGACGGTCATGAGTAGTAAGCTGGTCTGTGAAACGAGTGTGGCTATTTAGGCCATACTGTGATTCGATTACTCACTAAGCTTTATAGCTTACCCTTTTATTTTATGTGGTTTTTGCATGTATATCTAACGCTCGGCTTGGATCATGGGACGATCCCTGATGATATTATCTTGTAAAACCTCAGGCTTTGGAGAGCCGGGTCGTTACATATAAGAAAAAAAGACACTAGCTCCAAGTGTGGAAACCATTAATTAAGGTAAAGCTTAGTAAAATAAACTTCTAAATTACACAACATTACATTACAAATAGTTGTTGATAATATAGATGACCAGAAATTTAGAAAAATTGGTTAAATAAGTAGATTTTAAGTTAATCAAGATAACACTAAATCGATTTATATCATTTGTACAAAAAATACAATTTTTGTTTAATGACATAAATGATGCAAATACCATTTATGTACATCGTTTATATATATATATATATATATATATATATATATATATATATATATATATATATATATATATATATATATATATATATATATATATATATATATATATATATATATATATATATATATATATATATATAAACGATGTACATAAATGGTATTTGCATCATTTATGTCATTTGTACAAAAAATACAATTTTTGTTTAATTGACTCACTATTAACAAGTAAAAACTGCTTTATGCGAAGGGTCCTGATTTTTCCACATAAGGTTTTTATCCTTCCACTGAAATAAATAGGGTATTGGCAATTATACCCCTGCTTTTAATTTACAAATAGTTAAGAGGGAGAAATTTTGTTTGACGAAATGAACGTAACTCCTTCTTCCTCGATCAGTGCTGCTTCAGCCGACCCTGTTTTCTCAAACGCTGCTTCTTCCTCCGACTCTTAAACGGTAAGTGAACTTGAATCCATCTCTCATGTCTGAAGGCGTAAAGAATGAATAAAAGTTGGAACACAAAGATTGCGACTCCAATGACTCGTCGGATCCCTTTTAAGAACAATGATCAGATTGAATCCAACGAAGATGAACATTCAGGTCGAAAATAAGGATCAAATTTCGGCACCCTAATGGCTCGTGAGATCCCCTTTGAGTAAGAATGACCTAATTGAATCTAAGGGAAGATGAATATTCAGATAAAAAAATTCAAAATTCGGCACTTATGGCTCGTGGAATCCCTTTTGAGTAATTTACTTTAGAGTTACACATTTTTCTAACTTCTTCCACTATTCTGGCAACCACCATCCGATCAACCCTGTCGGAAACAAAATGGTGAAACATATTCTGATTAATCATTGATTCAATGAAAGAATTTGATCATTTGGAGATAATCGAAAGCATACCTCTTCCGGCGATCAATTTTATCGTGATGGACGCCGGCAATAATCAGAAGATTACCCGCACACACGCAGAATGGACTTATGCACACCAGCAATAATGAAAATTTTTTGTGTTGTATGGAAACAAAAAGATCTTTCTCTTTCTCTCTTAACTTTATAGATTAAAAAGAAGGGTATAATTGTCAATACCCCACTTAATTAAGTGGAAGGATAAAAACTTTATGTGGAAGAATCAGGACCCTTATGCGAATGCCCCAAATCTTTAATTCTTTATTTTCTATAAAATGAATAACCGTTTTTATTAGTATTTCTAACTTGTTTATCTTTGAGATAAGAAGTAGTCATGATATCTTTTTAAGGTGTTGAATAAGTTAAGTTTTGATTATTTAAGCAAGTAACAGCTAAAAGTAAGGATGAGGGTTTGTAAATAATTTTCTCTACCCTTTGATAATCAATTTTCTTACCATAAATGTAGGAACCACTTGCTGGTGCACATGTCGATTGGCATTGGACCTCCTAAAATAGAAAAGCCGCCATTCTTGTAAATGATGTAAGTACGTTAACTTGGTTTTATATATACATTAATGTCTATTTATGCTTGATGTATAAGAAAAAAAAAGACACTAGCTCCAAGTGTAAGCCCACTTGGCTAACAAGGTGATATACTAACAAGGAGGTCATGTGTTCAAACCCTAACACTAACATAACAAGGAGAAATTTAATATATATTCGCCGTTCAAAAAAAAAAAAAAAAAGTGTGGAAACCATTAATTTAGGTAAAGTCATAATCACACATTTAGCACGAAGGCTACATTATTCACAAGTATACGAAGTTGCCAAATAACATGCTTTCATATTGCAATGATGGAACAGATCAACACATAAAGGCTATACATAAATGTAAAGAAATGACATTTGCATAATTTGTGTCATTTGTAGAAAAACTAAGGTATGTAACTTTTTGCGTAAATTTGTAAAAAATTGTAAAAATGTATACGACGTTGTATAAAAACATTTATGAAAAAATAAGTTTTAAAGAATATAAAAAAGTTGGGGAAATTTTGTAATCTAAAAATTATTTTTGCCAAATTTGTAAAATCAATCTGACATTGGGTTAAAATTGTAAGAGAATTACCAAAATTCGTAATACTAAATAAATGTCGGGATAAAACAGCCAAAATAAAAAATGGTTGGACTAAAACAATAAAAGGAAACATAGAGGAGATATAATTGGGTCAGGAACTTAATTTGTAAATATAATTTAACATTCCATAAAATCATAAAACTAGTAAACCAAATGCGTAATAATAAAAAAAGTGTTGGGATAAAATAGTGTACAAAATTTTTTATGAAAAATTAAGTTTTTAAAAATATAAAAAAATTGGGAAAATTTTGAAATCTAAAAATTGTTTTGAGCATATTTGTAAAATCAATCAAACATTGGGTTAAATTGAATCTAAAATTTGTAAAATTTAAAAAAAAAAAAAACTATATAAGAAAAAGTGGTGATGATATAACTGGGTCTGGAATTTAATTTGTAAAAATAATTTAACAATGGGTAAAAATCATAAAAGTAGTAAACCAAGTTTGTAATAATAAATAAATGTTGGGATAAAATAGTAAGAAATAAATATAGATGGGAAGAAAAGTGGAGAATTTATAATTTGATCTCGAACTTGCCGGGTTGGTTTTGTTAGGATCTGAAATCTGGATTATTTCAGTTAAAAATTACCCAGTTTTTTCCTCAGGTCTAAAAAGTCGTAAAAGTAGTAAACAAAGTTCGTAATAACAAATAAATGTTAGGATAAGATAGTAAAAAATAAAAATAGTTGAGCTACAACTGTAAAAATAAAAATGGAAGGGTTATAATTGGATCTCGAACTTCGGGGAAGGGGGGTCCGAATTTTGGTAGGATATAATATCTAGGGTTATTTGGGTTAAAAAACACGACTTTTTCTCAAGTCTAAAAATAGAGATATTGCCTCTACTTGGGGATCAAACTATGGTCTTTTGGTTCAAGGAGAGGCATTGTTACCGCCTGGCTAACATTTACTCCGTGTGAAGATTCTTATCGAAAATATATAATGAATTGTTGTAAATTGTTGTTCATTATGTTGTAAATTGTATGGGATATATACTTACAAATTTTGTTTTAGTGACTTCACCAATTATTAACAAGTAGAAAGTGCTTTATGTGAGTACTAGAGAATAGAGATGCACAAACAGATATCCGGAATCCAATCCGATTCGGGTTTGGCCTTTCGAAATGTTATCCGATTCGACAAAGAACCGAACCGGTTTCCACCGGTTTTTCGTGTAGCGGTATTGATCCGGTTAAATCCGATCCAATATTTAATATAATTTTACGATCTAACAACTATATTTATTTTAAAAAAAATCTGAAATCCAACGATAAAATCACATCGATTTGAACCGGATTCAAAACCGGGTTTTCAATAATCCGGTTCATAATTTGGGGGTATGATCTGGTTTAGTTTTGAATGTTTGAACCGGCTAGAAATGGTTGGATCAATTTGGCCGGACCGTTTTGGTCAACGAACCTATTTTGACCGTGGATTAAATGGTCAAACCGATTTTTGTATGCATCTCTAGTAAAAAACCCTAGATTCTTAAATTCTTTTTTTTTCTATAAAATGATTAACGATTTTATAAATATTTCTAATTTTTTATAGGGAAATGATATTTGCTCCATAATAAATTATAAATTTTCTTTTTCTATTAAAGACTTAATTGTGATACCTACCACATCATTGGATGCATAAGACCATTTACCTTCTGCGAAATTTAGTGACTTGGGGCCCCACTTACAGGTCAACTTGAGTCCTTCAGACCAAAAGGGTATGGGTTATAGATATGGCTGTAAATGAACCGAACGAACATGAACGGGTGTTTGATCATGTTCGTTCGTTTAAGTTAGCCGAACAAACACGGACGAATAATCGAACGAATTTTCTTGTTCATGTTCGTTTGTTTAACAAATATCTTATTTATGTCCGTTCGTTTATGTTCATGAACATACTAAACGAACAGAGATAAAGAAACACAATTGAACATATATAAATATAAATGAACACATAATATTGTAATTTAATCAAATATAATTGAAGACATATGAACATAAAAGGAAATTAAATGAACAAACTTAAACAAACGTAAACGAACAACATAAACGAACGTTCACGAACATAATTGAACGAACGAGACCTTTGTTCATGTTCGTTCGTTTAACTAAACGAACAAGAATTTGTGTTCATGTTCGTTCATTTATTAAATAAACGAACATAAACGAACTTTCCGCCGAACAATTCACGAACGATTCACTGAACGTTCGGTTCGTTTATAGCCCTAGACTTATAGATGTTCTCCGTTAACTTCTTATCCTCTTAAATCTTAAAAACGATAAACTTTATTTTTTTTAAATTAAATAAATAATATAATAAATTAAAATAGATAACAAATATTAATTAAACTAAATTAAAAAATTAATTTAAAAAAAGAAACACTTCCTTAATTAATTAAAAGAACTACAAACGATAATTAAAACGACAAACTACAAATTAATTAAAAACGAGAAACTATAAACGTCAAAAAAACGCGAAACTACGAACGAAATTTTTTTTATGATATTGTCATTATATTTTAAAGTCATTTCGAGTGCTTCCCCTCGAGACCCTTTTCTGGATTTGCCGATAAAAGTTTATGTCTTTTAGCCGTTGTTTATCTTCGCGGACTCGTTCTTTCTCTTCGCGGGTTCGTTGTGGATCTTGGCAGACTCTTTGTTTGATCGCTTTTTCGTTGGCTTTTTAGATTGTGGAACAACCCGATGAATTTCATGACTGCACGGTTGACTTCGTGATATTTAATGTTCAACGAATCCTTTAAATGATATGGCTCACATCCTAACTCATTATGAAATTGTTCTCTAACGTGCATCCAAAAAT